>CAMPDV010000019.1:1200000-1596109 GCA_946699065.1 Loxodes magnus | reverse complement strand
AAATCTCTCTTTCTCATTTTCTATTATTACTTTCAATTACCTAACTCAGACTCTTTTACTTGCTTTTCTACTTCACTTTTATTTGAAATCTCTCTTTCTCATTTTCTATTATTACTTTCAATTACCTAACTCAGACTCTTTTACTTGCTTTTCTACTTCACTTTTATTTGAAATCTCTCTTTCTCATTTTCTATTATTACTTTCAATTACCTAACTCAGACTCTTTTACTTGCTTTTCTACTTCACTTTTATTTGAAATCTCTCTTTCTCATTTTCTATTATTACTTTCAATTACCTAACTCAGACTCTTTTACTTGCTTTTCTACTTCACTTTTATTTGAAATCTCCTTTTCTCATTTTCTATTATTACTTTCAATTACCTAACTCAGACTCTTTTACTTGCTTTTCTACTTCACTTTTATTTGAAATCTCCTTTTCTCATTTTCTATTATTACTTTCAATTACCTAACTCAGACTCTTTTACTTGCTTTTCTACTTCACTTTTATTTGAAATCTCCTTTTCTCATTTTCTATTATTACTTTCAATTACCTAACTCAGACTCTTTTACTTGCTTTTCTACTTCACTTTTATTTGAAATCTCTCTTTCTCATTTTCTATTATTACTTTCAATTTCCTAACTCAGACTCTTTTACTTGCTTTTCTACTTCACTTTTATTTGAAATCTTATCTTTCTCATTTTCTATTATTACTTTCAATTACCTAACTCAGACTCTTTTACTTGCTTTTCTACTTCACTTTTATTTGAAATCTCTCTTTCTCATTTTCTATTATTACTTTCAATTACCTAACTCAGACTCTTTTACTTGCTTTTCTACTTCACTTTTATTTGAAATCTTATCTTTCTCATTTTCTATTATTACTTTCAATTACCTAACTCAGACTCTTTTACTTGCTTTTCTACTTCACTTTTATTTGAAATCTCTCTTTCTCATTTTCTATTATTACTTTCAATTACCTAACTCAGACTCTTTTACTTGCTTTTCTACTTCACTTTTATTTGAAATCTCTCTTTCTCATTTTCTATTATTACTTTCAATTACCTAACTCAGACTCTTTTACTTGCTTTTCTACTTCACTTTTATTTGAAATCTCTCTTTCTCATTTTCTATTATTACTTTCAATTACCTAACTCAGACTCTTTTACTTACTTTTCTACTTCACTTTTATTTGAAATCTCTCTTTCTCATTTTCTATTATTACTTTCAATTACCTAACTCAGACTCTTTTACTTGCTTTTCTACTTCACTTTTATTTGAAATCTCTCTTTCTCATTTTCTATTATTACTTTCAATTACCTAACTCAGACTCTTTTACTTGCTTTTCTACTTCACTTTTATTTGAAATCTCTCTTTCTCATTTTCTATTATTACTTTCAATTACCTAACTCAGACTCTTTTACTTGCTTTTCTACTTCACTTTTATTTGAAATCTCTCTTTCTCATTTTCTATTATTACTTTCAATTACCTAACTCAGACTCTTTTACTTGCTTTTCTACTTCACTTTTATTTGAAATCTCTCTTTCTCATTTTCTATTATTACTTTCAATTACCTAACTCAGACTCTTTTACTTGCTTTTCTACTTCACTTTTATTTGAAATCTTATCTTTCTCATTTTCTATTATTACTTTCAATTACCTAACTCAGACTCTTTTACTTGCTTTTCTACTTCACTTTTATTTGAAATCTTATCTTTCTCATTTTCTATTATTACTTTCAATTACCTAACTCAGACTCTTTTACTTGCTTTTCTACTTCACTTTTATTTGAAATCTCTCTTTCTCATTTTCTATTATTACTTTCAATTACCTAACTCAGACTCTTTTACTTACTTTTCTACTTCACTTTTATTTGAAATCTCTCTTTCTCATTTTCTATTATTACTTTCAATTACCTAACTCAGACTCTTTTACTTGCTTTTCTACTTCACTTTTATTTGAAATCTTATCTTTCTCATTTTCTATTATTACTTTCAATTACCTAACTCAGACTCTTTTACTTGCTTTTCTACTTCACTTTTATTTGAAATCTCTCTTTCTCATTTTCTATTATTACTTTCAATTACCTAACTCAGACTCTTTTACTTGCTTTTCTACTTCACTTTTATTTGAAATCTCTCTTTCTCATTTTCTATTATTACTTTCAATTACCTAACTCAGACTCTTTTACTTGCTTTTCTACTTCACTTTTATTTGAAATCTCTCTTTCTCATTTTCTATTATTACTTTCAATTACCTAACTCAGACTCTTTTACTTGCTTTTCTACTTCACTTTTATTTGAAATCTCTCTTTCTCATTTTCTATTATTACTTTCAATTACCTAACTCAGACTCTTTTACTTGCTTTTCTACTTCACTTTTATTTGAAATCTTATCTTTCTCATTTTCTATTATTACTTTCAATTACCTAACTCAGACTCTTTTACTTGCTTTTCTACTTCACTTTTATTTGAAATCTCTCTTTCTCATTTTCTATTATTACTTTCAATTACCTAACTCAGACTCTTTTACTTGCTTTTCTACTTCACTTTTATTTGAAATCTCTCTTTCTCATTTTCTATTATTACTTTCAATTACCTAACTCAGACTCTTTTACTTGCTTTTCTACTTCACTTTTATTTGAAATCTCTCTTTCTCATTTTCTATTATTACTTTCAATTACCTAACTCAGACTCTTTTACTTACTTTTCTACTTCACTTTTATTTGAAATTTCTCTTTCTCATTTTCTATTATTACTTTCAATTACCTAACTCAGACTCTTTTACTTGCTTTTCTACTTCACTTTTATTTGAAATCTCTCTTTCTCATTTTCTATTATTACTTTCAATTACCTAACTCAGACTCTTTTACTTGCTTTTCTACTTCACTTTTATTTGAAATCTCTCTTTCTCATTTTCTATTATTACTTTCAATTACCTAACTCAGACTCTTTTACTTACTTTTCTACTTCACTTTTATTTGAAATCTCTCTTTCTCATTTTCTATTATTACTTTCAATTACCTAACTCAGACTCTTTTACTTGCTTTTCTACTTCACTTTTATTTGAAATCTCTCTTTCTCATTTTCTATTATTACTTTCAATTACCTAACTCAGACTCTTTTACTTGCTTTTCTACTTCACTTTTATTTGAAATCTCTCTTTCTCATTTTCTATTATTACTTTCAATTACCTAACTCAGACTCTTTTACTTGCTTTTCTACTTCACTTTTATTTGAAATCTCTCTTTCTCATTTTCTATTATTACTTTCAATTACCTAACTCAGACTCTTTTACTTGCTTTTCTACTTCACTTTTATTTGAAATCTCTCTTTCTCATTTTCTATTATTACTTTCAATTACCTAACTCAGACTCTTTTACTTGCTTTTCTACTTCACTTTTATTTGAAATCTCTCTTTCTCATTTTCTATTATTACTTTCAATTACCTAACTCAGACTCTTTTACTTGCTTTTCTACTTCACTTTTATTTGAAATCTCTCTTTCTCATTTTCTATTATTACTTTCAATTACCTAACTCAGACTCTTTTACTTGCTTTTCTACTTCACTTTTATTTGAAATCTCTCTTTCTCATTTTCTATTATTACTTTCAATTACCTAACTCAGACTCTTTTACTTGCTTTTCTACTTCACTTTTATTTGAAATCTCTCTTTCTCATTTTCTATTATTACTTTCAATTACCTAACTCAGACTCTTTTACTTGCTTTTCTACTTCACTTTTATTTGAAATCTCCTTTTCTCATTTTCTATTATTACTTTCAATTACCTAACTCAGACTCTTTTACTTGCTTTTCTACTTCACTTTTATTTGAAATCTCCTTTTCTCATTTTCTATTATTACTTTCAATTACCTAACTCAGACTCTTTTACTTGCTTTTCTACTTCACTTTTATTTGAAATCTCCTTTTCTCATTTTCTATTATTACTTTCAATTACCTAACTCAGACTCTTTTACTTGCTTTTCTACTTCACTTTTATTTGAAATCTCTCTTTCTCATTTTCTATTATTACTTTCAATTTCCTAACTCAGACTCTTTTACTTGCTTTTCTACTTCACTTTTATTTGAAATCTTATCTTTCTCATTTTCTATTATTACTTTCAATTACCTAACTCAGACTCTTTTACTTGCTTTTCTACTTCACTTTTATTTGAAATCTCTCTTTCTCATTTTCTATTATTACTTTCAATTACCTAACTCAGACTCTTTTACTTGCTTTTCTACTTCACTTTTATTTGAAATCTCTCTTTCTCATTTTCTATTATTACTTTCAATTACCTAACTCAGACTCTTTTACTTGCTTTTCTACTTCACTTTTATTTGAAATCTCTCTTTCTCATTTTCTATTATTACTTTCAATTACCTAACTCAGACTCTTTTACTTGCTTTTCTACTTCACTTTTATTTGAAATCTCTCTTTCTCATTTTCTATTATTACTTTCAATTACCTAACTCAGACTCTTTTACTTGCTTTTCTACTTCACTTTTATTTGAAATCTCTCTTTCTCATTTTCTATTATTACTTTCAATTACCTAACTCAGACTCTTTTACTTACTTTTCTACTTCACTTTTATTTGAAATCTCTCTTTCTCATTTTCTATTATTACTTTCAATTACCTAACTCAGACTCTTTTACTTGCTTTTCTACTTCACTTTTATTTGAAATCTCTCTTTCTCATTTTCTATTATTACTTTCAATTACCTAACTCAGACTCTTTTACTTGCTTTTCTACTTCACTTTTATTTGAAATCTCTCTTTCTCATTTTCTATTATTACTTTCAATTACCTAACTCAGACTCTTTTACTTGCTTTTCTACTTCACTTTTATTTGAAATCTCTCTTTCTCATTTTCTATTATTACTTTCAATTACCTAACTCAGACTCTTTTACTTGCTTTTCTACTTCACTTTTATTTGAAATCTCTCTTTCTCATTTTCTATTATTACTTTCAATTACCTAACTCAGACTCTTTTACTTACTTTTCTACTTCACTTTTATTTGAAATTTCTCTTTCTCATTTTCTATTATTACTTTCAATTACCTAACTCAGACTCTTTTACTTGCTTTTCTACTTCACTTTTATTTGAAATCTCTCTTTCTCATTTTCTATTATTACTTTCAATTACCTAACTCAGACTCTTTTACTTGCTTTTCTACTTCACTTTTATTTGAAATCTCTCTTTCTCATTTTCTATTATTACTTTCAATTACCTAACTCAGACTCTTTTACTTGCTTTTCTACTTCACTTTTATTTGAAATCTCTCTTTCTCATTTTCTATTATTACTTTCAATTACCTAACTCAGACTCTTTTACTTGCTTTTCTACTTCACTTTTATTTGAAATCTCTCTTTCTCATTTTCTATTATTACTTTCAATTACCTAACTCAGACTCTTTTACTTGCTTTTCTACTTCACTTTTATTTGAAATCTCTCTTTCTCATTTTCTATTATTACTTTCAATTACCTAACTCAGACTCTTTTACTTACTTTTCTACTTCACTTTTATTTGAAATCTCTCTTTCTCATTTTCTATTATTACTTTCAATTACCTAACTCAGACTCTTTTACTTGCTTTTCTACTTCACTTTTATTTGAAATCTCTCTTTCTCATTTTCTATTATTACTTTCAATTACCTAACTCAGACTCTTTTACTTGCTTTTCTACTTCACTTTTATTTGAAATCTCTCTTTCTCATTTTCTATTATTACTTTCAATTACCTAACTCAGACACTTTTACTTACTTTTCTACTTCACTTTTATTTGAAATCTCTCTTTCTCATTTTCTATTATTACTTTCAATTACCTAACTCAGACTCTTTTACTTGCTTTTCTACTTCAATTTTATTTGAAATCTTATCTTTCTCATTTTCTATTATTACTTTCAATTACCTAACTCAGACTCTTTTACTTGCTTTTCTACTTCACTTTTATTTGAAATCTCTCTTTCTCATTTTCTATTATTACTTTCAATTACCTAACTCAGACTCTTTTACTTGCTTTTCTACTTCACTTTTATTTGAAATCTCTCTTTCTCATTTTCTATTATTACTTTCAATTACCTAACTCAGACTCTTTTACTTGCTTTTCTACTTCACTTTTATTTGAAATCTCCTTTTCTCATTTTCTATTATTACTTTCAATTACCTAACTCAGACTCTTTTACTTGCTTTTCTACTTCACTTTTATTTGAAATCTCTCTTTCTCATTTTCTATTATTACTTTCAATTACCTAACTCAGACTCTTTTACTTGCTTTTCTACTTCACTTTTATTTGAAATCTCCTTTTCTCATTTTCTATTATTACTTTCAATTACCTAACTCAGACTCTTTTACTTGCTTTTCTACTTCACTTTTATTTGAAATCTCTCTTTCTCATTTTCTATTATTACTTTCAATTACCTAACTCAGACTCTTTTACTTGCTTTTCTACTTCACTTTTATTTGAAATCTCTCTTTCTCATTTTCTATTATTACTTTCAATTACCTAACTCAGACTCTTTTACTTGCTTTTCTACTTCACTTTTATTTGAAATCTCCTTTTCTCATTTTCTATTATTACTTTCAATTACCTAACTCAGACTCTTTTACTTGCTTTTCTACTTCACTTTTATTTGAAATCTTATCTCTCATTTTCTATTATTACTTTCAATTACCTAACTCAGACTCTTTTACTTACTTTTCTACTTCACTTTTATTTGAAATCTCTCTTTCTCATTTTCTATTATTACTTTCAATTACCTAACTCAGACTCTTTTACTTGCTTTTCTACTTCACTTTTATTTGAAATCTCTCTTTCTCATTTTCTATTATTACTTTCAATTACCTAACTCAGACTCTTTTACTTGCTTTTCTACTTCACTTTTATTTGAAATCTCTCTTTCTCATTTTCTATTATTACTTTCAATTACCTAACTCAGACTCTTTTACTTGCTTTTCTACTTCATTTTTATTTGAAATCTCTCTTTCTCATTTTCTATTATTACTTTCAATTACCTAACTCAGACTCTTTTACTTGCTTTTCTACTTCACTTTTATTTGAAATCTCTCTTTCTCATTTTCTATTATTACTTTCAATTACCTAACTCAGACTCTTTTACTTGCTTTTCTACTTCACTTTTATTTGAAATCTCTCTTTCTCATTTTCTATTATTACTTTCAATTACCTAACTCAGACTCTTTTACTTGCTTTTCTACTTCACTTTTATTTGAAATCTCTCTTTCTCATTTTCTATTATTACTTTCAATTACCTAACTCAGACTCTTTTACTTGCTTTTCTACTTCACTTTTATTTGAAATCTCTCTTTCTCATTTTCTATTATTACTTTCAATTACCTAACTCAGACTCTTTTACTTGCTTTTCTACTTCACTTTTATTTGAAATCTCTCTTTCTCATTTTCTATTATTACTTTCAATTACCTAACTCAGACTCTTTTACTTGCTTTTCTACTTCACTTTTATTTGAAATCTCTCTTTCTCATTTTCTATTATTACTTTCAATTACCTAACTCAGACTCTTTTACTTGCTTTTCTACTTCACTTTTATTTGAAATCTCTCTTTCTCATTTTCTATTATTACTTTCAATTACCTAACTCAGACTCTTTTACTTGCTTTTCTACTTCACTTTTATTTGAAATCTCTCTTTCTCATTTTCTATTATTACTTTCAATTACCTAACTCAGACTCTTTTACTTACTTTTCTACTTCACTTTTATTTGAAATCTCCTTTTCTCATTTTCTATTATTACTTTCAATTACCTAACTCAGACTCTTTTACTTGCTTTTCTACTTAACTTTTATTTGAAATCTCTCTTTCTCATTTTCTATTATTACTTTCAATTACCTAACTCAGACTCTTTTACTTGCTTTTCTACTTCACTTTTATTTGAAATCTTATCTTTCTCATTTTCTATTATTACTTTCAATTACCTAACTCAGACTCTTTTACTTGCTTTTCTACTTCACTTTTATTTGAAATCTCTCTTTCTCATTTTCTATTATTACTTTCAATTACCTAACTCAGACTCTTTTACTTGCTTTTCTACTTCACTTTTATTTGAAATCTCTCTTTCTCATTTTCTATTATTACTTTCAATTACCTAACTCAGACTCTTTTACTTGCTTTTCTACTTCACTTTTATTTGAAATCTCTCTTTCTCATTTTCTATTATTACTTTCAATTACCTAACTCAGACTCTTTTACTTACTTTTCTACTTCACTTTTATTTGAAATTTCTCTTTCTCATTTTCTATTATTACTTTCAATTACCTAACTCAGACTCTTTTACTTGCTTTTCTACTTCACTTTTATTTGAAATCTCTCTTTCTCATTTTCTATTATTACTTTCAATTACCTAACTCAGACTCTTTTACTTGCTTTTCTACTTCACTTTTATTTGAAATCTCTCTTTCTCATTTTCTATTATTACTTTCAATTACCTAACTCAGACTCTTTTACTTGCTTTTCTACTTCACTTTTATTTGAAATCTCTCTTTCTCATTTTCTATTATTACTTTCAATTACCTAACTCAGACTCTTTTACTTGCTTTTCTACTTCACTTTTATTTGAAATCTCTCTTTCTCATTTTCTATTATTACTTTCAATTACCTAACTCAGACTCTTTTACTTGCTTTTCTACTTCACTTTTATTTGAAATCTCTCTTTCTCATTTTCTATTATTACTTTCAATTACCTAACTCAGACTCTTTTACTTACTTTTCTACTTCACTTTTATTTGAAATCTCTCTTTCTCATTTTCTATTATTACTTTCAATTACCTAACTCAGACTCTTTTACTTGCTTTTCTACTTCACTTTTATTTGAAATCTCTCTTTCTCATTTTCTATTATTACTTTCAATTACCTAACTCAGACTCTTTTACTTGCTTTTCTACTTCACTTTTATTTGAAATCTCTCTTTCTCATTTTCTATTATTACTTTCAATTACCTAACTCAGACTCTTTTACTTGCTTTTCTACTTCACTTTTATTTGAAATCTCTCTTTCTCATTTTCTATTATTACTTTCAATTACCTAACTCAGACTCTTTTACTTGCTTTTCTACTTCACTTTTATTTGAAATCTCTCTTTCTCATTTTCTATTATTACTTTCAATTACCTAACTCAGACTCTTTTACTTGCTTTTCTACTTCACTTTTATTTGAAATCTCTCTTTCTCATTTTCTATTATTACTTTCAATTACCTAACTCAGACTCTTTTACTTGCTTTTCTACTTCACTTTTATTTGAAATCTCCTTTTCTCATTTTCTATTATTACTTTCAATTACCTAACTCAGACTCTTTTACTTGCTTTTCTACTTCACTTTTATTTGAAATCTCCTTTTCTCATTTTCTATTATTACTTTCAATTACCTAACTCAGACTCTTTTACTTGCTTTTCTACTTCACTTTTATTTGAAATCTCCTTTTCTCATTTTCTATTATTACTTTCAATTACCTAACTCAGACTCTTTTACTTGCTTTTCTACTTCACTTTTATTTGAAATCTCTCTTTCTCATTTTCTATTATTACTTTCAATTTCCTAACTCAGACTCTTTTACTTGCTTTTCTACTTCACTTTTATTTGAAATCTTATCTTTCTCATTTTCTATTATTACTTTCAATTACCTAACTCAGACTCTTTTACTTGCTTTTCTACTTCACTTTTATTTGAAATCTCTCTTTCTCATTTTCTATTATTACTTTCAATTACCTAACTCAGACTCTTTTACTTGCTTTTCTACTTCACTTTTATTTGAAATCTTATCTTTCTCATTTTCTATTATTACTTTCAATTACCTAACTCAGACTCTTTTACTTGCTTTTCTACTTCACTTTTATTTGAAATCTCTCTTTCTCATTTTCTATTATTACTTTCAATTACCTAACTCAGACTCTTTTACTTACTTTTCTACTTCACTTTTATTTGAAATCTCTCTTTCTCATTTTCTATTATTACTTTCAATTACCTAACTCAGACTCTTTTACTTGCTTTTCTACTTCAATTTTATTTGAAATCTCTCTTTCTCATTTTCTATTATTACTTTCAATTACCTAACTCAGACTCTTTTACTTGCTTTTCTACTTCCCTTTTATTTGAAATCTTATCTCTCTTTCTCATTTTCTATTATTACTTTCAATTACCTAACTCAGACTCTTTTACTTGCTTTTCTACTTCAATTTTATTTGAAATCTCTCTTTCTCATTTTCTATTATTACTTTCAATTACCTAACTCAGACTCTTTTACTTGCTTTTCTACTTCACTTTTATTTGAAATCTTATCTCTCTTTCTCATTTTCTATTATTACTTTCAATTACCTAACTCAGACTCTTTTACTTGCTTTTCTACTTCACTTTTATTTGAAATCTCTCTTTCTCATTTTCTATTATTACTTTCAATTACCTAACTCAGACTCTTTTACTTGCTTTTCTACTTCACTTTTATTTGAAATCTCTCTTTCTCATTTTCTATTATTACTTTCAATTACCTAACTCAGACTCTTTTACTTGCTTTTCTACTTCACTTTTATTTGAAATCTCTCTTTCTCATTTTCTATTATTACTTTCAATTACCTAACTCAGACTCTTTTACTTGCTTTTCTACTTCACTTTTATTTGAAATCTCTCTTTCTCATTTTCTATTATTACTTTCAATTACCTAACTCAGACTCTTTTACTTGCTTTTCTACTTCACTTTTATTTGAAATCTCTCTTTCTCATTTTCTATTATTACTTTCAATTACCTAACTCAGACTCTTTTACTTACTTTTCTACTTCACTTTTATTTGAAATCTTATCTCTCTTTCTCATTTTCTATTATTACTTTCAATTACCTAACTCAGACTCTTTTACTTGCTTTTCTACTTCACTTTTATTTGAAATCTCTCTTTCTCATTTTCTATTATTACTTTCAATTACCTAACTCAGACTCTTTTACTTGCTTTTCTACTTCACTTTTATTTGAAATCTTATCTCTCATTTTCTATTATTACTTTCAATTACCTAACTCAGACTCTTTTACTTGCTTTTCTACTTCACTTTTATTTGAAATCTCTCTTTCTCATTTTCTATTATTACTTTCAATTACCTAACTCAGACTCTTTTACTTGCTTTTCTACTTCACTTTTATTTGAAATCTTATCTTTCTCATTTTCTATTATTACTTTCAATTACCTAACTCAGACTCTTTTACTTGCTTTTCTACTTCACTTTTATTTGAAATCTCTCTTTCTCATTTTCTATTATTACTTTCAATTACCTAACTCAGACTCTTTTACTTACTTTTCTACTTCACTTTTATTTGAAATCTCTCTTTCTCATTTTCTATTATTACTTTCAATTACCTAACTCAGACTCTTTTACTTGCTTTTCTACTTCAATTTTATTTGAAATCTCTCTTTCTCATTTTCTATTATTACTTTCAATTACCTAACTCAGACTCTTTTACTTGCTTTTCTACTTCCCTTTTATTTGAAATCTTATCTCTCTTTCTCATTTTCTATTATTACTTTCAATTACCTAACTCAGACTCTTTTACTTGCTTTTCTACTTCACTTTTATTTGAAATCTCTCTTTCTCATTTTCTATTATTACTTTCAATTACCTAACTCAGACTCTTTTACTTACTTTTCTACTTCACTTTTATTTGAAATCTTATCTCTCTTTCTCATTTTCTATTATTACTTTCAATTACCTAACTCAGACTCTTTTACTTGCTTTTCTACTTCACTTTTATTTGAAATCTCTCTTTCTCATTTTCTATTATTACTTTCAATTACCTAACTCAGACTCTTTTACTTGCTTTTCTACTTCACTTTTATTTGAAATCTTATCTCTCATTTTCTATTATTACTTTCAATTACCTAACTCAGACTCTTTTACTTGCTTTTCTACTTCACTTTTATTTGAAATCTCTCTTTCTCATTTTCTATTATTACTTTCAATTACCTAACTCAGACTCTTTTACTTGCTTTTCTACTTCACTTTTATTTGAAATCTCTCTTTCTCATTTTCTATTATTACTTTCAATTACCTAACTCAGACTCTTTTACTTGCTTTTCTACTTCACTTTTATTTGAAATCTCTCTTTCTCATTTTCTATTATTACTTTCAATTACCTAACTCAGACTCTTTTACTTGCTTTTCTACTTCACTTTTATTTGAAATCTCTCTTTCTCATTTTCTATTATTACTTTCAATTACCTAACTCAGACTCTTTTACTTGCTTTTCTACTTCACTTTTATTTGAAATCTCTCTTTCTCATTTTCTATTATTACTTTCAATTACCTAACTCAGACTCTTTTACTTACTTTTCTACTTCACTTTTATTTGAAATCTCTCTTTCTCATTTTCTATTATTACTTTCAATTACCTAACTCAGACTCTTTTACTTGCTTTTCTACTTCACTTTTATTTGAAATCTCTCTTTCTCATTTTCTATTATTACTTTCAATTACCTAACTCAGACTCTTTTACTTGCTTTTCTACTTCACTTTTATTTGAAATCTTATCTCTCATTTTCTATTATTACTTTCAATTACCTAACTCAGACTCTTTTACTTGCTTTTCTACTTCACTTTTATTTGAAATCTCTCTTTCTCATTTTCTATTATTACTTTCAATTACCTAACTCAGACTCTTTTACTTGCTTTTCTACTTCACTTTTATTTGAAATCTCTCTTTCTCATTTTCTATTATTACTTTCAATTACCTAACTCAGACTCTTTTACTTGCTTTATCTACTTCACTTTTATTTGAAATCTCTCTTTCTCATTTTCTATTATTACTTTCAATTACCTAACTCAGACTCTTTTACTTGCTTTTCTACTTCACTTTTATTTGAAATCTCTCTTTCTCATTTTCTATTATTACTTTCAATTACCTAACTCAGACTCTTTTACTTGCTTTTCTACTTCACTTTTATTTGAAATCTCTCTTTCTCATTTTCTATTATTACTTTCAATTACCTAACTCAGACTCTTTTACTTGCTTTTCTACTTCACTTTTATTTGAAATCTCTCTTTCTCATTTTCTATTATTACTTTCAATTACCTAACTCAGACTCTTTTACTTGCTTTTCTACTTCACTTTTATTTGAAATCTCTCTTTCTCATTTTCTATTATTACTTTCAATTACCTAACTCAGACTCTCTTACTTGCTTTTCTACTTCACTTTTATTTGAAATCTCTCTTTCTCATTTTCTATTATTACTTTCAATTACCTAACTCAGACTCTTTTACTTGCTTTTCTACTTCACTTTTATTTGAAATCTTATCTCTTCTAGTATTTGATACTTTCAATTATTTAACTGATCTTCACACTCTTTTTCATACTTTTCTTATTCACTTTTCTTAGAAATCTTATAACTTCTAGTATTTGATACTTTCAATTACTAAACTGATCTTCACACTCTTTTTCTTACTTTTCTTATTCACTTTTCTTAGAAATCTTATAACTTCTAGTATTTGATACTTTCAATTACTAAACTGATCTTCACACTCTTTTTCTTACTTTTCTTATTCACTTTTCTTAGAAATCTCATCTCTCTTTCTCATTTTCTATTTTTACTTTCAATTATGATCTTCAGGCTCTTTTACTTGCTTTTCTACTTCACATTTCTTTGATATCTCATCTTTCTTTCTCATTTTCTATTATTTCTTTCAATTATGATCTTTAGGCTCTTTTACTTGCTTTTCTACTTCACATTTCTTTGATATCTCATCTTTCTTTCTCATTTTCTATTATTTCTTTCAATTATGATCTTCAGACACTTTTACTTACTTTTCTACTTCACTTTTATTTGAAATCTCTCTTTCTCATTTTCTATTATTACTTTCAATTACCTAACTCAGACTCTTTTACTTGCTTTTCTACTTCACTTTTATTTGAAATCTCTCTTTCTCATTTTCTATTATTACTTTCAATTATGATCTTCAGACTCTTTTAATTTCAACATTCTGCATTTTTTAAAAGTTAAAACTTTTTTTTTTAATTTAGTTTTTTTAAATTTAATTTTATTAGTTTGAATTTTTTTATTTCATCTTTGCTTTTGATTTTATTTTTATTTTAATGTTTTTTTTTCTTGGTTCTTCTTATATTGATCTTATTCTCTTTATCATTAACTTCTTTTTTTATTCTTTTTCTTACTTTTATATTATTTTTTGTCATTTTTATCGTTTTTAATTATATTTTTTTTAATCATAATAGTTTTTTTTTTTGTAAAAGTTATATATAACTATTTCGTTTATTATTTTTTCTTCTCATATAAACTTTTATATATGACAATAATATATTTTTTTTTATAATTGCTTTTCTTTTTATGATAACTAATAATTTTTTATCACATCTTTTTAATTTGCATCAATTTTTTTTCATTTGTTCCGTCCCAAATCTTTTATGGATTGTAAATTTTCAGTGCAAAAAAAGACTTTTGTATTTTTTCGCTTTTTTTAGCATTTTATTAAACTTCTTGGCAAAGCATTTTTTTTAATTATCACTACTTTAAAGCTTATTATCTTTTTTTTTGGTCGTTCCTTTCCGAAAATCTCTTGTAGTACAAAACTCTGAGCATAATAAGGCTTTTACTCTTTTTGCCAAACGATTTTTTTCTTTAAGATTTCCAAAATACAATTAAAAAAGAAATCTCGGTTCAAAATTCTAAGTTTATTCTTTCCGAATAAAGTCTTGCAGTGTAAAAAGCTGAGCAAAAAAACAAAATTATTTTTTCACGATATAATGCTTTAGATACTCTTATTCGCCATTCCTTTAGCTCTAAAATTCGAAAAAAAATACTAAAACCCAATTTTTAACATTTTGAAAAACAAAAATCAGCAATTTATCAAATCAAAAAGATTCAAAACCAAAATCAAAGAAAAATGTTCAACAAGATTTATTATTCCCATTTTTTTTTAAAACTTTTTTACTTTAAAACTTTTTCTCAAAAAATTTTATTCCTTTCTGACCTTATTTCAATCCCGAAATCCCCCAGTTTGTTCCGTCCCAACTCAGCCCTATAGTGTAAAACGTTGAGCAAAAAAAGGCTTTCGCACTTTTTGCAATTTAAAGCTGCTCGTCATCTTATTTCTCCTTTTATTTAACTCTACAAATGAAATTTTAAAAAAATATCAGAGTCAAATCGAAAAATTTTTATCACAACCCGTTCAAAAAACAATTATTATAGCCAAAATCAAAAGAAATTTTAACAAAGTATCAAAAAAAATTTCAAGTCCAAACTAAAAAAAAATTTCAAAATCCAAAATCAAAATTTTCAAATCAAAAATCAAAAAAATTTTGAATTCAATATCAAAATTATTCAAAACCAAAACTAAAATTTTCAAAACCAATATCAAAAATTTTAAATCCACACTCAAAAAAATTGTCTCTAATTTTTTTATTCCCATTTTTTTCGAAAACCTTTTATACTTTAAAACTTTTTCTCAAAAATTTTATTCCTTTCTGGCCTTCTACTTATCCCGAAATCTCCCAGCTTGTTCCGTCCCAACTCAGCCCTATAGTGTAAAACGCTGAGCAAAAAAAGGCTTTGACACTTTTTGCCATTTCTGGGCTTCTATCTAATGAAAATTTTAATCTGCTATCATTCAAATATTGTACGCTAAATTTTTCCTATCGTAAAAACACATTAGGCTTCTTTAAAGTAATAATAATAAGATTAAAACAAACGTAACTAGCTTTTATAAATAAATAAAAAATTTACTAGCACGCTGCTCAAAAATTTTCTAGTACTGTACTATAAAATTCAAACATTTTAACTCTAGTACTTACTTCAAAAATTTTTCTGCTACTTCAAAAATTTAAAATTTTTTTAACTTTGAAACATACTCCAAAAAATTTCCAGACACTAGAAAATTTAAATTGTTTAGCTGAGTACATACTCCAAACAATTTCCTGACACTAGAAGAATTGAAATTTTTTAACACTTGCACATACTTCAAAAATTTTTCTAAACACTAGAAAATTAAAAAATTTCTCTAAAAACTTTTTTTATTGAATTTACACTTTTGTTTAAATAATATTAAGTTCAAAAAAGACTTAGAAAAAAATCATAGACGTAGAAAATTTTTTCTTTGAATTTTTATAACGAAAAGATATACTTCTCTAGAATTAAATAATTAACAATTTTAAAATTCTTAAATGTAAAAATTAAATAGTTTAACTCCAAATAGCTCACTTGACGCATCTCTATTTGTCCTCCACACTCATAATAGTATTATTCATTATGCAATTCTAAAATCTTAAACCATAATCAGCATATATTTTGTTCCAGTCAGTCTACTAAATAGTTAAATAAGTAGAGGTAAACTTACCTGTTGTTAGTTATTAGTATCTACTCCATTCAATAGCCTTCCTATATTCCATCTTCTAATGACATAATTACTAGTTGCACTTCCATAGTGCCAGCAACCTGTACTCGATACCAACCAATTGTTGTCCCTAGATAATGATAAACTTCCTGCATAGTCAAAATTGTTTAAGACACAGACACACTAAGAAGTAGAGACGTTTCATATTCTTATTGTCTTGTCATAAGATCCAGATAAGATATATTTGTTGTTGCTTGAGAATATTACCGAGAAGACATAAGAGGTGTGTCCCGAAAATACCTTTATACATTATTAAGTCTTAGAGTTCCATAGTCTCACCGTATTATCTGCACTTCCCGATACGATGAACTCTGAATCACTGGATATAGCCACAGATAATACAGAATTAGTGTGACCACTCATGGTCTTACAGGTACCTGTCTTGACGTCCCATAGTCTCACCGTATAATCATGACTTCCCGATACGATGAACTCTGAATCACTGGATATAGCCACAGATGATACATAACTAGTGTGACCACTCATGGTCTTACAGGTACCTGTCTTGACGTCCCATATTCTCACCGTCTAATCTAAACTTCCCGATACGATGAACTCTGAATCACTGGATATAGCCACAGCATATACATAACTAGTGTGACCACTCATGGTCTTACAGGTACCTGTCTTGACGTCCCATAGTCTCACCGTATAATCTGCACTTCCCGATACGATGAACTCTGAATCACTGGATATAGCCACAGATCATACATAATCTGTGTGACCACTCATGGTCTTACAGGTACCTGTCTTGACGTCCCATAGTCTCACCGTCTTATCTTTACTTCCCGATACGATGAACTCATTGTTTGGTGAGATGGCAACTGAAGTGACAGCTGCTGTATGTCCAGTGTATATGTGTGGGTGTTCAGAAGTTATTTAGGTTAGGTTAGCGTTAGAGAGGTCGCAGTTGATAAACTTGGAATTTCGAAGGTTGTCGGTAGTTAACTTTGAGTTGTTGAATTTACAGTTGGAAAAGGTCGTGTTAAATAGATTAGCGTTAGATAAGTCGATGTTTTCGAAATTTTGATTGGTAAATGCAAAATTCATATATTTTAGCATTGTGATTGCGTTAGAGGCTATTTATGATAAACCCTATTGAGATTTACATAACTATATTATTTAATTCAACTTTGTATGAATTTATTAGTCTGTTACTTATGCTAATTTTTATAAGATTTATGCTTATTCTACTAATCCTGATTTAATTAACGGATTTTGTTTTAAAGATTATATGTTGAAATTCTCGTCTTTAATCTGGTTTAAAAACTTATTTAAATTTTCGAAGGTTAAGTTTGAGAAATCTTATATCACATACTTGAACAAGTTTTATTATTCTTAACATACTTAAATTAATTAGCTTTCATTCTTAAACTCATTTTTAAGATTTACTACTCTTTATTCTATTACTTAGACTAACTCTCTGACTTCAATAATTTATTTTTCCTTCTAAGATAGATCTAATTTAACTAAAACATCTTTAACATGTACTTATTAGTTTCGTTATTATTAATCTATTACTACATCTTAATTTTGTTACTGAATATTTTAAGATTCTTAAATAAATTGTTATTCCTTCATTTAAGCGTTTGCCTAACCTTTTTAATTATCTATATGGTTTGCTACTTGACTAAGACCCCTTACTACTTTGAATTGTTTGAAAAACTTTTCAATTAACTAGTCTGTTTTATTCAAAGTTAAGTATTTTCCGTTGGCATTTTCTTTTAAATAGCTGAAGAGATTGAACTGACATGTTTAGATATTATTTCTTAAAGTTTAAATGTCCATTTGCTGTCTCTAATCTTTCTTAAACTAAGCTATTTCTCGCAATATTTACTGGAATTAATCTTGAGCTTGATCATTTTGCCTTTAATTTCCTTATTACTATTCCATTCTTTAAGCTTAAATTTATTAAATTTCATTTGAGTCTTTAAGCTAAGATAAACGCTATAATAGATTTTTGATTTTACTGTTGCTAATAGAAAACGAGTCTATTAAAGATTTAAATATTTCCTGAACTGATAATGACTGGATATGCTTCATAAACTATGAACTTTCCGAAATAATTTCTCTCACCCTAAGTTAGTAATTCTATTTCTAAGAATATTAATCTTGTAACCACTTGAATTACTTATTGATTTGCACTTGGTCAATTAATTCATTTTACTGAATTGGTATGTTTTATTGATCAAGCTCTTAAACTACATGTCCTTGTAACTATTCAAGATTGATGCTAAAAATTTGTTAATGAATTCGGCATTTGATTTCTTAAGTAAGTTGAAAAACTATTGTAAGACAATTTAAACATGAAATGCAACCACAAGGTAATTGTTTAGATACTCGTTTGTCTTAATCGAATTGCTCTTTACAATTTGGACATTAATTGCTATCCATTTATAAATATTAAAAAACATTTAGTATATAGAAACTAATTATATTGAAATAAAAATTGACAAATTATTTTTATTATTTAAAAAAAAGATTTAACATAAAAAAAAATTTAAAATTTAAAATTTAAAAATTTTTAAGATAGCATTTTAAAAACTTAAATGTTATTATAAATAATTTAGTATTTTGAATTAAACAAAAATTTTAAATTAAAACAAAATAAAATTAAATATATAATTCAAAAAAAACAATTCTAGAAATAAATTATGATAATCTGAAAATATTATTTTAAGAAAGAAAAAAACTTTGCTATAATAAAAAAATAAACTTGCCATACATAATGCTAATATATTAATGACTCAAATACAAAGAGATAAAAAAGCAAATTTGAATAAATAAAAATTATTAACACTTCTTTTATGTGCAGAACTTTTATAATTAATATTTCATTTTAAGAAAAATGTTTACATGCTTCATGATATAATTTTATTATCATAATAAGATACGTCACCTTCAATATATGGGAAATCTTCTTATTAAATATGAATCTCGACTCTTAAATTAAATGCACTTATCCTCCTATAAAAGGTCCAAATAAGTATAATTATTAAGTCATCAGTGGGCATGGAAGTAAAACGTTTATACATCTTGTGAGAATACTTAAGAAAGTTAGGGTTATCTCTTCCTAACTTGTCCACTGCTTTTTGTGGTGACAATTTATTGTGAGAGATTACTTGTTATGTAGTATACACAACACAAAATATTCAATGATTCTCCTGACAACTGCCAACATCCAATTTTTAATATAAAGATGATTATGGAAATTTAAAAAAAATTATAACTATCAACAAAAACATAATATAAATCGATTAATCTATGAAAATAATATTTGAAATATTCGATGAGAAATGTTTAAAATAAATAATATAAATTAAACAAAAAATGTAGGCTAAAATCATAAACATCTTTTATAAAACTCATAAAAATTATCAGAATAAGTATGAAAATACTATATTTATAACCATGGTATCTTTTAAAAAAAAAATTCTCATTAAACATAACACTAACTTCCCAGTGAACCAGAAAAAAGAAATTAAATGCTTCTTAAAAATAATTGAAAAGATGGTGGGAGCTGAGAATGACCTTCGTGACAACACTTTCTTGTTTTATGGCTAGGAACAAGTTCCTTTCCTGTCGCTGAGAAAGTCCCTGGTCAGAGTTATTTTCTGAATGGAACACTGTCTTTGAGATTATCAGCTCTTGGTAGGGGCTCGAAGCCTGGCTGCTCATAGCGATGGAGCTCCAAAGCAGCTGTGCCTGGAGCACAACAGGATATCCCCGTTATTCCATAAAAAGAGAGCGTCGGGTTGTACAATCGGAAAGGAGTTTCCGGTCCAAAAACTTTTTTAGTTGAAATTAATTAATTGCTTCTTAAATATTCGAAACTTTAATATTATAGAATAAGTTTAAAATATAAAAAAATAACCAAATGTAACGAGAAGTCGAAGAAATTACAACTGAAAAAAAAGTACAAATATAAACAGATAGTTAAGGTAATATTTAACCTAAATTAAGAATTTATAAAGACTAATAACTGACTAAATAAAATAAAATCGAATTATTAATATTAAAATTGAAATAGGGTGGAAATCCCTTTCCTTCGGATGTTGCTTGGAGGTCCAGAAAGGCAAATAAAAAATAAGCGTAGACGGAGGATAAATCGGAGAAAGAGAAATCAATGACAAGAGAAAGAAAATGTGACAAGCTGAAGAACTTTGAATGCCAGGAGGAAACTTTCTTCATTATAGGTCGGGGAAGTGTACCCGTAATTGCATATTGCATCCTATGCTTTGGAAGGAAAAACTACAGGGACGTACTGCTGGAAGAGAAAACAAGGATAGAGAGACATAAAAAATTTTTTCGACATTAAATAAAATTAATTTAAAGAGCTGCGCACCAACGAGAGTGCTACGCGCTCTATAATCTAATTTTTTTTTTAACTTAAAAAATAACAATAAAACTTTACTCCCATTAAAGAAAATTAAATACTTTTTGAAGTACTTCATAAAATCAAACCATCAACAGTTAAAGCATGTAAACAAATCAGATAGAAATTAATATAAGACCACAAAAAAATAGAAAATAAGCAAATATTATAAACTCAAATGGCTATAATAGAGAAAAAACAGAAAAAATGATGATTGAAAAAGAAATTATCAGAAATCTTAAAAGAAAAAGAAATAAACTAAATAAAAAAATTAAATTTGTTTTAGATGATAAAAGGCATATAAATCGACAACATAAGAAAGTTATAAAAGAAAAAAAATATTAGAAGTTTAAAAGTAAAACTATAAATGCTGAAGAAAGAGTTTATGAATGAATGAATTAACCAATCAATTAATTTACGTGGTTTCACCATTGATAGTTGAACCATAAATTAAGAGAAAATCAAAAGTAAGAGTATTCTTGGAAATTATCTTATCAAACCAGAATCTTCTAAATTTTTCTTCCAATAGATTCATTATATCCTAATTTGAATAATTAGATTCAATCTCCATCATTAGGTCTTTTTAAAACAGTAGAATTCTATTTCTATCTATTACTTTTCCAACTCTTTCATTTGTCTTTAGATAGTTAAGCTATCTGTTAGTCTTTTCTGAGGGCATCGCAAGTTCCTTTCTACATTTTCTTAGAATTATTATAAATTGCTAAATCATATTTTCATTTTTGTCCTCTTGATAAATTATTATAAATTCAAATATGCTCGTTGGATCCTGCTCTATAGTCTTTACCGTTTTTTTCTAATAAGGAAGAATTTTTTAAATATAACCCCATTTTCTTTTCTCTTATATATCTTTCAGAAAACTTTTAATGTGACAATCTATTTCTTTTCTTTTGATTACTTGTAGAGTTCATATCAGATTTTCGAATTTGTAATTTCCTCATACTATTTCTTCAAGTCTGAGGTTTAAGAAGGCTTATTTTTATTAGTTATTACTGATAATTACGTTCTCGAGATTTTCTATTAACTATTCTCTTTCTTCTTTGTATTATCTGCAATCTTCTATTATACGGATCTCATCTTCCTTTCTATAATTGCAGAATTAGCATGCTTCACTCTCTATTAGATTTCTTTCTTTCATTGCCTATGCTGCTCCATTACATTTGGCCCGAAGCCTAAATAAGTAACATATTTCCTGTTTTCTGTATTTGTTGAATCTTAGATAGTTTGGTATTACTTGTATGAATTGTTCAATTAATTCACTCTAATATTTTGCAGGTGATCGTATTCTACATTCGTGTAATGAAATTTACATCATTGTGGAACTTTATCGCTTTTTATCATTAATTTTCCATCTATTCCTTTTCATTTTTCTTGTATTATTATGTCGTCATTGAGCTGTAGTGCCTCCATTACCTTCCTTGAGTTATGTTTCAAATATATATTATTCCTCTTTGTTAATTGACATAATCATCCATCCAATGTTGATTCTTAGTTTAGAAGCAATTTTCTTCTGAACATTATCATACGTTATCACATGTAATTTTGTAGTTTTAGGAAAATCAGTTCATTCTCTAGGATTTCGTTTTATGCTCAAAAAGGTCCATCTATTACAACTCTTAATGATCTAAACTGCATGATTTCCAATTTATTAATTAATTAATTGAAATATAATATTTCAAAATTTAAGAATAGTGAGACATAGTTGTAATAGATATAGTTTGACTATAAATATTACAAATATGTTGAAAGATAAAAGTTTGTAAATTTCAATCAGTTTCTTCTTGTTCTTTCACTATCATATATTTTTATTTATTTTCTTGATTAAATTTTTCTTTTTTTCCCTCTAGAAACTCTTCTAACAAATCATCTTGTAGTTTAAACATTTCAAGACGCTTTTTGAGTAATTTGGAATTAAAATTTTTGTTTAATTTGTCTATTTTAGAAATTCGATTATTTGAAAGATATTTGCTTATATATTTTTAGTCATAAAGAATTAGTTTCTTTTTGTCTTTTTCTTTAAGAGCTTTATGAATTTAGAATTCCTCAATAATATCTGCATTTTATTAGCAATAAAAAATAAGATCAGTTTCATCAAAATCTTAGCCACGTAAGCAAATAATGCTATATCTAACGTTAATGTAACGATTACTGAATTCTTATTGAAAATTATAAGAAAAATTTCTTAGTTTATAGATGAAATAATCTCTCTAATATAGTACTTATTATATTTGGTGTAAGTAATTTCAGGAAATACACTTAAATTCTTTTCTATTTAGTCTATAATTCTTTTTGCTGTTGACATAAGTGTATTTATAGAGAGACATTCCATTAATAATTTATGTTTTATTTTTTATTCCGTGAGTTTATAAAAATCCATATTATTCTAAACATGTGGCATGTCTCAAAATTATACAAATTGATACATTTCTTTATATGTTTCTAGTATGGTAAATTAAATTTAGTGTTTTTTTCTAATAAAAAAGCAGTGTCTGAGTTAGGATTTTCTTTGCTGTATTATATCAATTTTTAATAAAAGTGCATTAACTTTTGGGTTACCTTATGTGTAAAAGGAAGCCAGTTTAGATCAATAAAGCATGAATCATTGAATGTGAATTCTTAAGATCTAAACGCCTATCTTGAAATAAACCTTTACGATTTTGCTATCTTGCTTTTTATTCCTTTAATTCCAGAAATAGTAGCTCACGGAGTAATATCACTTCCATATTAAACTTTAGGCAAAATAAAAGTTCTATAAAGAATTTTGAAGCTGAGAGGGGATACTAAAACATATTTAGAAAGTATTAAAGTAGCTTTTTAAATAGCTACTCTGTGTTTGGTAGCTACTTCTGTACAATATAATTTGTAATTTTATTTTATTCCTAACTAATATCCTAAATAGTTAACTTCATCTTTTTAAGCAATTGGAATCCCATTGAGCTTTATATTAATAGAAGGTTAGCTTTCTTTTTATTGATTTTTTTTCAAAAATTCTATTACTTCACATTTGGCTACATTAATTTTAAGTTTTACTCAATCAGAAACTGTAGATGTAGCTTGTAATAATTTTTAGGCATTTTTCTAGGAAGAGGATATTTGGATTAATATTAATTCGTCAGCAATGGCTCGTACTACGAAAGTTTTAGATAATATTTGAAATCCTAATTTCTTCTGATTATCTTCTAAATATCTTATAGCAATATCATAGTATAAAATTGCAAGTACATGTGCATGACTACTTCCTTATAGTAATCCATTGCTATATTTAATTGTTCTTGTAAGATATCCATCAATTATAAACTTAGCATCAACATTATCATAAAAAGATTCTAGTGCCATATTAGGTCAAAGGTAACCTAAGTCTTCTAAGATGATCAAAAAGTAATTTCCTAGATATGCTATCAAACATTTTTTCTACATCTATTAAAGTAGCAATTAATTACTTTTTATGAGATCATCTGCGATGCAAGTCTATAATTTACTAAATAGTTCTAATTTGCTAAGTAGTGGAGCGTTTACGAATAAATCCAAATTAGGTTGGATGTAAAGTGTTTCGTTCATAAATATAATCTTAAAATCTTTATGCTAGTGCTTTATCATAAATTTTAAGTAGACTGTTCAATAAAACGATAGGTCGTCAATTACATCAATTAATTTTGTTTCCCTTTTTGAAAATCGGAAGAATGTTTATTTTTTCATTGCATTAGGTATTTTAAATGTTCTAAGCATGTTATTAATGAAACTTGTAATAATTTAATGGAAATCTTAATCTCCATATTTAATAAGCTCAGCTTTAGACCTCATTACCTGTATCTTTATTATTTGCAAGCTAAGATATAATTTTTTTAATTTCAAATCATGTAAAAAGAGGCATATTTTATAAATGACTTAATTCCTAATTTAAGATAAAAGATTTATTTCTAAATATTCCATCTATTTTTCTATTTGAGAAGTAAAAATCTATCTTACTTATTTTCGAATGTTTATCAAAAACGTTGGTTTCTCAATTTTCAATAAATTGCTGTTTTTATTTAAAGTTAAAATTCATCTAATTAAGAATTTTTGGGTTTATTAGATTCTAAGCTTGCTTAAACATTATTTAAGCATTTTTGTTAAGATCTTTATGTTTTTCCTTAGCTTTTTATTTTTTTTCATTTCCAAAATTTGTGAAGATAATGTTTATGAGATTAAATTTTAAGCTAGTAAAGTTTGATAACTTCTTAATTATGACATCAATACAAAGCTAATGCGTTCTAATATTCAATATTATCCATTTTTACTTGAACAAATAACATAGTTAAGTAACTTGGCAATTGGTAATAGTTTTTTCTTTAATTTTAAGACCCAAGCGGAATCTCAGCATCATAACTAATAAGATCGCAGATTAATTGATACTAATTTTCAACATCTTTTTAATCAAGTTACTAGAATTGATAAAATTATCCCAAAAATAGATTTTAATAATAGTTTCTCGTGTTCAGATCCTATAATTTAGAAATTTTAAAGAGTAATCATTATTGTTAATCTTATTCACTTCTTTTTAAATTATAATTAAATGTAATACTTAGTAGAAAATTATCAATATACAAACCCGAATCTTGGATAACTTTATAGTCAACGAAATCATCAGAATTTAAATGTTAAGTTGCCAAGAAGTAGTCATTACAATAGCATTAATTATTCGCTCTATGAATAAATGTATTGGACTCATAATCATTTAAAATTATTAATTGATATTTTATAAAATGGATGTCGGCCACGTCAACAAGATAATAGGTTATCTGGTTCAGAGTATACTGCATTGCGAGTAATCTTGCACTAGATACCATCACGGGGAAGGGTGGATAAGCTCCGTTGAGACATACCTAACTTACCCCGAGGGTTTTCTCTAGCAGTATGAAAGTTTGACTGACGGGCCTTCTTATTACCGACTTAATAACTTCTTTTATTTGGACCTTATTCAAGAAGGCTGAAGCATTTGACTCAAGATTTAAGAATAAATTTTAATAAGAAGATTCCCCATTTGGAGAAGCTGACATGACTCATCGGCCCTCTAGAATTTTAACAAGAAACATGAGAGCATTTTTCTTAATATTAAATATTAATATTGAAAGAGCTGCGCGCCAATGAGGTGCTACGCGTTCTATAATCATTTTTATTTATTTATCTGTTAATTTTAAAATTTTAATCTTGAGTTCTTTAACTTCATTTAGAAGTATTTCATTTTATTTTTCAACTTAAAGAGTATCTTAAATATTCATAATATTATTTACTGTTTTTAACTGGTTAGAGAGTGAATTATCAAAAGTATCTTACTATGTAGAGGATATTTTTGATATGAGTGTTGAGACTGAGGTACCAATCTAGTTTTTTTTTTATCTATAAATATATTTTTGAATCTTTAGAATTCTTGTTAGTTAATTTCCAGTCCTTAAGGAATTTCGAAGTAATTTTAACGGAATTCGAAGGATCTTGTTAACTGGAGATTAACTACAACTATTTAGTAAAGCTCTTAACAAGTTTATAATATGCTCTACGGATTTGAGTTGAAATGAATCAGGATCAATTTTTAGAAAGTATTCGAGCATCTGCCTATGCACATTTAATTAAATAGCAACTTCTTTATTTTTTTGTAAAGAAGAGTCGTCAAGATTTTAATCCCGCGATATTTAGAAATCATTAATTTGTTTATATTTCCAATTTATTTAAAGAGTTATTTCCTATAGCTTCCTCTATGAATGGAATACACTCGCTTCCATAACCAAATATTTGATTTATAAAGAATTTTATTATTATAGATGCATTATATAAAGTGATTCTTTTAAAAATTGTTAATTTGCTTAAAATTCATGCTGGTTTTCTGGCATTCTTAGATTATTGACTCCAGATGTTTTTAATATGAAATATTTTCTTATATCAAATGACCTAAATACTTAAATTCCTTCACTTTCTCTATTACTATACCTCTTATTGTGATTATCTCTTAATTTTGTCATGCATTAACATTTCATACCATTCATTTTGTTTTGTCCGCAATTTATAAATTATAGAATTATGATCATTATTATAGTATATCAGTCATATCTTCTAGTTAATCTGGATGAACTAATGGTAAAATATCATCAGCATATGCTAGGGCGCCTACATATCTTACTTCTGTTCCCTATTCAGTTTAAGTCTGTGTTGTAATACCAACTTCTTTTTCATTTATTTAATTCAATAACTAATTTAATATTATATTATATTGAATAATCTTGAGAAAGCAGACACATCCTTATTTTACTCCGTTTAAAGTTTCAAGTTCTTCAGAGATAAGATCTCTTATTCTTAGTCTTATTCTCTCCTCTTTATATATGTCTGCAAGAAATTTATTTCTCCTTGCGTTACTTCAATCTTATTCAGTATTTTTCGTAAGTCTGATCTATCTACTGAATCAAATGCATTTTTAATATAAATAAAAAAGACAATAGTCTCTTGATTGCTATAATAAAGACATTCAAGTAATGTTCTTAGATTGAATATTTGATGAGAGAAAGATTTAACTGATTAAATTCCGTAATGAGAATTCATCATGACATCTTTACAAGTAAAGATTGAAATATTTCAATAGTATGAGATTTAAGATTTTAAAAAAGGTAAATCATAAGTGATATGGAACGGTAGCTATAGGATCATCTCTGTTTCCTATTTTTTGTAGCATTTTAATGTAGGATTAATATATTTTTTTTATTTTCCGTTATTGAATTAAATTATAAATAAATTTTCAGAAATTTATATCAAACTATCCCTGACGCTATAAAAATCCATATTTAATATAAGTCTGGCTCAGCAGCTTTTCATAAAGCTTTCTTTTCAAAGAAATTTTTGATGTCTTCTATATAAACAATTAGTAATATTTTACATTAATATTTTCAGGCACGTTAGTATCTCCATGCTTAAGAGATTATTTAAACATAAATTAATCTCTTAATGTTTATTTTTTCAAGCGTATAAGCAGAAAAATTCCTTTGAACCGTGAAAACACAATATTTTTTTCAATCAAAATTTCAAATTTCATTGAGAAAATTCGTAAAGAAAACAAAATTAGACTTAAAAAAATAAGCCTTAAGTTTCTCTAATCGACATCTAGATACTGAAAAAATTGAAGTTAAAGAAATCCGCACAAAAAAAAGTAAAACTTATTCGAAAATTAATGATTGAAAATAGGAGATTATTCAGAATAATCATTTAATAAGATTTATAAAACTTTTAATTTCTTAAAGGACAATCTCGAAGAAGTCACAGAATATACAACATTAGTGTGACCACTCATGGTCTTACAGGTACCTGTCTTGACGTCCCATAGTCTCACCGTATAATCTCCACTTCCCGATACGATGAACTCTGAATCACTGGATATAGCCACAGATGATACTTAATATGTGTGACCACTAACAGGATTTATGTAATGCATTTACTATATTAAAACTAACAATCATATTAATATTAATCAATTTGAAAACTTCTAGACTCACTATAATTAACTATTTACTGTTCAAATATCAATCACGATAAGCTATCTCTTCAGCACAGTTTGCTATTTGGATATAATTAACTAAAGAAAGTAAAGAATTAACAGTCTTAAAGACTCAATTATAGACTGAAGAATTGATTGACTTTAACAATCAAAGAATAAACCAAATTCCATCTTTTAAAAAAGATAATAAAAATGAATGAAAAAATCTGCATATAATTTCACTAAAAATTCTTACTTGAACTTGTATCATAAAGTTCTAACGAAAAGATTAAACAATATAGTATACTAAAGAAACTTTATTCGCCAAAGTCAAATGGAATTTAAAAAAAATAGGCAAATAACTTATAGATCTGATTATAAAATAAAATTATAGACTTATTTCGAAGGTGAACCAGTGGAAAAACTAAACTATTATATACTTTAATTGCCGTGAAAAAAATTTTGACTCGATTGAAATAAAGTTGCTTTAGATATGTTGAGACGTGTAGAATTACATTTAAGATTGATATTGGCATTTTAATCTTTCAATTGAAAATCTAAGTCCTTAATTTCTCATGGATGAAAGTTATTCTAAAAAGCTTAAATGCAATAATGGAGTAATGTAAGGAAATTCACATGGACCAGTGCAAGCGTTGCTATATTATTATATTGTTATCAGACATTAAGAAAGTAAAATAGCAAATTTTAAATCTATAGGTAATTCTTCATTAATAAGACTTAATTAATTACTCCAAACAGGTTTCTACCAGTTATCTGCCTGCTATAAAAAGGTAGTATTTACATTATCTAGGTATAAAAATGTGACACCATGACATTTTAAGACGTTGTGTAGAATTTTCACGCTTCCTAAAGTAGAATATGGCGGTGAACTAGTATCTTGATCTATTTAAAACGGAGATACTGAAATATTAAATAAAATTGATAAAAGCACGAGATTGACAGCAAGAAAAGCTTTTAAGCACCTGGAAATACTTTTAATGAGTCTTGTTATATAGATCTTAACTGAATGCCATTTAAATATATAATGACTCTAAGGTTTTTCAAATCTATTTACAAAATATGATAAGAAAGTATAAATTTCGCTAATAAACAATAAGATCCCCTTTTAAGAACAACTGATAAGAAGGATAACAATATAGAGATTAATAAAGACTAGCTGAATATTACGAAATAGATATTAATAATTAGAATATAATATTAGCATAAATACTTTTACGAAATATGTTAAAAGTTAGATTCAACATTAATTTTAGGAAGTAACTACTTAAAGATTAAAAAGGAAGCCCTCTGCAAAGTTATTCATAGAATAATAATATTAATTCTTGTAAATTGCCTATTTAAAATTAAATAAATAGTATCGAAAAGAAATAATTAGTATATACAAACTCAGAACCTAAAACTACAACTTTCGCAAGGACCTTTAAGACAGACAGTATTTAATTTAGAATCCCATTGTATTTGTGGAAAATTTGATTTATTTGAACTTATTCTGGATTGCGTTTGCTAAATAGATATGCGAGAATGGATAATAGCAAAGATTGGATAATGCGACATCAGAAGATTAATAAGCTATGACCAAATTATATAAATTCATTTCCAAAATACAAATTAGAATATATTGATTTGCAAATTAAAATTTTTCATAGGATGTTGCTTAAACGGAGATTAGAATTGTTCAAATTGGAAAAAGACATAAGCTAAAGAAGATCTAAGACTATGGGTAAAGAAGTGAAAGAACAAGAAAAGGATGGAGAAAATGAGGAAGGAAAAGAAGAGCTAAAAAAATAAGTTGAGCAAGTGTAAGATTTTTAGGAATAAACTGATGACGAAAATAATCTAGATGAAGAAGAGGATGAAGATAAAAACGCCTGAGTTGAAAAACTTTTAAATAGCACTATAACATCTTTATTGAAGAAAGCAATTCCATCAATGAAAAGATGTCACTAAACTCTTTTAGTTAGATTAAATTAAAATTTAATATAATTTATATTAACTCTAAAATTTAATTTTTATTTATTTTACGAAAAAGATATAAAAAACTAAAATAAGTTAATATTTTAAATAATATAGTAAGAAGCATTTTAAATTTCTATTTACTCTAACCAACTTTTTAAGCAGATAATTATATATTTTATTAAATAAATATCGCTTTAGATTGAATATTCTTTTTTATATGAATACTCTATCATATATTTAAAAAAAATGTTTACATAAAGGTTTTCTAAATGTTTCGTGTATAATATTTTTTAATATGTTTTATAGTTAATTTAGATAAATATAAAAAATATTAATTTTTTTAAAACTCATTCAAGTGAAAAGTCAAATACTTTCTTAAAAATTTATACTTCCTATGTCAAAATTTTCCACCTTTCGATTTCCCATTTGAAGTAGTCCATTGAAAATTTTAATCCGTTTTAACTTTTACTATATATTCTTTAAATAATTGTCGCTTTCTATATTATCACTTTTAAATTTCAAAATTTTAAGCTTTTTGAATATAGGATATTCAACTCCATTTTCATCATTAATAGGAAAAGTTTCTTTAGTAGCATTAACAGCTCCAGATAAATCTAATATTCTTAAGTGTTAAACATTCTTTATCATCTAAATAATTTGCTATTGGCTTAATTTCATTTCTCTAAGATATAGTTCTTTTATTTAATTCATTCTCTCTATTTCCTGTATCCAATTAAAATCTTCGTCTATCTAAACTTTTTCTAATTAAAGAAATTGTAAAAGTTAGCAATTCTATCTTATAGCACTAAAGACTTCGCCTTTAATATTTTCGATATTGCTCAATATAATCACCCTTAGTTTCCTACATTTTTTAAATATTTGTATAAAAGTATCTGAAGAAATTTGATTCATGCCACTTAAGCTTATTAACTGGTACTTTTCTCCATAAATTCCTATTTACTATAGAGTTTAATTTTAAAGTTGCTTCAATTCTTTTAGCTATAGGTGCTTTAAGTTAGGAGTTCTTTATAATAAAGTCACTAAGCACTCATCATTAAATTATTAACATTCTGAAATGCAAATATCTTAGAGGTTATGATATGAAGTTTTAAAAAATTCTAAGAATAGTCTATTAGAAAAATCTCCGTCTATCTTAACTTAATTTAATTCTTTATTTCTGAACTTTTGTAAAAGTAAGTTAGAATCTCCATGTTGATAAGAGTCTATTATTCTTAAATTAGGACATAGATCAATATTTTACTCTACTATTTCTTTATTAAAACAGCAAAATTCTTTTAATTAACTTCCTTTTTTTTCTAAATAAAGCTTTATAAAATCTTGATTCAGTTTATAACTTTTAATATATAGAAGTGTTAAGTTAATGTTTAAGCAATACAAATTTAAAAATTCCCCAGTAATTCCTTTCTAGCTTTATAGAAAAGCAAAATCCAATATTTCTAGCTATTCTAAACTGTTTAGTTTTTATATAAAAAACAAATCTTTATCTTCTTATTTTCCATGCAATTACAGTTTTTTTAAACTTGAAGGAAATAATAAATTTGTTAAAGTAAAACTAGTAAATAATCTATTGATCTAAATTTCTTGTAATAAAAGTGTTTCTTACATTTTTAAGCTTTCCCACTACTTGTTTAAGAGACATTGAATTAAAGTAAAGTGAATTTAATCAAGCATTAATTAAGAAAATTGATTAGCATTTATATTTATTCTTTTTGCATTAGAATGGACTATTTGTTTTAAAATTCACTCCATTTTATTCTTTTATATCTCATTATTTCCTTTCTAATTCTTAATGCTCAGGATATCATATTAGTATTTAAACTTATAGAAGAACTTATTAACTCTTTGTAAGTTGCAAATACTTCTTAAGCTTAAAAATTTGAAAACTTCTTTTAAAATATTTTTTCTTTGCCAAATTAGTGTTTCAATTTTATCTGCTTTAAATGCATTTCCCCAATATATGTTTCAGTAATTTTTTTCTTATATCTAATCTGATTAATTTTGTTAAAGACTGATTTTAATGTTATGGTTTAAGTTCCTCTCACACCAAAATTCTGATCCATTAACTATTCCACCATCTTTAAAATAAAACATTCCGTTACTTTAGATCTAATTTATTTTTCATTATCCTTTAAACTAATCTCCATTTTTAAATATAAATTCTCCATATCCATTTGTTTAATCGTTTAATAGTTCTCCTTAATATATTCTTCCATCAGCATAATAAAAAATTCCTTAACCATTTTTTTTATCATTAAAAAATTACCCTTCATATTTAGACCCACTCTTGTTATAAAAAATTCCAATACCGTTAATTTTATCGTCAACCCAATCCCCGTCGTATGCTAAGCGATTTTAATAAAAGAAGGCTCCTTTTCCTTGTTTTTTTCCTTTTACCCATTAAGTTTGATATTTGTATACATTTTTAAACTAAAAAATTCCAAATCCATGAAATTAATCATTAAAAAAATCTCCTTCATAAATACTTCCATCATTCATTCAATAGGTACCTTTACCTTATTTTTTACCAAAATTTCACTATCCTTCATATTTATCTCCGATTAAACCTTAGAAAATTCCATATCCATGCCATTAATCTGAAAACCATTCTCCTTGATACATAATTCCATTTTTAAATTATATTTTTCCTTTGCCTGAACGTTTTCCGTTTAATCATTAACCTTCAAAAATAAAAAAATTTGGTTATTAATATTTTCCAAATCCATGAAATTGGTCATTAAGGAAATCTCCTTTATACATTCTTCCGTCCTTTCAGTAAAAAATTCCTTTTCCTTCTTTTTTACCTTCTATTAATTATCCTTCATATCTATTTCCATCACTATATAAAAGTTTTCCTATTCCATTATTCTTATTATTATACTTTTCTTCTGCACATTAATTTCTATCTTAAAAATTTGATGTTTCTTGGCCTTACTGTTCGATCACAATCTCACTTTCTTAAAGATTTTTTTAATTTTATTGTTATAAAATTTGATGTTTCATTTCTGAGCAATCCATTTAAAAAATATTATAAATGTAAGTTATTTTTGTTTATATAACAACTAATTTATAATTAGATTTCTTTATTTATGTTGAAATGCTTATATTATAATTATCCTTATCATTTTATTAATTAACATTTTAAGTCACTCTAATTTAATTACACTGCTTTGTTTTTAATAGTACCTTCTTTGTTTATATATCATTCAGTAATAAAGGAAATATTTGCTATGATCATAATTAATTGCTAAAATTAAAGAACAAGAAATTATACAATTAAAGCTTTCACTTTCTATATACTCACTCTCTTTTGCTCAACTTTATTAACTTAATAATTATAATTACTAGTAAAGCTTATAGCACCTTATTGCTTTTAGTTTATTAAAGTGTTTAAATTACTGACTTATTTATAATTAAGCTATTAATGTAATTAGTTATGAAGTATTAAAATATAATAGAAATAAGGCTATTAATAATTATTTAAACTGTATAAATAATAAATTTTTATATTTCTTAGTTATATTAAATCATCACTATTTGCTTGTTTATTTTATTAGCTTCGGCTTGTCTAACTGGAAAGGAGTTTCCGGTCCCAAAAACTCTTTTAGTTAAAATTAATTAAATTTATTTCTGGTTGTGCCTTTTACTTATTCAAGCTTATTTTAATTAAATTTACGAAAATATTAAGTATGCTAAGAAACTTAGGATTTTGGATTTCCAGAAGAAATTGAATAAAAACCAATGTATCCATACGAGAAACTATGTTTGAGATTTAATCTTCTCCACCAAATCTTTAAACAGTACTGTGTCCCCATCAGCTCTGCACTTTTATGAAGATATTGCGAAAGATAATTCTCCAATCGTACTTATCGAAACAATATCTCCCCAGAAAAAACAAATAGCTCGTCACGTCGCGAAAAATTCAAAGGTCGCCAATAGCCAAATAATAACTTGGAGTTAGGTTCCTTGTATCATTCCCCTTTGGTCCATGTATAAGGCCTTATTGCATAACATTATTAACATACATTAAAAAATGGTTAGCTTCAAGAAGGGCTTTTATACCACCTCCTAAAATAGAAGAGAAAACCTGAAACACTTTCTTCTACCACGTCTTTGCTTTAATTAGTCCAATCTTCTTTATTACGAATGGAAACCAGACTCATAACTCAAGCACTCAGACTACATCAAACCAAATTCACTGAACGAAGAAACATGATATAACAATACACTCAACGGAAAAAGGATATCAATATATCTATGATAGGACAGATTTCACTAAAAGGAGGAGCATAAAATAAGAAATGAATGAGGTAGTAAAAATGGTCATAGACTAAGCAATAATTTAACAAAAGAATGAACAACTTATTTCAGTCAACGTCCCTGAAGACTAAATGGTAAGAGTTTACTAAAATGCCTATGATAATCTATCAGATATGATGATCAAAGTTTATTTTAACCACTATCAGGAAAATACTGATTTAGTAGAGAAAAAGGCCATAGACTAAGAAGTGATAAAAGTGCTTAGGAATCAAATATGGAGCAAGTACGGACAAGCAGGGACCAAATTCACCGTCAAATAAAACGGAAAAGTATATTTAATCTTCAAAAATGAAGAAAAATCTTGGCAATTCGTTTAATTCAAGGAATGAATATTCAAAGGCGTTATAATTCCTATCTAAGCAAGAAACTAATTAGAATACTTTGACATTCATAACTACCCAGTTTACTTCTTAATAAACGAATATTCAAACATTAAGGAAGTAATGGAAATAATAAGATAATATGGAAAATCAAGAGGAGAGATATAGCATACATATCCAAACACAACAATGCTAACAGGGAGCAGTATAGTCTACCTATATTTAAAGGATGTAGACGAAGCAAAGAGGATACCAGAAGTAATAGATTTGAATGGAAACAAAATGAGAATATAACACCCAGTAAATTTTATCTACTGCCTATGTAAAGTGAAAGGGCACACAGACCAGCAATGCAGAAGGGTAGAAGCAGCAAAAAGGAAAAAGCTACATACAAGAGAATTAGAGATGCTTGAAGGATAAGTTATTTTAACTATAAACAAACCAGATTTTGAAGCAAATCAAGCAAATAAGATGATAATTGAAGAAAGAGAGTAAATGCCTATAGAGGAAGCAAGGAAAGAAGTGAAAGAAATAAAACGAGGAGAATAGAAAAATAATTAAAACTACAAAACAATTAAATAATAAAAAGTTTTTATGCTAAATTAATAAATAAGAATTATTTTTCGTCGAAATGGAATTGGGCATATATAATGCAGAGGTATAGAGAAATGTTCAAAAAACTAAATAAAATAGAAATGAATCAATTATATAATAAGATACTATATAAAGCAAATCAGAGAAAAGGATAAGATAATTGATGATAAAAACGCTAAGTCCTAACAGAAGAAATAAAAAATAAACAAAATAGCATAATGTAGTATGTAAGGAAAAGCGTAAATTAAGAAAAATAACAAAAAGTAATAGATCAAGCTCAAGAAAAAAAAAAATAAAATGCAAGATAAAAGTGAGAAGTATGAAGCATACTGAAACAAATTTTACTTAGAATTTACTTTGCTAAGAAACCAAAAAACAAAAATGAGCAATTACCCTACAATAATTAATAGTAAAAGGAAAAAGAAGAAGAAGAAGAAGAAGAATAAAATAGATAAGAAGAAGGAAAAGATAGATAATAAGTGGATAATATAAAAAGGGGAAAGAACTAATAATGAAGAAATATAGAAGCAGACTGATAGATAAGATGAAAGAAAGATGGAGAAGGAAGATAAATAAAAAGAAGAAAATGGTGAAGAGGAAGCAGAGAAGATGGGTGAAAAAGAAGAATAAGAATAAGAATAAGTCATAAAAATAGGGACAGTAAGTGTTAGGGGAGTTAGAAGTGCAAAAGAGGCACTAGCCAAGTTCATGACTCAAAAATATATCCACGTAATAACAATATAAGAGATTTAGATTGAAGACTAAAAAGAAATGTGTAATATAGCAGGATATAAAAACTTAATAGATGTGGGATCAAAAAAAGGGAAAGAAATAGCATTCTATATTAGAAACGACATATGTAAGGAGATTAGAAAAATATAGAATGAAGTCAACCAAATACCGCTTTGGAGGAGCGAGAGTGATGACCATTGAAATAATGAGAAAACTGGCAGTAAAAAATATATGATCCTGTGGCAAATGATAACTAATAATATGAGCCATTCTATAACTTAGTGAATGAATTTAAACTATAAGGAATAGAAAAAGGATTTAATTTAATGATTCATAGGAGATTGAAATACGCACATAGAGTAATGATTACCAAAGAAAACAAACTCAGCTTGAAAGAGAATGATATAGTTCATGTGATAGAGTAATTTTATATATCTAGACCCATATGAAATAGGTATTTTTGATTATTAAAAAAATGAATATAAAATAGATTACTTTTTAATTGAAAAGATAATGAGAAAAAAGGTGATAAAAAGTGATTTTTATTACTCATACGTAATAGGAGACCATAGGCCTGGTATTATATAGGTAAAGATTGGTAAAAAAGTTAGGAACCATAAAAGATAGCAAAAATAAATTATCTACTATTAAAGAAAAAGAGATCTAAGAAAAATTTGAAAGATTTATACAATAAATATCTAAGAAGAAATTGATAGCCTGATGGTATGTAGAATTATAAAGGATTAAAGAAAAAGATATAAGAAAGAACCAAAATGGTATGTGTAACAGTTAAAACATAAAACTTTAGGATATATAAATACTCAGAGACAGCAAAATAGTGTAATAAAATATTTAGAAAATGCAGCAAACAATTAAAACAAAGGATAAAGAATAACAAAGAAATGAATGAAAATCAACAAAACGAGAAATATAGGGAATACCGAAGAGTAAGACAAGAATACATTTAATCAAGAAAAAAATAAAAAAAACTAACTTAACCTATTTATGGACAATGCAAATAAAGGAAACCTGATAAAAATGTGGAAGAAACTAAAAAACCTGGTTAGTAGAAAAAATAATTAGTGATTACTCTTATCAAAAGTAGATGTTAAGACTTTCAGGAACGAATGATAGCAGTTATATGAAGATGGCAATAATACGTTACCAACTAAATTCTTAAACAAGAGACAAATAGTGGTAAAACAATATGAAATTTGAGAGAGCATTAACTAAAAATTGCGAAATGAAAAGCAGCGGGACCTGATGAAATATAAGTAGGAATAGTTTTAGCTGGCGGGAAAAATTAATAGAAGTAGCTTGCAAAATGATAGCTAAGATGATTTAAGAGGGAGTAATGTCTTAGGAGATGAAATAGTAATACATAATATTAATATACAAAAAAGGAGGATAGATGAACTCTATGAACTATAGTCCAATCTCTTTATTGAATCATGCTTTAAAAATTATAGACGCATGAGATTTCTAGCATCTGTAAGGATATCTTCATAATGATGAAAGCGAATACTAATATAGTTTCAAAAAAGGTAAATTATGCTCATTATAAATCATCAATCTAAGAACAGTATAGGAATAATCAATGCAAAAAAAAATATGTTTTTGTAATATTTGTTGATATTAAAAAATAAATGACTAAGCGCAAAAAAAAATATATGATAAATCCTAAACGATCTAAAAGTCCTTGAATAGATAATTAAACTTCTAGCAAATTTCTATTGTGAAGAAAAAATTAAACTTAAAATCAATGATTAAACAGCAAAATTATTCGCGACAAATAAAGGGTTAAAATAGGGAATCAAGCATCGCCGAGACTATTTAACTTGATAATAGCAAGATTTCTCCATAGTTTGGAAGATTAAAAGCTAGGAATTGCGAAAAACTATAAAAATGAAGAGGAATGAACATAAGAAATATATACAGGATGTTTTGAATACGCAGATAACCTACCTTATAAGTGAATGGGAATAATTAGAGGAAGTAATCTAAAATTTAACCTAATGGGCAGAAAAGTACAAATTGGAAGATGCAAATAAAACAAAATGAATGATATTAAAATCAGCAGAAAATATTGGAAATACTATCAAGGTGGGAAATTTAAGACTCGGAAGAGTAACAACCTTAAGTACCTAGATCATATAATAGAAGAGAATATAAGTTTTGAAAAGCACATGGAGAATAGACTAGAAGCAGCATAAAAAATGTACACAAGAATATTAGGAAAAATAACAATGATTAAGGAATTAACACTATATAAGGCAGGAATAATGATAAAAACCTTAGTAAGTTCAATTTTCAGTTATGGAACAGAAGTGATTTCATATTGCGAATAATTTGTAGGAAAATAAGTGATTGAGTAATTAGAAATAATATAGAGAAGATATATACGAACAATCATAGATACCATTTTTAAGTGCAAAATGAATGTTAGAACATGAATTGCACTTTATGAAATTTAAACATGACCTATGAAAAAAAACGTTGAGATTAAAAGACAAATTATTAGGTAACTAAGGAAAACAGTAGATGGATTAATGATCGACCTAAGTAAAGAAGAGAACTTTATATTTGAATAATATTGTACAGCAATAAAATAAGATTTAAAAATTGAAGACAAAGAAATATTAATAGATGATAGTAATAACAATTAAAAAGGAAAGAAAAACATTAATCGTGCAATATGAGAATATAGAGTATACGTAGAAGATAGAGAAAAAATGGAGTATGATAACAACATTACAATATAGAAAAAGGTGATTTGATGAGTATGTAATAGGACCACCCAACTACACGGAGATACAATAAAAATAGAAAAGAAGAAATATGTTACATATTTAGAATAAGAACGAGAGGCAATGTGAGCTAGGACTGCTTAAAAGAAAGACACCTAGTTATGACAAGTCAATGCCTTTACTGTAATGATGCAAAAGAAAATGAAAGACATATCATAGACAATGTTCAAAATACAAAGAAGGAAGATAAATATGCATTTAAAATCTAAGAGCAATAGGAATAGAGAGATAAGTAATGGAACTATTTTAAATAATATGAGGTACAGCCAAGATCTTGAAATTAATTAGAACCTATGAAGAGTAAAAGAGCTAAAGCTGACTTAATAATAAAAAATTATATCAAAGACATATTAGAAAAAAAGGAAAAGAGGATACATAGAAAAGAAAATTGAATGAAAAAAGAAATTGGTAAATACAATAGAGAAGAAAAGGATAATTTTATTGAGTATATAAAAGCTTGATCAAGAAGAAAAGAATTAGAAATGAAAATTAGTAAGATATGTAAGAAAAAATAAATTAAGCTTGCAATAAAGATCTAATAAAACGTAGATAGATAGAAGAAAGAAGAACAAGAGATAATGTAGAGGAAAATGAGGAAGATATGTAACATATAAGAGAAGAATTTCTATTAACTGAAGACTTATTTGAAGAAAAGGACATATATTGAGATATGGATAGAGCTGCGCACAACGAGGTGCTACGCGCTCTGTAATAAAATTTATTTATTTACTTAAAATATAATTTAAATTAAATAGGGTAGACTTTACCTTTTAAGGTCGTGAGAAGAACTTCCCAGAGATGAACTGACTGTGAAAAGCAGTTCTAAATGTTGGACCTGACTAATCTCTTCATCATGGGTTGCCTGTAATCGCTTTTTGTGTCCTGTGCTTGGAGATTTTTAACCACAATCTTGCCTGCAAAAAGAAGAGAGAATGCTTTGGAACTATTAGAGATTAAAGAGACTTATAAATTGACTTTTTTAAAGAGATGGGCCCTATTGAAGGACTATACCCTCTATAATAACATTTTTTTTATTTATTATTTAACAATCTTAATACTTCGAAGAAATAAATAATTTTTTAGTAAATTTTCTCTTTTTATTATGTTTTTTATCCTTAAAATTTTGCTGAGAAATTTGTGCTACTTTATAAAATTCTTCGCTAAGAATAATTAATATATTTTTACCATATTTTAATATAGCTTATATGTAATTTAAATATATTTCCTGATAAATTATTTTTCTCCATATCTGTTTCCTCTTCCTCTATCATCATTTTAGCTTTCAAGGCTTTTATAGTACAATATTTCTTATAAAAATTTATCATTTACTCAATAATTAGATTTTTTTCTTCAAAATAGTCTTTATGAAAGCATTTTATTCTATAATCTATATGTTTTAGCTATTTTCTGGTTAAAAAATTTGATTAGAATAACTTTAATTATAAGTCACAATTTTGAGTAAATTTTAGTTTTTAAATCTTTAAAAAATCCAATCAAATCTCTTAGAGATTCGTATTGTTCAATATGCTCGAACACCTCCAATTATCCACAATTACAAAATTCTGTATGTTTGATTTTGTAATATCTTCCCCTTCTCTTCTTGAATTACTACTGAAAATATTGGCAGAAAGATTTTAGATTTTATATTGAAATTATTTCTCTTGTTTTGCTCTTTTTAAGTGTTGTATATGTATAATAATGAAATTTTTCTGTATCGTTTTAAATTTCTCCAAAATAAAAGCATTTTCTAAATTTTATACTCATCCGAATTACGGAATCTTGAAAGAATTTCTTTGATATTAAAGTTTTAGATTCTTTGATAATTTATTTATTTTAAACATTTTTAAATTAAGTTAAGAGTATATACTTCGTGAATATTAATATTAATCTATTTAGTTAAATTTAATTTTTATCTTCACTTTACAATAAATATAAACATATTTAACTCTTTAATTTGATAAAATAGTTACTGTTTACTTATGATTGTTTTTAAACTAAGATATCATTATTTAGCATTAATTTAACTCTAGAGAGTTACTTCCTTTGATCTAATATCTTTTCAAAATGCATCCAAATGAAGACAGTCTTAGAAGTATATGAAGTTAATGATAATCTTTATAAATTAAATAGATATGAAGAATACATAAAAATGGAGTCTTAAAATCTTGTTCCCGGTTTTTTCTTGAGCAAAGAAGAGAAAAAAGCTCTAGAGAAAAAGCAGGCATAAAAAAAGTATCAAGAGTCTTCTTCTCCTCACTTACAAAACTAATAAAGAACCTGATAACTATAATAAACACCTCCTAAAGTAATAAAAAGAAAGGAATCTAATATAATAACAGGAAAAGAACTTTCATCAAAGATAATTAAAAAGGAAATCAATATTTAACAGTTAGTATTTGAAATATCCAATCTCTAGGAAGAGATTAAAGTGCTTAAGTAGGAAAATTAAGAACTAAGAAACTTATTATCGCTTGGATAAGATAACTTAGAGATTAGAATTATTAATTAAGAAAGGCAACTCCAAGCATATTGGAACATTTAAACTGAACATAGATAAGAAACAGCAAGGCTTGGAAATATCGTATAAAAACAAGAGTTGGAGTTTATTAAGCAAAAGAATATTAGCACAAACATAACTAATTAGACAAATTAGATGGAGATAGAATAAAAAGAGGTTATAAATCGAAAAACAATCAGATAAGTAAGGAAGAAATGCTACTACTGTAAGAGTAAGTGACATTTGTACAAGAATTGCTAAAAATTTTAGAATTTCAAGAAAAAATTTTGGCGTAAAGAATAAGAAAAATACTAGAGACTCTATTGCAACTAGCATGGAGATATTTACAGAAGAAAATGATGTGAAGTACCTTTTGAAATAATAAGAACAAGAAATCAAAGAAACTGAGAAGACCTTAGTGAAGATAATTTCATTAGAAAGTCAAGAATGATGAGAAGTGTTGCTGATAAAGCAATTTATTTTAAACGGTGTCCAGATTGGCACTGTTGAACATTTTAATTTCATTAATTAATTAAATAGATATGATGATATATATTTGAACAACTTGATTTTCAATTTTTCCTATTATGTCCAGAAAAAAATTTAAAAATAAGCAAAAGCTCGTTAGTTTTTTAGTTTAAAAGATCAAGTTATTAATTAATATGGTTTTTAATTCTTGCATATTTCGATTATGGGCTCAAGTATAAATTTAATTAGTAGCTTTTACTCTTTTTTTCTTTTTCTCTTAAAATTCCTTATCTTTTCATGTAAGATCAAATTTTTTTCATCGTTTGTAATTTGAATAACTTTCTTAATATAGAAAATTTCGATCATTATAATCCTTAATTATAGAATTTTTTTTTCTGTTTTTTATATATTTTGATTTTCATTCATTTACTAACTAAAAATGTTTAGGCTTAAATCTTATGTTTACGTTTATTTTTTTTTGAAGCTCTATTATCTTCATATGTAGCGTGTCTTTAGCTTTACGAACTTGCTAGCTGAACTAAAATTCAATTATTTAATACTCAAGCTTTTACATATAACAACATACTTATTTTTCTTTTTAATAACTTACTTCTAACAATATCTTTATAGAAATCAACTAATCATTATCCTGATATCTATCTTAATTATAATAATCATGCTCTACTTATAGCCATAATTAAATTACAATCCTGTCTAATTATTTCTGCTTATGTAGTTAAATTAAATTTAAAAATACTTACTTTCTCATATTTTTTCTTCAGTTAATCATTAAAAAAATATAAGAAAATTTAACTTTTTTCAATCGCCAAATAACTAAAAGAAACAAAAAAGAGAAATAAAATATGAAATTAGTCTCTTATGCTATAACAGAATAGCCTTGCTAGAGACTTACTCTATATTTATAATTTTCATCGAAGTGAAGCTTATAATTCACCATTTCATTTGAGAAAATTAATAATTTTTTGCTTTTGTCTATTTTCTTAAGTCATATTTGCTGAATAGAGTTATTTAGCTCTCCTCATTAAATTACTAACTTTAAAATTATTTCTTTGACTTAATTTCTTTGTCAACTCTTGTACTTTCTTTTTTCTTTGAGATAAAGATAATTTAGTTTCTTAGTGAGAAACAACATTTTATCAAGAGCAAAAAGCAAGAAAGAAAACTAGAATACGCTAAAACAGTACATGCACTTGAAAAAAGAGCAATATGAAAGATAAGCACTATAATGAAATTAGTCTTTAGAGTATTAATACACTATCAAGATAATCTTCTTTCAAATTTTTCATTTAATAACTGACATTTATTTCCAATTTGTAGCTATAAACATTACAAGCAAACTCTTTTAATATCATACATAGATTTAAAAAGGTATATTGATAAACTTAGATTATCGTTATAATAAAATGAAAAAAAACAAGCAAAATAAGAAAAATAAAGGATAATAAAAAAGCACATTCAAGTAGGTATAAAACAATCTTTATCTAGAAGAAAAAAAAAAGAAATAAGAAGAGTATTAGGAAGAATAATAAGAAGAGTTATAAGAAGATTAAGAAGAAGAGCAATGGTCAGGCAAAATTTTTACTAAAATTGGAAAAGATTAATTCGTAACTTATGGAGATGGAGGAAATGCAAATTTAAAATATCCACTCTTTTATTCTAAATAGCTACCTGTACCTGCGAAGGTGAAGGAAAGATTAGAATAAGAATTAGAATAGTTAGGTTAAAAACTTAATGACTGACATGAAGATAAACCTGTCTTAGATATCATAGATCCTGATCTTAATCCTAACTACTTCTTTGTTCCTCCACCCAAAAAGCAATAGCAAAAGGCTTAGTAGACAGAAAGATATCCTAAGTAAGAATATAATGAGCTTAATAACGAACGATCAAAGTATGCGTGGTTTCCAGTAGATGTTTACATAGACGAGAAAGAGAACATTAAAGTTGGAGGAGAAATAAGGAATTTAGATATTAAAAAAAATGTTCCTCTTTATAATCATATTTTTACTGTTTTCAAAGCTATGATTCCTGCTTTTAAGAAATTAGATATTATAAAAGAAAATTAGAAGAATAAATTATAGGTGGTAGTAAAGGCTTAGAAATATGTAATAGCTCCTGGTACATCATATTCAGGAAAATGACACATAGAAGGAAAGACAGAAAATATAATAGCAGCTGGAGTTTATTATGTAAAATTAGATTATTTTCCTGCTGATCAAGTAGTATTTCATCCTTAAGTAGGGCCTGATCCTAGCTATGCTAGCTGATATAAAATATAGATGGAGTAAACAGTGAATGTTTTTGAAGGATCTGCTATTGTATTTTCTAATGAATTGCCACATAAATTTCTTAAGCTAGAAAACAATACAAATTAGCCATTATCAAGACTATTTATAAACTTTTTTATTGTTGATCCTGAAAAACCATTAGAAAGTACTTCATTCTACACTTAAGCAAGCAAGATTCTTTTAAAAAAGCTAAACAGAAATATGGTAGAAATAATATTATCTTTTATCATTTCAAATTTACCAATGGAAGAAGCTAAAAGGAGAAGAAAATTATCAAGAGAAGGCATGATTAATGATAAAAGTGAATGGGGATTTATCCATTATGGGAACAGTGGAGATGTTTAATATATTGATGCTTGCACAAATAAGAAAATATTAGAACGTTTTGATCATTTTAATGAAGATCCTACATTTAGTTAACAATTAAATTATTAATAAAGTCAACTTCGCATCTCCCTCAACTAATTTAATAACTCTTTGATATCACATATCAATAATCATATATGATTACTTTATGAGACTCACCAGAATATATCTTAGATAAGATTCCTTTTATTTAGCTTTTATGTGCTCTCATTTAAGTATTAAACTTCCAAAATGGGAATTTAAGTTTTTATTAACTATTTTTACAATCCTTTTTCTTAGTTTTAAAGATTATAAAACTAGTTTAAAAATATCTTACAGTTTAGACATAAATATCCCTTTCCTTTCCTTTCATTCATTCTAATATATATCAAGCTTACTCAGTTAATTAATAGTAATAAATATAAAAGCTTTCTATAGTAATAGCTTATTAAAGAGATTAAATAACGAATAATTATGCTTTATCCTTACTTTTAGTAATAAAAGAAAACATGAAAAAATAGAAGTTGGTTCTATTTATACTATATTAGTATAAATTGATGCTAAAATCCTAAGATAGTTTATGTTTAATGTATAAATAATCTTGTAAAATCAGATTGAAACTATTTATAATATCTCAGAAAAACTCAGATTATTTTGAGTGCAAAACATTTAGACCTAAAATTTTTTATAGCAAACGCCGAAAGAAGAAAATCCCTATTTTTTTGTTCAGGTCTAAAAAGATGAAATATTTTATTATTATTTAATCTTTTAAAACAAGCGATAAAATAATTTCTTTCTTTTATTCATCATTGAAAAATATTAAGGAATTTAAATTTTAAAAGTATTAAAAAAAATTTCTTTAACTTTAGGATTTTATTTTTTTCGAAAATTATACCAGTATTGAACAAGGTTTATCAGTATCTGATAATTTTATCAGTAACAAACATTCTTGTCAGTATGAAACATTTTTTTTAAAGAGCTGCGCACCAATGAGAGTGCTACGCGCTCTATAATCAAATTTATTTATTTATTAAACTTTCTTTAATTTTTTAAATTTTCTATACATTCAATTTTATCTTTATTTTTAAAAACAACTTTATCCTTTATAATTTTAAAATTTTTGATAATAGATAAACTATTTGCCCAAAATATCTAATTTCACTTAAATTTTACAAGTTATAAATCTTTTATTATACTTATTTTATCTGAGGAAATATTTATTTCTACTTTTTTTAATAAAAAGTAACTTTAAATTTCAAGCTAGCTAACTTAATTTTATTTTAAGATAAATAAATTAATAAAAATTAAATTTTGTTCTTTTGGTTAATTTTCATAATATTAAATTTAAGCTTAATTTAAAAAAGTCATTATTTACTCTAAATAATAGTAAATAGCTCTAACTATATCTCTTTTTAGGCATGATAATTAAGTTATATGATTTATATTCCACTACACTGCAGATCTTCTTAAGTTAAGGATTAATAAAAATAAAGATTAATTAAAGATTTAATATAAACATACATATGGAATGGTATTTTGTATGAGTAACTGAAAAATTAAATTTTAAAGATTATTCTCTTTGTAATTATTATTCTTAATTCCCTTAGTTGTTTCTTTTCTTTTTATTATACTTAATTATTTTAGCTATTTTTTTCACTTTTTTTCTCAATTAACTTTAATATAAAAAGTTTTAAAATTAAAGAAAAAAAAGTATATCAAAAAGAAAAAAGTGCATAGAAAAATTTGTTTAGCTAAATGAAAATTTTGAAATAGTTGTAGATAATAGAATAATTTGAATGAAGTTGCATTAAAAATATTTTTCTTCTTTAAACTTTAATAATACCTTTATAAGAAAAGTTGGGATTCTAATATCATATGGTTAAAATAAATAGGTATTTAATGTATTAGTATGAAACAAGAAGAAAGCTTTAAATAAGGTTTTTTTTCTTTTAAAGTTGATATAATAGCCAATTTTCTATTAACTAAATGAATTATCTTATTTAAGCTTAATTTATTTTATATTCTTCATTTATTAAACTCTATTATTTCTAGTCATTTACTTCAAACAAATAATTAAGCACTTATAAATCTATTTTATCAAAGTCTCTAAATAAATAAACTAAATGATTTAGTTAAAAATTTTAATTATTACTATATAGTTGAAAGCTTAACTATTTTATAGAATTTTAAAACTGTTTAAGGTGCTACTTTCATCCCGAAGCTAAAGGTAGTTAATAATAGTTTTTGATATATCTATTACTTAGTTATCTTTTTATTTTTATCAGTTTATTAGATAAAAATATTAAGCAAGGAAGATATAAAATAGAGTATACAGTTGATAAGGCTAAACTAAGAAGCAATAAAAATAAAAAGTTATTAGTCTAAATTATAAAATTAATAAGAGGTATTGATTAATTTATAATATCTTGTCTTTATGAAAATGTTCTTTGAATAGAGATTTTAGTCATATTTTAAATAATAGATTTTAAAGTCTCTAATTGTTAAATTAACTAGCAATTTTATAATGAAAATAAGGTATTTCTTTGATGAAAATTTTTATACTTAAAACAAATGTAAGTTTATAGACCAAGAATTTAAAATTAGATAATTGGATTGTTACTAACGCTCATATCCAATATAAAAGCTTTATATATATTTATTTACGGCTATTCAAATATAGGTATATATAAGCTATGAAGATATTATATTTCTTACAAAACATACTGAATATGCTAAAAACATAAAATACATTTGATTAAAGGATTAAGCATGAAAACTCTAAATTTAAAATTAACTTGAAAGAGTCTTCATTAGGTTAGTAAAACTTCTGTTGATAATATAAATAGTTGAGTTTGCTATTTTAAGATAAAGGAGAAATGATTATTAGATGAATAAAATAAAAATATTAAAGAAAAGGGAAATTCTGATATAATAAGCTTTTATAATACCATGTAATTACCTAAATAGTAATATAACTTAATTTAAATAGAATTGCAAACTCCAAACTAAGAATTGCCTTTAAATAGGATAGTTAGGTCTTTCATTGCCATAAGCTTTTAAAAGTTTTTTACCTAGAAACATAGAAAAAAAAAATATAAAGCCCTAATAATAAATAATTGTGTAGATTAGATATTAAATAAATATCATTAGTAATAATTAACTAGTCATAATAAAATCCTTTAAACTTTCTTTTTTTCTATTTATTAGTTTTGATTATTTATTTCCTTTGCTAAAATCTATTATTTTTTCTTATTTCATTTAAAAATAAGGAATTCTTTAGATAAATCATAATAGGCTATTTTTGCTATTTTTACTTTTAAGCTTTAATAGTTAGAATTTAGATAATACAATGTCAAATTAAGAACTAAATGCTCTATAAATACAATTCTATCTCAAAGTTTGATCGATAGCTAAATTGGACTACTTAAGAAATATATATCTTCATATTTCTTAAACTTAATATCCTTAATAATATCTTACTAAATAAAGCTATCTACTAGCATTAAAAATAAAATAGAGCTATTATGTTTTTAGTATATATCTATTTCTTTAATTATACTAAATTAGATATATTTTAAAGATATAGAACTAGACATCTTCAATTAATATTTAAGACATTTACTTTAATATTCTTCAGAAGTCTATTAAATTAAAAATAAGAGTGCTTTAAAATAGAGTATAATACTAAGCTTAATTTTATGAGATAAGCATCTCAAGTTAGTTAGATGAAATATTTTAGTTATAATATTTATTTTTAAAGCTCTATCATTTTAATTTAGCAAAAGGAAGTTAAAATGTGTTATCTTTATGATATGATCTTCATATCATATTTCAGACATTTAGCTGACTTCATACTTTATTTAACCTTTTGCAACCAGCAACAGAAGGATAATTTCACAGCGAATGAGAAAATTAAGATTTTTGTTTCTTTTTAATCCAAAAATAAAATAGAACTACAAAAATATTTTTAATATTAGCTTATTTATCTCGGAAAATAAATAGATTACATTTATTAAGATAGAATATTTAGCAAAACTCTTTAAATATGATAAATCTATTTTACTAAAGCTAATCTATTTAATAGTTATCTTTAATTATTTTGAAGTAGAAATTATACCTTTTATCATAAATGGAAATATGATCTTTTAAAGAGTATTTCTCTAGTATTTTATTATGCATATAAATCTAAAATAAATTAAAAGGAAATTGCTTGCGAATCAGCTACTGTATTAACTTTCCCTAGATTTTCTCTTTGCTTTTTAAATACGAAGTTCTGCTTAAACAATGCTATATTAAAAAATTTATTGAGCTATTTAATAATTAAACTAGAAACTAGATAAATTCTCTCCTTCTTATTTAAAGTTTCCAAAACATATATTTAGACATATATCCTGCTAATTAGAAGTGAATTAGTTGGCTAGCTTAAATTAATAGTAAAAGCTTTGATACTTATAATAAGAATATTTTTTATTAATACACATCTATTTTATATTTTTAGTAAACCTACTGAAGTCTCTGATATTAAGATAAATAAGTTTTGTAAATTTGAGATATTCCTGATAATGTATCAAATGCAGGGTGCTTTATTGCAACTAAAAATACTTTATTTGGGGTAGAAGATTGATCTGAAAACGTCTGAATGTCAGATTATTTACATACTTATGATGAAAATTTAAATTCTTGAAATTCAGAATCTAAATGACTTTCTAGAGGATATTAAAGTATCTAAATATGCAAATTATTATATTTTTAGCTAATTATTTTGATAGAGTTAAGAGACTACTTGGATTAAACTTATGTTTATGATTTCAAGGATATTAAATCTCATAAACCTAAAATACCATTATTTCGAATAGCAATGATTATAACTTTCAAATCTAAATGAATAATTTTATTTATATACTTATAAATGGATATTCTGAAATTGAGACCTATTAGCTATGAAAATATGATATTTTTAATTCAGCCTAGAAGAGTATAAAAGAGAATAAAAAGTTTGATTTTTGAAGAAGAACTTGAATGTCATTTATATAAACATCTAAAAGGAAAAATAAATTATCTAAATTATACATATATTTCTTTAGTGTTCATAATTAAGCTATGTGTAAAATAACTCTGGAATTTGTTATTATTATTTTTATTCTTTAGACTAATTCTTTATATTAAAATTAATAGTTCAAGGAATTTTATCCTTATTTAGGCGAAAATGATTTTAGCAATCTAGTGCTTGATGCTTTTGTTCTTCGACTTCTTATATTAAAAAACTAGAAATTTATAAATCATTTTTGTGTTAAAGCAAATTTTTTAATTTAAGTATAATGCTTTAGTTTAAGTATCCTTGAGGAATAATTTTTGCTAAAAATTAAATTTTGCCTTTCTAAACAAGGTAAATAAGCTTTTAATAAAAATGAACTTAACAAAAGATCTATTTTAATATAAGTATCTTTATAACTTACACCTTTAAATTTTATATGAGTAATTATTAATCTAAACGTAGAAAACCTTATATTTATTTTATTCTTACGAATTTTTCTTTCTCTTTGTTTTCTATAAAATCAAAATTTCATTTTTATGTAAATATCACATCATTAAATGTTAAATTAAGAACTAAAAATTTTTTATTTTTAAAACTACTTATAGTTGTTCTTTTAGTGATTAAAGGATTATCAACTATTAAATCAACAGAATTAGTAATGAATTTATTTAGTTATATATTTTATATATTTTTCTTTTTTAATAGACTACACAAGTTTGAATTTTTAAACATTAAGTCAATCACTTTGTCTTTTCTCTTTCTAAAGTTTCTTTAAATTCTTAAATAAGTTACTTATTATTTAATTTAATTTACAACTAAATACTTATTATTATCTGATGGTTTATTCCAACTTTTATTATGAGGTAATTAAGTTAATCTTGTCTATTTCTTTTTTCTTTCTTTCCTTTCTTTCTTAATTATAGTGATACAACTTGCCAAATTTATTAATTGAAAGTTCTAAAATATTAACTAAAATTAATTTTTATACAGATTTGACCTTATAAAAGTATCTTAAAAACAACTCTTTTTTTAAGCAAAGTTAAAATTAAAAAAGGATATACAAATAACTAGATAAGCTTTAGCTAAAATAAAAATTTGCTATTGAAAATTATTTAAAATAATCATCTTTCTCCTATATTTTTAATATATTCATCACTTAATTTTTTGTTTAGATATGAAATTTAACTTTTTATCTAACTTTAAGATTTATAATCAGAGACTTATAAAAACTTATTCTTGCAAAACTTTGATTTGATTTAATAAAGCTTGCCTTAAGGCATTTACATTAGTGCTAGTTTGCAATAAAATATTTATTAAGATAAGCGAATATTATAAAATTATATTCTATCTTAATTTAGCTTTTTGGGTAAGTTAGAATTAAGTTTAAGCTTTTTATTATACTACTAATTCTTTTTTAGATTCCTATCTTTCTAAATTATCAGATAAGTTTTCGGTATATTTTCTCTAATAAATAGATGCTTTTGAAATTTACAGAAACTCTTAAAACCAAGTATAAGCTCTATTATCATTTTTTTATTAATAAACATGTTTTTAATTAAAGTTTTATAGTAAATTATTTTCAATTAGTGTGCTTTATAACTTAGAGTTATCATCACATCAGTTTATTTAACTAGAAATACAAATAAATAGATTTCTTAATTTTAGCTTTATTTCTTTAATTTTATCACATTGCTACCTTTTTTTCAAATTTTATTTAAATCAAATAATTAGCTGATATTCTTAAATCTATTCCTATCAAATAGAGAAAGCTTATATCCATTTAATTCAAACATAATCCTATAATTAGATAGAAATTAAGAATGTAAATTAATTGAGACATAAAAGTAAGGATGTCTATAAATAAATCTTAATTCAGATCTATTTTGCATTTATTACTAACTAACCATTTGCTTTCCTTTTATCATCCTAGCTTTCAAATCCTTCACTTTGCTAACTCATTTATCGACTTTCTAGCATTTATTTAAAAAATAAATTTTAAAGAAACTAAATAATAAGAGTGTAGGTATAATATTTAAGAGATATAGCCATTATAAGAATTTAATTAAATGATAGCTTCTTTTAATTATGGATTCTTAGTGATTTAATTCAAATTAATAGCAAACTTTAAATTTAAGTAAATTAGGCTGCTTTATTTAAACCTAACTATTATTTAAGAATAACAAAATGTCGTAAGGAGATTATCTAATTATGACTTTGTTATCCAAATCTTAAAACCTTTTGTCTGGAGTGCTCACTGAAAATTAAAACGCTGCTCATTATCAATAAAAGGCTTTATCCGCTTTTAATTTTATTCTCAGTAGATAATATTTTAATCCTGATTTTCTTAAGGAAACTATTCTCATAAAATAAGTTTAAAAACGTCAGCTTTAAAAAGTAAGAAAAGCAAATTAAAGCCTTGAAAGTATAACTAAAGAGAATAAAAATAGATTATAAAAAGAAGAAGTGAGATAACATTTGTTAAACATGGCTTTGATAGAAGAACCTTAGTAATCTAGTATAAAAACAGGGAAAAACGAAACGGAAATAAAGTGAAGAGAATAAATAATAAATGAATCTAAAAATTTATCGGTCATTTTAAAAGAAAAGTTTTATGTCTTTTATTAAGCTAAAAATCAAAAATTACTTAATGGTTCTAAAATGATTTTCACGCTGCTATAAGAATCAAAATTAATAGATAAATGAAAATAAATTTAAAGTTCAGACTTATAGTTTAAATTACTTAAATACTTGGAATTGAAGTATAGCTTCTTCAAAGTTTTATATGGCTTGATACTCAAAGACATTTTATAAATTAAAGTTTCTAAAATCCTAGACTAATGATAATTTTCATATGACGATCCAATAAATTCTTAAGAAGTAATTAGTTTTATCTAATAAGACTAAATTAAATAACTAAAAGGAATTTAAGATTAAATTAGCAAATGAATCAAAAGCAAAGATAAGAGAAAGCATATTTTTGTCTTTGGAAATTAGCATTAACTTTATTTAATCTCATTAGCTTAGCAATATTCATATTTTTACAGCTTTGATTAATAAGAGAAGAAACCTTTAAAGTTAGGAAATAAAAAAGATCTATAACATTATAATTTTAAGTTCTTAAGTCCTGAAAGTGTAACCATTTGAGAAGGATAATTTATAATAGTAAAGACTATGTTCAAGGGATATAGTGGAAAAGTAAGCAGCTTCTTTTTAGAAAGCAAAAAGGAAATTTAGCTTGATGGAGAATAAAAATAGCTTTCAACTTATGAAATTATAAAAAAAGTATATGATTGCTACGACTGCTAATATTATCTATATGAAGAACTATTAAGCTTAGAATAAAGCATAAATAATAGGTAATAAATCTTTGAAGTTTAAGACTAAAGTGATATTTAAAGTATTTAAATCTTTATATAATAAAGCTAAAGCAAAGATTAAATTGAATATACTAAAATAAATGCTTAGTAATTATCTGAAAAACTAGATCAAACTATTTAAAATAAATAAGCATCTTAGCTTCTAATTTCCTACCTAGAACTTGATTTCTCTCTCATTTAAATTTTGTATGGCTTTGTTTTATAGGATTGAATATAAGAAGCTCTTGATAAACTTTTAAGTTTATTTCCAAAAGTAATCTAAAAGCATGAAGGAGATAAAAAAAGAATAATTAAACTTATAATAAAATACTAGAAATATTAGTTATAGCAATATTTAAACCAATAGTTATAGAAATAAGAGGATGAAATGCTAAGATATGTCTATATATTTGATAGGAACAAAATAAAATATAGAATATAGCTTTGAGGATTCTATATTACTTAGCTTTATAAATATGAAAACTAAACAACTTAAAGGTTTACTCTTGCGAATAATTTATAAGAATTAGACTAGAATTTAGATATAAGAAAAATAACAAAAATACAAATGAAAAATGATATTAGTCAAGTATATATGTATATAAAAGAAAAACAAATAAAGTATTTAAATTTAAGTGATTGAAGTTAAATTAATTAAGTAGAATATTTAGATTTTTGAGAAACGAAACTAATGGAAAGAAAAAAATATTTAATTCAAGAAATAAAAAACGAAAGTTTATAATAAGAAAGCTTAATGATGTGCAGTTATATTGAAAATAAATGAATTAGTAAAGAGGACAATAAAGAAGATTGAATCTTAATACAAAATAATTATTTTAAATAATAATAAATGATAGTAGAATAAATAAAATAAGATACAGATTATCTAGTTTAAAAAAGTCTTATTAACTGCCAAAATAATAAAAAAGAAAATTGATTCGAAATAATGTATAAAATATCATAAGAAAAGATAGATAAAATGCAAACTGAAGATAAATAATAGGAGTAAAAATTTAGATTTGTATAGGAATATCTAATTTTATACTAATAAATTACTTAAATCTATAGAAATAATTGATAAAAATATGATGTAAAGTAAACTTAGGAAATAAACGAAATTTATGGATTTCTTAATTAAGTTATTCAAAAAAGTAAAGTTGAATAATTACTAAAACTAGATTTATTAGGAATGAATTTATATGAAGAACAGAGAAAAGAAAATTTAATTATGTATTTTACAATTTTGCACATCTTTTAGTCTTAAGAATATTCAAGCATTTTGACTTTTTAAAGAGTTAAGTACAATAATAATTGATAATATTTCAGAAAAAAACCTAATCAAGAAATTATAAAGCTCTGTAGAGATTATTTAGAAGAAGAAAATTAGAAATAAAAGTTTATGCAGAAACTTAATAATTTCGATTTAATGCATCTAGTTTATAAAGTTTGCTTCTAAGAAATAGAAGAATTTTCTAAAATAATAAACGTTATAAATTACTTCTATAGTATAAAAAATCGAAACTAAAAATATATAAACATGTTATAAAATAACCAAATGGAAGAATTTTACTCTGCTGTAGATCAAAAGTTAAGAGAAAGTTATAATAGCATAAGATATCTATTTTTTATAGACAATTAGTAGATAACATTTTGAGTTTCTTTAGATTGATAAAACAAAACCATTATATCTCCTTATTTCTTGGGGTAAAGTGATCCTAAAATTCTCTTTGATGTTATAGAGGAAAATGAATATAATTGAAGATAAATAATAGTATAGTTTAGATAATATGAATATAATGTTTCTTAATTCTAATCAAATAATATTACAGAAATTTATTTTAATCAATATAGTGAATAAGATACTTTGTGAACATTCTAGCATAAATTTCCAGGTTATATTTTATAAGAAAAAATATATGAAAAAGATAAAGTATATATTATAAAAGTATTAAACTGGTAAAAGGAAACTAGAATTATTAAATTTATCAAATCAGCCAAAAATAAGAAAATTGAATAAATTATAAAAAAGTTATGAAATTCCAATGAGTTATATAAAGAATACTGTGTTCAAATTTATAGCTATGATATAACTTAAAAGGATTAATACTGGATAGAAATGCAATATTGCGAGCAAGGTTCCTTATATCAACTTATCAATGATAGAAATGGATAAAATTTTGAGTTTGATTGAATTAATTAAATCACTCTATTTCTTATAGATGCATTTGCTTTTCTCTAATAATTGGAAATTTCTCATTAAGATATTAAACCTTAAAACATCTTTATAGATTCTAAAGGAAACTTAAAAATAGGAGACTTTGATTACTCAGATCCTTAAAGTACAATTTAAGATAGCAATTCTATTATCTATACTTAAGGATACTAATCCCCATAAATATTCTATAAAGATAGAAATTTATATAAGTCAGATGTATTTTCTTTAGGAATTACTTTACTTGAAGTGATAACTCTTAAAAGCTAGAATAACTTTAAATTGAATGAAGTTAAAAGAGATAATTAAGAGCTATATGATTTGATAAGGTATCAAACAGACCAGTATTACCCTAACTAAAATAAAGAACTTTTATAATGAACTCTATTTCTAATGCTTCAGTGAGATGAAGAAATGAGATGTGATTTTAAATAGCTTTAGTATGTTTATAGGAATAAAGTCATCGATTATCTGAAATATAATATATAATAATATAATTTAAGTTTTGAGGCATAAGTATAAGCTAATAGCATTTTCACTATTGAAAATAAAATAACATCTTAAAGAAAGCTAGAACAATCATAAATAGGTGATTTATTATCCTCTATAATTTCTAATAATACAAAATTTGAATAAATTTAAGTTACTTAAATATCTGATCTTATTAGGTAATAAAATAGCTATTAGTAGTCTTCTAAACTTACTTAATCAATTTAGCTATCTCATAGTTTAAAAAATAATTTGCGTAATTTATATAAAATAGAGAAAATTGCTTATCTTGAACTAGAGAAAATAGAATCTAATTATTCTTAATCTTTTTATTTGATTTATTTATAGCAATAAAAGCTATAAACTTAGCAATACACTAAATATTTCATTTCTAGTTAAGTTACTTATCAGTAAAAAGTATACATTGGATAAGTTAATTAGTAACTATTTCCCGAAGGTATAGGAAGACTTTTATAGTAAGAGATATATTATGAAGGAGAGTTTACGAACGGATTTAAAAATGGAAATGGACTTCTCATAAATTTAGAAAGCAAAACTATAGAAAGAGTTTATTATGAATTCGATAAAAAAATATACTCCTAGCTAATTTTAAATCATTATTAGAGCTTAGATTTATAAACTTTAAATCAAAACGTATAATTTCCATAGCTATTAACAAATAACTAAACTATTATAAAAATAATAGAAAGATTTAATGAGATTATTAATACAAAAATATTTATTGAAACCAACTAAATTTATTTAATTTATCTAAATGAATAAGAAATCTATGAAGGAGAAATTAATTTATAGTATTAACCACATGGATATGGAAAAATCTTTAACTATAAAGAATAAATTTTATTTTAAGGATTCTTTATTAATGGCTAAAAACATGGAAAAGGAATAATTATAGACTTGAAAGATTAAAAAATGTTAAAAGAAAAATACATCTTTAATCGACTTTAAAATACAAAAAATATAACAGATATAATAGAATTGTAAAATATAAGGAAATGAGATAAAAAGTTTGTAAAGTGATCTTTTTAGTATAAGAAACTAAAAAATATAACAAATATAGATAATGATTTAAGCTAGTAAGATCTAGAAAAGTATTTATCTATTATGTAAAACGAACTATTTTAGTGAATGTTTTCTTTAATAAAATAAAACTTTCAAATGATTGAAAAAGAAAATATAATAATTGATTTACTATAGCTTTATAATAAAAAGTAAAAGAGTCATATAAAATTAAGTAATAGAAGAATAAATTAACTATTTTTGATTAAATTAATAGAATTTTTCTAAAGTTTATAGCAATAAATGGATACTAAAATTAAATAAAATAAGATGGTCAATTAATATGAAGCAGTTTAATTTTATTGAAACATGAGATAAAATTTAAAAAAATAAATAAAACTAAAGATTTAAAATTTAAAGTAAATGAAGCTGAATCTTACATAAAATAAAAATAACCAGGATTTTAAAACATAAAGCAATATATCTTTGCTAAATATAATAATTGAAAGAAACATTACAAGTTAATAGGAAATAGTGTAATAAAATAATGATGGAAAGTATTATAAGGAATAATAATATTTAAATTACATTTTTTAAACAGGCTTAATTTTGATAAAGAATGAACATAAAATAAAAGCAATATTTGCTAGAGAAAATAATTGCTAAAAAGTAATTGAATATTAATTAAATGGAGATAGTTATGAGGGAAATTCATTTTAAAATGAAAAATGTGGATAAGGAAAATACAAATATATGAATGGGGACTTTTATGAAGGATAATGATATAATGATAAAAAATAAGGAAAAGGAAGTTAATTTTATAATAATGGGGATATTTTTGAAGGTGATTGATTTTAAAATGAAAAATGTGGATATGGAAAATATTAGTTTTAAAATGGAGATGTTTATGAAGGTTAGTGATAATAAGGATTGAGATAAGGAAAAGGAAGAGAAATTTATAATAATGGAGATAGTTATGAAGGGGATTGATTTTAAAATAATAAACATGGATAAGGAAAATATTAGTTTTGGAATGGAGATGTTTATGAAGGTTAGTGATATTAAGGAAAAAGATGAGGGAAAGGAAGAGAAATTTATATTAATGGAGATAGTTACGAAGGTGAATGATTTTAAGACCTAAAACATGGATTAGGAAAGTATTATAATTAAAATGGCGATTTTTTTGAAGGATAATTATATGAAGGATAAAGATAAGGATAAGGAAGTTTATTTTATGTTAATGAAGATAGCTATGAGGGCTGTTGGTTTTAAAACTAAAAACATGGAAAAGGAAAATATTAGTTTTGAAATGGAGATTTTTATGAGGGATAATGATATTATGATTAAAAGCAAGGAAAAGGAAGAGAAATATATATTAATGGAGATAATTACGAAGGTGATTGATTTTAAAACTAAAAACATGGGATGGGAAATTAATAGTATTAAAATGGAAATTTTTACGAAGGATAATGGCATGAAGGCAAAAGATAAGGAAAAGGAAGAGAAATTTATAATAATGGAGATAGTTATGAAGGGGATTGGTTTTAAAATAAAAAATTCTGGTTAGGAAAGTATAAGCATAAAAACGGAGATATTTATGAAGGATAATGATTCGAAGATCAAAGACAAGGAAAAGGAATAGCATTTTATATAAATGGTGACATTTATGAAGGCGATTGATTTTAAAACCAGAAGCATGGATAAGGAAAAATAATATATAGAAATGGAGATGCTTATGAAGGCTTGTGGCTAAATGATACACCAAATACAAGATGTTAGAAATTATGAGATATACAATTAACTAAAATTATTAAAAATGTTTGATTATATTTTAATATAAATAATAAATAAATAATAAATAAGTAATAAACTTATCTAAATATATTTCTCCAATAAATTTAATTTAATTTCTTCTTCGAAGTATATATAATTAAATTTTATTATCTACATATTTCTATATACCCTTTCTAATAGATAATTAATCGATATTATAATCCCAACACTCAGTAACGAAAAATATAGTCTGCTGAGTTCATAAGGATACTTATGGGTATAATTAAATGCTTGATAAATAATATTTTTAAATTTATACTTTTTCATTCATATTTATATATATTTTTCACTTGATATAATATGAGTAAAACTATACAACTTTTAATTTGCTACTTTATCATGCAATCCATATTTTTTATACCTGCATTAATTTAACGTTTTACCTTCTAATGTCAAAAGAATGAATAGTGTAATAACTTTAATTCATATAATGTTTTAGGATGAGAAACGAAAAGAAAATTTAATTGTAGTTACAGTGATAGCTTATGATTGGATAACTGTATAGGAATACTGTTAATCTGTTTAAATATTTCTGGGATATTTCTTAACAATAGCTAATATAATATTCAAGTTAATTAATAGTAAATTCAAATAAATGACTAACTTAAATCTCCCAATTTTAAAGAAACATCAAAATATCTATAAATCTCATTAAAGATAAGAGCAGTAACTGGCCTGCTATTTTTTTCTATTGTTGACTATTTTATAGTAAGATTCTAAAAAGTTTCCATATAGAATAAAATTTTATACCTAGGATTTTATAAAATAACTTAATAAAACAAAATAGAGCAATACGTACTTTAATTATAAGCAAATAAACATTAGTAATCGTTCAATAATAGTTACTCATATGTTTTATTTTTAATCAAAAATTGTTAGGAAAAAGGCCTTTTCCTCATTTCTTATATAATAAGTAAATTAATTACAACATAAAATATGATAGTTATCACTTATTAGAAACCCCTTGTATAGAGATATAGTATTTCAGAATTATTACATCATTAAATTCTTTAAATGATTTCATCTTATTTTCATAAGCTTAATTTATAACTTCAATTAAATAGAAAATCTTTCATCTTTCTTTTCTTAAACTAAATTACTATAATTTTTACTTATTTTAGCTTATTAGATTTTGTTAAAATATTATGAATTAGTAAAGGAATTAATCTTACATTTTTAAGTAGTTAATTAAATAAATAATTTGAATAGGAAGTATATAAACTGTCTTAAGGATTATTTATAAATCCTTTTATTGTTTACTTTGCAATTAATCTTTGCTAAGTATATATGTATTAACAATATAAGTATGAAGATATCTTAGTAAATACTAAGCAACTTTAAAGTAAAGTTGCAAGCATTTTAAGTATCTTTTATTGATCAATTAGCTTCCCCGTTTAAAAATGCTTGTTAAACAATCAAAATTTTTTACTTTGACTCAAAAATTTATAATTTGATTGTGGTATAGTAAAAGTAATAACTTGGAATAACCTGGTTTAACGTCGGAACAAATTTGAATATGACTTTTACGAAAAAAAATTTAAAAAAATGGTTCAACTTAGATGTTAGAACTAGTATGAACACTGAAAATAAAAGTTTGAGAATTAGAAGAAGACTAAAAACAATAAAAAGAAGAGATAGAGGACCATATTGAAAATGAAGAACATCACTTCGGCAGAAAATTTACACAACAGGATAGCAAATGGTAAGAAAAAGAATTCAGAAAATTTAAAATGATACTTGAATTTTTCAATAAAAAGACAAAAAAACTGGATGAGAAAAATTATTTAACATAGAGATTTATAGAAAACTGAAATAATTCCGACAAGAATCCTAACATAGTGGTTGTATTGCAATAGAAATAGAAATAGAAAAAGAAAGGAAAAGAAAAGAAAAGAAAAGACGTAAAAAAACATACTTCATCTGCAAAATCAAAGAAATCTATGACGGGAATACCCTTAATAAAAGAAAATAAATGAGTAAGTTGAAGTTCTTTCTGACATAAGGCAATTTTTTTTATTCAATGAGAGAAGGGAAGAAATGAGTGTATGAAAACGAAAATAACTGGATGGAGACAAATAAATTCTTAGAAAAGAAGATATTAACAAACTTAAAAAACTTTTCAAAATTCAAGCTGAAATGCAAATTTTATAAAAACTTAATAATTTTATTATCTTAAAATATCCTATATGCTGAGTTTATTATTTATAGTATTCTTTTTAGAAACTATTATAACTGAATGAAAATTATTTTATAAATTTTTCTTAAATTTTTTACTCAAAAAATATTTGTCTATCATAATATTCTTTTTCTTTATATTTATTTCTAACTCTTATTTATTTATTTATTACGAAATTTAAAACACTAAAGCCGTCTCTAAATTATCTTCTATTTTAAAATGCTAAAAAAATTAAAATTCGCTAAAAGAAACATTTTTAAACTATTTTTTATATAATTTTAATTAAAATATTCCTTATTTAATTACCTTGTTTTTATTTTAAGTTAATTTTGCATTTCTAACTAAGTGCTAAAATATTATTTTTTTATAGCTTTTATACCTTTGATCAGAGGTTCTATTTTTATCATGAAATCTCTTATAGTATAAAGCACTGAGAAAAAAGACTCTACATTTTTTTAAATTCTATAATATATTTTTTAATATTAAAATATCTTAAATAATATCTATATTAATAGCTTTTATATTCTAATTTATTTAATACTTTATATTTTTATAAGATAATAATATATATCGAAATAGCTTATATTTTTATAAAGTTTAAAAATACATTTTATCTAATTCATCTTTTAGTCAAAATTCTCTTGATACTCTCACTTACCGTTATATTCTCAAATCTACAATTTATAATTTAGATAGAAGGCATCTATTTCAATTCTCTCTAACTGCACTCCTGTTAAATTTATCTATAAACTTACCTTCTTTGACACTTATTATTCTTCAAACTTATAATTAAATATGTGATGTATCATTTTCTCACCGTATTGTCCTGCGCTACTGATACTATTCATTTTTTGTCCTTACTTAGTGACATTGAATATATATTGCTTTCATGTCCTTACAAAGTTGCAATGCATTAACCTGTAAGATCCATATCTTTATTATATTATAATCACTTCTTGAAACGATTCAAATCTAGTCACTTGATATGGCTACAGTATAAACATAACTCGTATGCTCCTGCAAAATAATCTTTAACTAATTACTTGTAAAATCCTATTTTTTTATCGTCTAATCCCAACTTCCTGATATGATTCCTTTCTGGTCGTCTGATATCGCTACAGATAATATATAATGAGTATGTCGTTTCAAAGTGCTCTTTAACTAATCTGTTGTAAAGTCCCATATCTTTATTGTCTTATCAGAACTTCCCGATACAATTCATTTCTGGACCCTTGATATAGCTACAGATAACACATAATTCGTATGCACCTACAATATATCCAAGAATCATTCATTACAGTATTTATTTGAATCTTAGTTAAATTCACATTGTTGAAGTTACAATTTATGAATTTTGCATTTATTAAATTTACTTTTTACATATTCTTATTAGACAAATTACATGATTCGAAATATGCATCTCTTAAATCAGCTAAGCTAATTAATATCCCTCTCATGTCTTTTTATAAAAATCTATAATTCATACAATTCAACAATGCTATCGCATTCGCTGCCGCTTTCTCAACTTCATTACTCTACTTTGATAACTCAATTACCTATAATAGCTTTTACTCTATCATTGAATCTTAGAATCTATTATAAAATATTTGTCTGTATAATGTAACTCAGAAAATCTCCTTTTCTTTATTAAACTATTATTTTGAAATTTGAATATTTTGTTAAATCTAAGTAGTTCCGTAGTTTTTATTTATCTATATAGAAATTTTATGAATTTATCCTTTTTCATTTTTTTATTTTCGAGTCAATGTTTTATCTTATAATTTAAAAATAAATGCTTTAATTATTTAAATTTACATTATAGTATGCATAGGAAAATTTTAAATTCATAAAAATCATATAAAAGCGAGCTTTAAATTTCTTTTGATACAAAATTGCTTTGTTCTAAAATATTTTAAAGTATATTAAAAGTTAAAATTTTATTTATATACTTTAGTATAAATCAAATTTTTGGATTTTTTCCTTCCGGAAATTCTTTGGATGTATTAACTCCGAACGAAAAAGAAATTGTTCTCTTCTTAGTACATATATTTTTTTATGGAAATAGCTTAAAAATTTAAGATTAGATAAAGATTTATTTCTTTTTTAAGCATCATTATATTTTACAATTTACAACTTTCTTTTACACAATAAATAAGACTCCAATATACAAAATATAAAATTCTTTAATTTATCTACACATCTATTTTATAAAAATCAGACTTACTTTCTCTAAATTTTATATTTAAGATATTTAGCTCTTTTTTTCTCAAACTAAAACTAAATTTTTTAATTAGTTCCTTTCCGAACCTTTTTGATAATATAAAAGGAGTATAAAAAATGGGTTTTATCGTTTATATCTTTTTGCTCTTATCTACTCTTATTTTTATCATATTTATTTATATTATAAAATGGCACCTAAGAAATAACAGACCTCTCAACAAAACTTAGTAACTTTTAGAAAGATATAGCTAACAATCTTTACATCTTTTAGATGAAAAACTTTGAATTAACGAAGGTTTTTAGAGAAATTTATTAACTAACTAATGATTTATTAAATTCTATGGAAATTTCATAATTGGAAAACTCAACTTTACAAAAGAAATTAGTTCTAAACCTTTTTCTTGCAAAAATTCTAGGAAAAATCACATAGAAAGATTAGATCATAAGGGAAATCTAAAATAATAGAAATTGTAAGCCAGAAAAATTCTAAAAGCTTAGAATCAAATGAAAATAAAATATTTACTTTAATAAAAGGAATTTTCTACTAAAGAGTGGCATTGTACTGAAATTGCAAGTGGGCATGACATAAAGCAAGAAGTTGCTAACTATTTAAATAAAAAGAACAAAGAATAATAAAACATTAATGAAAAAATTTATTTAGAATTTACTGCAATCAAGGAGATTTGCTTTGCAGAAAAAAAACAAGTTAATCATGAAGCTCCCTACATCTATTAAGTAGTTAATTAATTTAATAAAAAATGATCGGGATTAGACCTTTAGAAAAAAATAAAGAAATGCAATTTTAAATCATCAATACTTTTGAAGAGAGAAGGCTCAAAAGTTTGAAGTGAATACTTTTATTTAACATAAAATTTTTATTTTATTGTAAGCCAAATAAAGTTATTAAGTTATATCTACTTAGATTATAGATGTATTTTGCAAAATTCTATTAATAGATTTTGATATTTATTTTATTTTGATATTTTCTTTCTCTTAAAATATCTTAAAATACTAATTAAATTTCTTTACTTTTATAAAGGGATTCTCTAAGATTTATTTAAAATTTTTACTTTTCCCTTAATGAAAAACAATGAAAAAATAATTAAATTATTTTTTTATTTCTATTGAAAAAAATTTAATTTTAAAAACTTTTCAAATTTAATTTTTTAATTTCTTGGATGAAAAAATTTTTAGTTTATCTTCAAAATCTTATCTGCATTAAAATTTAAAGTAAATCAACATTTATTTTCACTTTTTTATAAAAAATTCTTGCATTTTTTTTAAAATAAATTTTAAACTCTCTTATATATTTTTAGATTATAAAATTATAAAGAATAATACTTCTTTATTGAAAAAATATTTGTAATTATAAAAATAGTTTATAAAAGCATTTTTTGAAATTTTAATTCTTATAATTTCCTTAAAGTTTTATTTGTTAATTGTTTTATTTAATTTTCTAAAGATTAAAAAAAATTTCATAAAATTCAAACTTAATTTTTTGACTATCTTAGAATCCTTTTTATTTATAATTTATTTCCAACTCCCATTTATTTATCTCGAAATTTAAAATTTTAGTATTTTCCCAAGATGCCTTCTATTACAAAATACTATTTTAAAAACTTTAAAATTGTTCTGAATTTATATTTTTTGTTAAATTTATTTAGAATATAATTTTGGTTTTTTATAAAATTATAAATTATTCTTAAGATAATAATTGTAATTTTTACAAAAAAAATTATTTTAACTAATTTAAATTTTTTAATATATTTTAAAATTCAAACTCTCTAACTCACTTCATTGCTAATATTTCATTTATTCTCTTACTCGCCACTATATTTTCAAAACTACAATTTATTATTTGTATATCAGATATTTATTGCAACTCATTCTAACTCCATTCCTGTTAAATTTACTAAATTGGCTTACCTTCTTTTACACTTGATTAATCTCCAAATTTTTTAAAAGTTCAGCTATAAACCATTTTCTCACTGTTTTATCTTATCCTCCCGATATTAATCATTTGCTATCCCTACTTAAAATTATCGTACAAACTATTCCCTAATGACCCTTTAAGGTCAAGAGTATCTCACCTGATTAAAAATTTCATATCTTAATAGTACCATCTTATGATCCAGAAATTATAAAATTATTATCATTTGTTATTGCTAGACCTTTTACTCCGTTTATATGACCTTCTAAAGTTCTAATACATAATCCAGTTGAAAAATCCCATATCTTAATGAATTTGTCAGCAGAACCCGATATAACATATTTGTTGTCTTTTGTTAATATTACTGATTCTACTGTGCTTTAAATACCTGTTAATGTTAGGATACATTATCCAGCTTAAAAGTCCCATATCTTTATTATAGTATCTCCACTTCCCGAAACTATTCAATTTTGGTCACTTGATATAGCTACAGAGTATACATAATTAGTATGTCCCTACAAAGTACTCTTTAACTACCCAGTTGTAATGTCCCATATCTTTATCTCTTGATAACTTCCAGATACGATTCAATTTTGGTCACTTGATATTGCTACAGATCATACATAATGAGTATGTCCCTACAAAGTACTCTTTAACTACTCAGTTGCAAAGTCCCATATCTTTATCGTATAATCATAACTTCCCGATACGATTCATTTCTGATCACTTGATATCGCGATACATAATCTGTATGTCTCTACATACTATAAAGAGATACAGGTTATTCCAATAAAGCGTTAGTCAAATTAGCTCCATTGAAATTACAATTGTTTAGTTATATATTTCTTAGATTGACTTCTTACAAATTGGCATTACGTAAACTGCAATCTTAGAAGATTGCATTACTTAAATCAGCTCCTTGTATTTTAATTCCTTCGAAATTTTTTTCTTTGAAAAAAGGATTAAAATATTTCAAAATAGTTATAGCATTAGCTGATGCTTGTTCCACCTCCCCACATATTTTAGATAGTTCAACTGCATCATTTAATTTTTATACTAAGCTTTAATTTAAATATCGTTTGAAAAGATTTAAAATTTCATGATCTGAATATAGAATTGATTTATTTAGAGGATTTACTTTCAAATTTGAATCTGAAAGTCCTTATTTCTAATAAATTTCTACAAATTATGCGACGTTTTCACTTGATATCTTTTCGAATCCATACTGATCCTTTTGTTGAAAATATTAATTTACTTAATTGTCTACATCTTATGCTTGCAAAATTTTATTCTTTGTTTTTGCTTAAATGAAGCTAGTTGCGTTAATACAGTCTTAAACCAATTACTCAGTTAACTAATCATCATTTACTTCTTATATTTCTTAATTATTATAAATAGTCATCAATTATTTTGTTTATTCATACTAATTTTGAATTCATTTTAATAGCTCTACTCTTTAACCATGTTACTCTAATGATTCTGATGACGAAAACTAAATTTTTTCTAAACTTTCACTAAGACCTTTCAGATAAGAAATAATTTACACATTTTGATTTATACTATTTTATAACTACTCACATAAACTTTTGGTCTTTTGTTAACAAACTTATTAGACAATATTACTAAAAAAGTTTTAAATAGCAAAAATACTCTTTTTATACTTGATCATTTTCATCTAATAAGTAGTTAAATATTAATCAAACTTTTAAATATTTTCAATTAGCTTTGCTTCTTACTTAAAATCTATAAGCTACTTCTAGAAACTTTCAATGTTTATGAAATCTTTTAATTATTCTACTTAACCCTTGAAAATTTATTTGTGTGCTTTGCAAACAAACTTATCATATAATTCTATATCATCTTAAATACATTGGAAACAAATTACACATCCACAGGAAAGTATCTTAGGAATTCTTAATAAAGAGTCAAAAGATTGTTTACAACGCAAACAATTATTTTAATCCATTTTTTGGTAAAATCTAAAAAACCATATTTATTAAAATTTATATAATAAATTAAATAAAAATATTAAAGAATGGAATACTACAAATTATATAAAATAAAATAAGTAATTAAAAGTATTCAGTACTTCATTAAAATTATAATTATTTAATTTATAACTTTTAAAAAAAGAATAAACATTTGACAAAATAAAAAATAAAACGTTTTAAAGAAGATAATTTTAAATAAATATATATATATACATACATCTCTAAAAAATTATAAAAATTAATATTTGATAAATATTAAATATCTTTAAAAAATTGATTAATTATATTTAAAAATATATCAAAAAGATTATATTTATATAATCTAAAAATTCTTTAAAAAAGATATTAAAACTAAAATTTGTAAATATAGATTAAAAAGACAAACTAATTAATAGAAATAATCTATCTAAAAGTAAATAAAATAAAAATCACTTGTATCTTATCAATGAATTAAATTATTAACTTAAATGCCATATATTCTCCTTCTTTACATTATATTTTAGTTCTTAAGTTATAATTCTATTTCCCATTCTTATTACGATAATTAACTTTCCTTAAGTAACTAAAAAATAACACATAAAATGTACATTTTAAATATTTAAAAAATTTATTTTATTAATGCTAATTTTAATTTAAAACTAAGAAAAATTAATATTTCTAAATTTCTTTACAATTAAATAAATAATTAACTAAATACATATTAATTTAGATATAAAGTTCCTTTAGATAAAAATACTTTGTTCTTTTACTAATTTAGCAATCAAAATTAGTGAACCTAATAAAATTTTTATATTTAAATATACTTCATTATTATCTATATACGTAATATGTAAATCTTTATTAAGATATTTTCATTTTTAATCAGTTTAATTTATTTTGTTTATAAACATCATTTAACTTTACTTAATTATAACTTTAAAATTTTTAATTATAGCTTATATATATAAATTAGGAGGAGATTTAGCAAAATTAGTTTTTATAAAATTTTAATGTATTAGGAAATAAAATTAATTTAGTTTTAAATATTTAAGAGTATTTTAATCTAAATCTTATCTATTGATTTATGATTATTAAAAAGGATATTAAATTAAATTTACGATAAAGGTATTCTTTCTTCTCTTTATATTAAGAATATATTTTATTTATAAGAGGAATTTAATCTATTAAGTGTGAATATACATTATAGCTTATTAATTATAAAATAATATAGTAGGACTTATGCTACTCTCTTTTGTAGTAGCAATATTAATTAATAAGTATTTTCTATATTTTTATATAGATAATAAAACTGCTTTTTTACATTTCTATCATCAATCCTACTTTATTTGTTTCTTTTGTTTTTGTTTTTATTTTTTCTACTGCGTTTAAGCAGGAAATTTTAGACTTAGATAGCTTCAATTGTTTGTTTACGTCTTTAGTAAATCACAAATTTTTAATTCTTGAAATTCCTAAATAAGATTTTGGAAAGCTTAGCATTATTAAATTTGTGCCAAACTATTTAAATCTTCACTGATGCAAATCTTCGATTGGTTAATTTTAAAGTGTCTTTATTATAAATCATATTATAAATTATAGCAAAATGGTCTGAATTTGTATAAAGAAACTATTTCTATAATCATAAATTTATTTAATTTAGTATATATATATTCTGGAAATCATCTTGTTTCATTATCAATGTCATTATAGCAAAAATGTGCCGTTTACTTTGATATCATCCTTTCTGTAGAATCTAAAAAGAATTTTTCTTTTATTTTATCTTAAACTTTATTCAAATAATTTGTTTATGTTCTTCAATATTATATACATCTATTTCAAAATATTAAATTAGTTTCTCCAAGTTTATAAAATATCTCAGATTAGCAATTTTTGTTTTGTTAGATCAAAAGTTAAAATAAAAATCTGGATTTTTTACGTTTCTTGATATAATTTTAAATAAAACTTTAGATATATCATATTTATGTAATACGCAAAGGTAGTCAATTTAAATCTATTAAGCATGATTCGTTAAAACGTTGATTTTGGTCTTTAGAATGCCCATTTTGCTATTTTCTTAAACTAATATGTAAATATTTTTTATTTCTACGATGCTTCATAGTATTGTTCATGGAATAACTTCTGAGTCATTATCTATCTTAGGGAGTAAAGAGATTTGAAAAATATATTTAAAATTTTTAGAAGTTAAATTTTATTATTTTGATACTTTAATATAGATCCATTAATACATTTCTTATTTTTATGCATTTTTTCTTAGTAATGGACTTTATAATATTCATTATCATGAAAAGTATATTGCAAGTAAACTACCTTTTTAGATCTATATATTTGCTACTTGTTAAAACGTATATTAAAATTAATTTTTTCTTGTTTTTAATTCTCAGTTCTAAAACATATATATTCACACTTATTAAAATTATTGTTTAATTTTACTCATCAAACACTTTATATGCTACTTTAATCAATAAATTCATATTCATGAGCGCAATTGGTCTTAAATTATCCTAGTCACTCTTAGATTCTTTTTGTAAATTGGAAGAATTCTTACTTATTTGAGTTAATTTGAAATATTTACTATCTCAACATATTATTAATGAACCTTATAATATAAGATGAAATACCATATTAGTATATTTGATAAGCTGCCTTTATAGATTTTTAATCCTTTTTAGCTTTCAAATAATTTAATTAAGTCAGTAAATTCTAGAACTACTAATATTTTAGATAGCTTTCTGAATCCAGTTTTCTCAATTTTTTTAAGGTATCTTACTTAAATGCTATAAAAAGGATAAAAGGATAAAATTAAGTTTATAGTCTTAGAAAAGAGCTCCAGGGTTCACTTGTTTTTGTTCCTGCTCTTTCCTGAACTAAAGGACTGCGTAGGACTACATTAGTACGCCATCCTTGTCTCTCCCTCATCCACTAATTATCGTTATAGTTTCTTCTTCCATTTTTATAAACCTCGTTGTTTCTTGAGTTGTAGAATTTCTTTCTGTATACTTATCCTGTTCTTGTTGGTCATATTCTGAAAAGTTAGTCTAATATTTATTACTTGTTAATTTTTTCAATTTCTTGTTTCTTCCAGCATTTTTTCCAGCAATGATTTTTCTAGCATAAATAGCACAGAATCTTTTTGCGATAATAATTGATCTTATTTATTTCTTATTATTAGATTTCCGATTCGATTTCCATTGGGATATTTGATTATTAATCTTATTAATCTTATAATTTTTAAATTATTACTTGTTATTATTCTTGTTTTTCTTAAAGTTGCTTTATTTGATATTCAATTTGAGAAAAATGAAATTGGAACATTTGAGGGACTTCGTTAAATTATTTATCAATTTATTCCAATTTAATTACTATTTACGATTAGATTTTATTTAATGATTCATCTATGGATGGGAATTATAGGTTTATTTATTCCATTAATTTTTCTAGTAAGTTTTCTAAATTTTCTATTTTTTATCTTTGCTTTTTCAAGTCGTATTGGATATTTGATATCCTTTGCTGAACTGATTATGCAAAGGATTCCTTAGATTATTAATCTTTATCTTATTAAGACTATTCTTCAATTAAATTAGGTTATTCTTATTTTTTCAAGTATTCGTTAATAGAGGTCTATTATTTCTTAGGTGCCATTTTATATCATAATAAAATATTGTAGATACAATTTCTCAGTTTTTTCCTTTAAGACTCCTTTATTAAATTTAATTATATCTTTTAGAGTATCAATAAATAATAATTTTTGTATAGAAATCCAAATAAAAAATAACATTTGGCTTCAAGAAGGGTTTTTTAGCCACCTCTCAGAACAGAAGAGAAAACCCGAGGCATCTTTTCTTACCGAAGCTCTCAACACCTCTGCTAAAAACGAAAGAAAGAGATCAATCAACTTAATTTCTTAAAATAAGAAATAAAAAATAAACGAAGTAGGCTAAGTAGGATAATTCAATATAGATCCAGATACTTTTTATTCAGATAGTGTTAAAATTAAAAAAATGGAATCTTTAAAGATGATACAATTAATATATTAACTTATAAACAAGAAAATTCGAAGAGAACTTAAACTCAAAGAAGGAAGAAATATTTATATAAATCAGAACCTCATTGAGCATGCAGATGACGATGAAATCCATATGGTAGATCGAAGAGTTAAAGCTGGAGTCTATAATTGAATGATAGGGTTCGAAAATTATATTTGAATAGTGAGAATACAAGAAGATAAAAATTGAGTATAATTAAATTAAAAACTAAAATTAATAGAGAAACATTCATAAGAAACTCTCATGGAAATAGAGAAACAAGAGAACATATTTCCTAGAGCAAGAAGCATATGCTTTATTTCAAGAGCACTTGTATTTTGTAACGAAAATACACATAATAGAAATAAATAAAAATGAGAATCTTATCTGGAGAAATGCTAACTACTAGCCACTAAAGAAAAGAGCGACAAATTCTTCACATCGGAAAATGGGAAAATTTGAAAGAAAAATAAATTGTATACTCTGAATATAAAATTGAGAGAAATAAAGGAAAAAATAAATGAAAGGATAGGATATGCAGGAACGGAGTTTTCATACATTTAAAACTTAAATTAAGCCAAAGAACGAATAGTTAAATTAATGATTAATAAAATCAAAATAAAAGGATATAAGAGGCTTTATTGATCTAAGAGGAAATCTAAGTATTTAAAGATGATCAAAGAGTAATTGCCTGCAAATGCTATAAAATATTTTTTATAAATCAAATATTTTTTAATTATTTTTGTGGAAAATTAAATATAAATTAATGTTTTGCTAGATTTTTCAAATTTTCTGATTGGTTTGATCGGTTACATATAAATTCGAACTAAATTTAGGGAATGTTATTGAGCTAAATTATATATTCTAGTAGATTTTTACCATAAATTTTAATTAGACAATTTGTAAAGACTAAAAATCACCAATTAAATTAATCTTTTCGATTATTTTTTAAATTGTGGTAGAAATTAATTTTTTAACTCGTTTTGAATATTTATTAAGCATTTTATTATAAATCAAGGCATATTTTTATAAATTTTTTACTCCATATTTAATAAGTTCTGCTTTCAAATAATAATTATCTGGAGCTGTATTATTAATGAAAATTTAATTATTAATTTAATTTCTTTTTTCTCTAATAGGAGTTTTTTCTTGAAGATTCTTAATTTATAATTAACTACAAAAGATTTACTTTTATATGCTTTATTTAATTTTCTATTGGAAAAGTTTAGACTAGTTTCACTTAAAACAATGCCTCATTTAAAATAATTATTTTCCTAACTCTCAACAATCTATAATTATTAGCTGAAATTCAGTTAGAATAATTACGTACTATAGACTTTTTTTAATTTTTTGCATATTTAAGTATTATATTAGGTATTTTTATTTAGATCACTATATTTTAATCAGCCTTCTATGCTTTTAATTTCAAAAATTTGTGAAGATAATAGTTATAATATTTATTTTATTATATAGTATGGTAACTTTTTAATTATAATTTCAATTAAAAACAAAAATTCTCATATTTTATCTTATCCTTCTTTCTTAAGAAGATAATTTTGCAACAAAAATAGCAATTTTAAATAATTTTCGACTAATTTCTTAAACCAAATGCAGTTTCAATATTTCAATTAAAAAGATTGCAGAAAAGCTGAAATTAGGAAAAATAAATTTATCCAAGAAAAATATTTTGATTATGGATGAATAAGAATTTAATATTAATGAAATAAGAATTTTTTATTTATTTACTTTCTTCTTATTTTATTTCAGCCAACTAAATAATTAATCTCTTTTAATAAAAAATTTTAAATCTACATTTTTTTCACATATTTTTGTTAATTTAAAGCCATCTTTTTAGTGTTTTTGTTCTTAAATATACTTTTAACAAACCTAAATAATTTTTTTTAACAGAGAATCCTCTTTGACTATATTTAATTACAAAAAATTTATAGTATCTTATGCAAAAATAATATAAAATTTATCATTTTTTATAAAGTTGACTTTAAAATCTTTTATATTTAAATAAATAGGAAAAAAATATTACAAATTTTTATGTTAATCGTGCAACTTTCTTATTTATAAAATCTAATTATAAAGAAATAGTCATTTTTTTAAATTTAACTTTTAAATGTTACTTTTTTTCTTTCGTCAATATGAAAAATTTCTATTATTTAAATCTTCTATAAAACATTTGAAATTTATGCTAATTTTTTTTTAAACTTTTTTTTAATAAAATTTCACTTTTAAATTTACATAAATATTTTCGTTTGTGAAAATCTTTAATTTTAGACTATTTATCCAAGTTTAAAATATTTTAGTAGTATGAAATTTTTTTTCAGTATAAAATGCTGAGTAAAAAAAGCAATAAATTTTTCAAATTTTTCAAACATTTTATCTGCTTAAAAAAACATTTCTATTTCTAAAAATAAAAAATTTTGCTTATTTTAGCATCATTATTTTGCTACTTTGCATTCCTTCCATCATTTTTTCTTACTCCAATATTGAAACTTTTAAATTTCTTCAAGTAATAAATTTTTCTGTACTATAAATCAATGTTTTAAAAACTTTAATTTAATTTTTTCTATTGATTAACCTCATATTTTTTATTTATTTTCTTTTCTACTCATTAAATATTTTTTTTTTTAGAAATTCATCTCTAAATTTCATTTTTCATTTCTATTAAAAAAGTTTTTTCTTTACCAAAAAAACACTCCTAATTTTTATCACTTCTATTACCTATTCGCTGTTTTTATCTTATTTTTAGTCCCTTTAAAAAAATTTTATCCAGTTTTTCTTCAATTTTTTGAACACTCTAAAATTCCTTTAGTCCTAAACGCCAAGCAGAGCAGCAAATTCTTTATTTCACAAGCTTTTACCTTCAATCAACGTTTTATTTATGATTTTAGCTAACCATACAATTAAAAACATTTATTTACGATTTAAATTTATCATATGTTTATATAATACTTTAATTAAGAAAAAAAGCATTGTTTAATACTTAAAATAAATTCACTTATTCTTATCACTTCTAGTTTTCAATAATATTAAAATAATTATATATTTTAACTCCTATTTGTTTTTAACTAATTTTATAGAAAATTCTTCTATTATAATTTTTTTTAATTTTACCTTCTCATTTAAGCATATTTCTAATGAAGTTTTGTATTTTTAATAAATTTATTAAATATTCTACTTTTCCTTTCTGTAATTATCTAATATTCAATAATAAAAATTCTTTTAACAAACCTAAATACTTTCTTTACTCTGATTTAATTTCACTTTCTATGCTCTTTTCCCTTCTAATAAAGATACTCTTTTCATAACCTACTATATACTTCAAAAATTTTAAACTTTAAAAATTTTTAATGCCCTTTGAAATTTTTATGCAGCTTTCTCTTTAAAATAAGCAAACACATTTTATACTTTTGTTCTTGCTTTAATACATAAAAGTTTAAGCAATTTTTTTTACTTATCTTATCCTTAATTTAAAAATATTTTTGTATTTTATTCAATCTAAATACTCTCAAAGCTTTATGCGTTTTTCTTTCAAAATTCTCTCTTCTTCTTTACTCACTATCGTATGGCTAAAACTACAGTTATTTAATTCTAGTCAATTCTATCCATACTATTCTTCTCAGTCAAATGTCTTTGATAAATTGTTAAAATTTTTACTTACCTTCTTCTATTGTCCTTATTCAGTTGCAAATAATCTATATACATCCCACTTTCTTACCGTTTTGTCAGAAGATACTGAAAATAGTCATTTCTGGTCACTTGTTATTGCTACCTATCAAATTGAATCAGTATGTCCAGTCAGAGTTTTTAGGAGGACATAATTCTGGAAATTCCAGATCTTTATTGTTGTATCTCAAGATGCTGATATGATTCATTTCTGGTCATTTGTTATTACTACCGAAATAACTGAACTTGTATGTCCAGTCAAAGTTCTCATACAGCTTCCAGTCTAGAAATCCCAGATCTTTATTGTTTCATCGTCACTTCCCGATACAATTCATTTCTAGTCACTTGTTACTGCTACCGAGTCAACAAAAGAATTATGTCCAGTCAGAGTTCTTGTACAGCTTCCAGTCTGGAAATCCCAGATCTTTATTGTTTTATCTCAAGATGCTGAAATGATTCATTTCTCGTTACTTCCAATTGATACCATGTTTACTGAGCTCTAATGTCCAGTCAAAGTTCTCGTAAGGGTAGAAGTGAGGAGATCTCAGATAATTATCAAATTTTCAGGATATCCTGAACAAGATACAATTCATTTCTGGTTACTTGTTATTGCTACCGAGTCAACTGAATATTTATGTCCAGTCAAAGTTCTTGTACAACTTCCTGTCTGGAAATCTCAGATCTTTATAGTTGTATCACCACTTCCCGATACAATCTATTTTTGATTGCTTGATATTACTACCGATCTAACTGAACTCGTATGTCCAGTCAAAGTGCTCGTACAGCTTCCAGTATACAAATTTCAAATCTTTATCGTTTCATCGTCACTTCCCGATACAATTCATTTTTGGTCACTTGTTATTGCTACCGATCTAACGTAATTCGTATGTCCAGTCAATAAGTTACTCTAGCCCTTAAAAATATTAGTCATATTCGCGTTGTCAAATTTGCAATTTGCTATTTTAGCTTTCTTTAAATTAACTTCTTATAAATCTGCATTACTGAAATCACATTGCTTAATATAAGCTTCACTCAGATCCGCTCCCTTAATCTTTATTGCGCTAAAATCTTATTTTATAAACTTATAGTTTATATAATTCAATAATGTTATTGCGTTTATCGCTGCTTAACTTATCTAATTACTTCACTTAGATGCTTTTATCACTTCTAGTAATTTTGACTCTATTAAGTTTTCTCTCAGTCTTAATAATTATTAAAAGATATCTGTTTATAATATCAGATCTGATTTATTTATTATGCTTGATTTTAAATACTCAACACTTATTTATTATTCTTTTAAATGAGATATAAATTGCAAGATGTCTTAACTATTCACTCTCAGTTATTAAGAAACTTGCATTATTTCTAAGCCTACTGTTTAGTTTTATTCATTATATTTTTATTCTTCGTAACTAGCAATATTTTTAATAAAATAACAGTACTTTTATGATGGCTACGGATAATTGTCTTTTTTCTTAACCAACTCTGATAATTGTAATTTTATTTACTCTAATTCATTTCTATTTTAAGGCTCTTATTACCAACATCCTCTTATTATTTAAGCATAAGGCTCAGGACAATCATAGGGAATTTCTTCTCTTACTCCATTACTGACTTCATTTATTACAACCTAATCAATCGCGCCTTTAAAAGGAATTTGTCTGGTCGCTATTTCCCATAATACCATTCCCAATGAATATATATCTGATTCTTTGCTATATTTTGGTTTAATATTAAACAATTCAGGAGCCATTCAACGCGTTGTTCCCACTTGTAAAGAAGTTTTTATAGATTATGATTCTGTTTTTACTCTTGCTAGCCCGAAATCCGTTATTTTAGCTTTATAATAGATGTCTAATAATATATTTTGGCTTTTTAAATCTCTATGAATAATATCTAACTTATGGACATATTCAAGACCTAAAGCTATATTTAAACTTATTTGATATCTTAACTTTCATGAAATTTCTTTATTACTTTTCAAGAAATCGTAAAGAGATTGATACATTAACTCCATAACCAAACTCTCTGATGAAGGACAATACCCATAAAGTATTATGACATTCGCATGACGCAATTTCTTTAGCATCTACAACTCTTAAAGAAATTATTTATCTGAAGATTTGTTTACAAATAACTCTTTAATCGCCACATCAATACTTCCTTTTCACTTTCCTCTATAAACAATTCCAAAACTTCCTCTATTTATTTCATCTCTCTTCTATAAGTCCATACTATCAATAACGAAATCTAAATCGTTATTAGATTACATTTTATAATTAAATAGAATTATATTTAAAAGACAATTAAATAAAATATTATGCTATTTATAATATTTTCCATTTAACATTTAAATAAATCCTTAGTTTTTATAGCATCTAACACTTTAAAAAAAATTAAAATAAAAAAAGCCTCTACAATTTACTAAAACGATTATAAGCTTCTTTATTTTAAAGACTATTTAATAAAATTAGTATAGCTTTTAATTTATTCTTCGTAAGTATAAATATTTAATTTAATTAATTAATCTTTTTATTTAATTAATTTGAAAAACAATTTTTAGAAATATATTTATTCTTAACTAAATTTATACTTCAATAAATTAAAATTTTTTAATGATAAATATATTTTATTAACAATTAGTTGCTAAAATTAAAATAATATTTATCTTTATTATTCCCTTTTTAAATAATTATTTAATTGTTAAAATATCAATTTTTTTATTTATTAAACCTAAAAAAATGTACAATTTATTTCATAATCATCAATGTACAGAGTAATAGTTTAGATCAATATTAAAATAAATCTTTTTAGGTATTTATAATTATAACTTATTTTTATGATTTATCATAAAAATAATATTTAATTTTTGCTCATTTTTTAATACTTTTATTTAGAAGAAAATATTTTTTCTTTCAAATTTTTGTTGTTTACTATAAAATAAAAATCTAATTTTTATAGTATAATATTAATCAATATTTTTATATTTTATAATATTTGCTTAATTAAATATTTTTATTTCTCTTATTCAGTTACTCGTTTCTTCTTTAATTCAATTTAATTTATAAATAAAATTTTTTGTTAAATACAAAAAATAGTATACTTTCTATTGCTGAATTTCGTTATTAAATATTTTAATTAAATTAAATTAAATTAAATTTTATTTAAGAAGGGGCCGAGAAAAAATTCCCAATGATTAATAGCACTGAGGATAAAGATTCTAAATGGTGACCCGGATTATTCACTTCGTTATAGGTTGGGAAATGAACTTGTAACATCTTGAAGGCGTCCTATGCTTTTGTGACAAAGAGATGAAAACTTTCCAGCTATTAGATGAAGGAACTCCATAGAAACAATTTTTTTAAATTAATTAATTATAAAATAAATGTAAAAAAAGAGTTTAGCATTCTCTGGGATCTCGACCAGGTACTTGCTGCCATTTTCTTAACAAGGATGGATACCACGACCTTCTTGATTAATTGGAAGGTAACACTGCTGATTCCCAGTCTATCCAGTAAATATTTTTCTCTTATAAATTCCATTTTTTATGTAATTCAAAGTTTGTTAATTTAAGTCATGTCCTGTTTTGTTCTTTTTCATTCAGTTTTTTCAAGTTATGTGTTTCCTTAATTAAATTTTTAAATAAATTGTTTAGCGGATCCAGACAGTCACCGCTTAAAAGAAGTTTTTAAGTTTGAGTCTAGTTTTTAACGAGCTCTAGATCTCGCGAGTCTTGTATTTCTTTCTTCCATCTTTTGTCATTTCATTCGTTTGTCGTTTTTCCCAATATTTCTAATTCAAGGTCCGTTTTCAATCTATAAACTTTTTACATTCTCTCTACATCAGATTTGGTTTTTCCTTTTTTTTATCTACTGTATAACTTGCTTTTTCCATGAATTTTCCTTTACTTTTCAGAATTATCCACAGTTCTTTCACAGATGATATTTACTTTTGCAGTAATAGCATAGTTTCCTTATCTTAGGTCCTTTTTATTGGTCCGGCTTGGAATTCTTTTCTATTTCCATCTTATCGGAACTTAAATACTATTCTGACAGAATCTGATAGCTTTGGAGACTCTTTTGACTTTGCAAAATGTTTTCAAACTGCTAGCTCTGGGCTTGGATCTACTGAACTTGGGAATTTGTCTGACTAAACTGTTCTTGTTAGTACTTCCATAGAACATCGATCTCTCTTTCCTAGTTAGACATTCTGAGGTAGAGGTTTCCACGTGTTAGGCTTTCTTAATATGCTGCTATTCTTCCTGGTTGGACTAGGTTCCAGTATATTAAGGTTAATCGAGAGAAAGTTAATTGGCTTTCGGCTTTCTCTCCTTTTTCTAGGAGGTGGTTTAAAAACCAGATATAAAGCCTTCCACCATTTTTTATTATATGCATTTCCTTAATAAATGAAATCTTGATTTGCAGTATCAACATTGTTTAAGTTCTTATCTTGATTAATTTTTTATAAATATCTTGTTTTCTATCTTTTCTAATCTTTTTATTATATTCTGATCTTAAATTTCTAATTATGAGATTTCTTCATTTTTTATTTAAGTTGGAGTTTTTTCTAATTCCATTATTTGATTATTGGTTAAGATTGATTAAGATTATCTTCATAATTATTCTTCTGTTATTAATTGATTTTATATTAGTTATTTTCTTAAATTTGTTAATTCATTTTCCTGAAAATCAACGTTGCTCATAAGTTCTCTTATTTATATGCTTTGGTTATATATGGTTTCTTTGTATCGGGAAATTTATTTTTTCATTTGCTCGACTTAATTTTAGATTTTTTAATATGGGCCATTTTTTATTCTTCTACTTATTACATTCCAACAATCACTTTACCTTTGGAAGAAGAACTAGATTCTGATGTAGTCATCTAATTTTATTTTTCTTTACCCACCTTTCTTTTGGCTTTTCTATTTTAGTTTCTAGAAAGGCGAATCGACTATTCCGTTTTTATCACGCAATTTTCCATCTTTTTATTTCAGAAAAATTTTTTTTATAAAGACTTTAATTATAATTATTAATAATTTTGCTCTCACTATTGAGGTGTTACACACATTTTAATATAATTTCTTTCATTTATGTTAAATAGTTTTTAATTTAATTTAAAATAGGATCTAAATGATTAAATTTAAACTTCTTATTTTTTACTTGTTTTATTATATTTTTATTGAATCTTACAAAGTCAAAAGACTTTTATAAATCCATTTTTATTATAAAGATAAAATTTTTAATCTATATATTTCTAGTATAAAGATACAACTTTTCTTTTCTTTTTTGTGATATATATTCTTTGCACTTTTTCTTTCAGAAAAGATTTATAAATTTTATAAATTTAAATTTTCTTCTTTCTTAAAATCAATAAAAAATTAAATAGACAATTAAAAATATTTTGGAAAAATGCGTTTATAAATATTAAAAGCAGAAAGATATATTTTTGATTCTATTTTTAAACTTACCCATAAAAGCAAATAGTTATTAATTTATTAAATATTATTTCGTTAAATTTAAACTAAATAAGTTCAATTATTTATAAGCTATTTCTTAGTAACTAATAAAAGTAATATTTATAAAGTTGTAAATTTTTATTTTAATTATGAAAGAAAAGAAATTCTAATTTTTTTGATACTATTACTAAAATTTATAAAGGATTAGATAGCAAAATATTTATTATATAATATAAAATTATTCCTAAGAAAAAACTCGGAAAGAACTAACAGGATGTTGATTAATAAAATTCTCTCATTGGAATTTACTCTCAGAATCAGAAAACAAAAAAATGTAACAATGATTCTAAGACTTAAATTGACAAATCAATTCTCTAACTTAAACTATACAATAATTATGAAATGAAAACCAATTATTAAAAATGGAAATTAGCACCAAGGCTTCAATTTCTCATTTTATCTAATAACTGGAAAGAAAGGAATAAAAATAATAGAAATTGTTAAGTCAAATAATTCTGTATAGCTTCTTTCCTTTCATAATTCCAATAATGATTATATCAAAAAAATAGAATTGCTCAAAAACTTTTAGAAACAGAAAAAAATTATAAAATATTAAAATGCCAAAAACATCTTAAAATAGGTCATAATCCGAAGAAATGCATAACAAGACACTTCTACTGTTAAAAGAATGATCATATTTTTAGAAGATGTTGGCATTTATAAAAGAAGCAAGACTAATAACCAAAAAGCTATGAAACAATATGACTAAACTATAGAGTTTTCTTCTAAAAGAAAAAGATATTCGGTGGAGACTAATTACTATTAGATAAAATAAATGCACAAAAAAGAAAAACAAGCTAAATGTTCAGACCTAAGTGAGATTGGAGTAAAATTCCTGCGGTCAAGAAAGCCGAATTTGTTCAAGTCGCTATGTAATAGAAGAAGCCAATCCTGATGAAAATAGGAATGATCTTATGATCTTATAAAAATTTTATAAAATAGCCAGTGATAAACCTATTAACAGAGATATCACTTAAATAATTTATGCTATTTTATTAAATTTTAAATTTAATTTTTTTATTTAACAAATATTTAAAAATTAAATTCAAAAAAATATAAGATAAATACTATTATAAAATAATAAAATGATATACTTTTTTTATTAAAAAATAGATTAAAGCAAAAAAATAAAATTAAACTTATAAATAAATGACAAACATTTCTTATGAAATAATTATTAAATAAAGCAAGAAATACTCTTGTAAAAATTAAATCCATCATAATAAAAAAGTAATAAGGATGATAAATTACAATTTATTTTATTTTAATAAGATATTTAAAAAAATATTAGTCTATAAAAATGTATATCATTTTTTCTACTTAATAAATTAATTGCTATTAAAATTAAAATATTTATAAGATATTAAATTCATGTAATATTTCAAAAATCCTTAATCTAATTTTTGCATTAAGCATGTCCTAGACAGATAAGACTGCTTTTCCTTCAGAAGCAGGATGCATATTGAAAGGCAACTTCTTAATAACAAAATCCACTTCTTTAATATAAATAAACATGCATTTTCTAAATTTTTTATCTTATTTCCTCTTCTCCTTTTAGAATATCTTAAGAGTTTTTACTAACTTTTAAACTGAGATAGACAGATTACATTTTTATTATCAATAGCTGTGTGTAATTGTGATACTACGCGTCCTATAATCTCATTTTTTTCAAGAGTTTAATTAAGAAGAAATCAAATTTATTTTTTATTTAATCATATTTAATGATTTATTTTAATATATTTCCCAGCATCAATTTCATTTTAATATTTAACCCATTAAATAATTTAAAATAATATTGAATTTTATCTATAAAAATTAGGTATATAATTTTACAAATTTTAGTTGTTTTAATAATTAGTCTGATAGCTCCACTAATCTCAAAGAATTTTTTAAACTCTTAAGTATTTTTCTAGATAAAATAAAAAGTCTTCATTTATCTGATAAAGATTCTCTCATAATTTTAATATAAAATAAACCTATCTTTTCTTCGTTTTAATGTGATTATCAACCTTAAAAAAACTTAATTTATATCCAATAAATGCCTAACAAATTTTAAGGGATTAGACAATTTTTTCTATCTTCTTTAACTTTTTCTTAGCTTGTAAAAATATAGTAGAGAAGTATTAGAATTATAATTTCTTCCTTTAAATTTTTCTTATAATGTAGGAAAATGTAGTTTCTAACAATTTATGCCATTTTAAATTTAATAATACTTCTAAGAGATATGACTTCATATCAAAAAAAACAAAAATATATTGTAAATTATAAAAATTTACAATATAAGCATCTATTTATTTTTCTATCATTTAATCTGTTTAAAATGAGTCTTTAATACAAAAATTCTAAATCAAAGGATTAAATTAAATTAAAAATTTTATGGATAATGGAATGTTTCCTTAATAGATCCATAACCCCCTGCATTACCTTTTCAGGTTCTCGGACTCGCCGGTGTCTCCACCCAAGTTCACTTCCGAGCTTTCCGAATGGTTTTGGAGTTATCTTTTTTCTTCAAAGCTAACCATCCGAGGAAGGATAAAAATTTGTAAGTTCTTTCCAAATATTTTTCTTATTTACCAATTCCTCTTACACTTTTTTCATAAGTGGAATAAACTGCCGTATATATAACATTTTTTCTTGAAAAGTTTTTCTGTCGTCATAGGTTATTCTTCTATTACCATTGAATCATTATTTCTTTTTAGGTCTTATTCCTCTAATTTTCCTAGTCTCTTTTTTATGTCCGTTATTTATTAAAATGCGTTTTCATACTTTAAGAAATCTGTTCCCATTTATTCATCAATTCTTACTATATCGCATTCTATTTCTTAATATCTGTTGTTAATGTCCTCTTTGGTCACAAATTCATTATGCGGTCTCTCGTCCTCGACATGATCTTATAAGTCTTATTGTAAACTCATGACGTAGTGTTCGAGGTTCTCTACCTTATCAATGTAATCAAAAATGATTTAAACAAGAGACTTTTTATCTTAGTTCATAAGTTGTTCGAAGGTGTAACTTTTTTTTGAAATCTTGGAAGGAAATTATTTTTTTCTGAAATTTTACAATATTATTTCTTTTTTGTCTTTGTTGGAGTTTGTTAGAGCTGGAAAGATTGATCAAAGGAACTACGAGAAGCCTTTTAATCGAGAAAGCCTTTGTTCCATTCCGCCATCTTTTTTTTGTTCAAAATAAAAGGATAATTTAAAAAAATATAATCAACTAAATTCATAAAATTCTCAGTAATCAATTAAATAAAATTAAATCCTCAAAAAGCTTCTAAATAAGGGGCTAGGTTTTATAAATTTTAAAATGTCTGTTAATCATTTGCATTATAGTTGAATGAAAAAATTATTATCCATACTTTCATTTAAAATAAATTAATGCTCTCTAATTTACTATTTGTTTAAATTCTGTTTATAAAACATTTATTATATATATTTATAATTTTTATATCAACTTTATAAACATTAATTTTGAGTTTTTATTTTTTGCTTGTTTATACTATAAAATATATTACATTACTTTATTTAGATTATCTATCATAATCAATTAATTGAATCTCAGAAAAGTTACCTGTTTATCCTCTCTTATCCTCTAATTGTCTTTTTTGAGTTTATCCTCATTCAATCATTAGTTTTTATTTTTTAGATTCCTAAATAAAATTTATTATCTATTAATTGATTAAAATTGGATCTATTTCTCTTATTAAAGTTTCTTATGTAAATATATTAAAAAATTGAAAATTCCTTGAAAAATGTATCTTCTTAAAAGAGATAATCTCAGCTAAATTACGATTAGCAAAAAATACTTTAAGATCTCAAAATTATGCAATAAGTAATTTAAACTTTTAAGACAAGTATAGGAGATCGAAAGAAAAATTGAATACCTGCTGATTTATACAAATGTAGAAAATAACGAAAAAAAGTAGGAAGCAAATATCAGAATCGACCAATTAGAAACAAAATTCAACCAATTCGCAAAGCTGACGGAAAGCATCTTATTTTAAAAGATATCGATGAATTATTAAGGATGTGGATCAGCAACCTACGATAAATTTTATTCTCTATCGGAAAATAATGAGATGCAGATATTGTAATAGGCAAGGAAATAAAGTGAGAAATTATTTCCATTTTAGACAAAAAGAAAAGAGAATCTTAGAAAATTAATGGGAAAATATGTTCAGACTCTACTGAAATTAAGAAGACAAACTTTCCAGAAAAAACACTCCAATTAAGCAAAGAAGCTCCATATAATCTAATATGCAGTTAATTAACTCATTAAGAAATGAATGGGCCTCGCCCTTTGGAAACTACTATAAAGAACAAACTTAAAATAATCAGAACTTATGATAGAAATGATTCAAGCACTTTTGAAGCTAAATTTTTTATTCAGCAATAAACTTTTTATTCGTGACGAACCAAATATAGATGAAATCACGTTAATTAACTATTATTATTAATAATTATTTAATTTTCAATATTAAACTATTGGTATTTTATTATTATAAGAATAAAATAAATAGGATAATTATTTATATTTATAGGAATAATAGATTTAAGATCTAAATTTGTTCTAATTATATTAAATTTATCATGCTAACTATAAATGCATACTAAAATAATTTACCTATTTATAATTAAAATGAATACATAAATATAATATATCTAATTTATTTATTTTAAAATTATTAGCTCTCTGTTTAGAAGGATAATTTTAGATTATCAGTAAAATTAAAAAAATAAGGATACTATCATTTGAAAGATATTTGGATATATATTTTGTATGGTTTATTTATAATTTTCTTTATCATCCTAACTAAATTCTATTTAAGTCTTCTCTTTTTTACTTTCACTGTTTAAAAATTAAAAAAAATGAAAATTACTTGCTAAATGTCTCTTCTAAGCAGGATCCATCCCAATCAAATTTCGATCTGCAAAACATAATCTAAGAGTAAAATTATGCAATAGGAGAATTTAAATTTTTAAGAAACGTAAAAGAGCTTGAAGGAAAAATTGTTAATCACATGTCTAACATATAAATACTAAAAATGAAAACTCCTAACCAGTCAATCTGAGAATTGAACAAATAGAATCCAAATTCAATCAATTAGCGGAACTGACTGAAAACTTATTTCTAAAAAATACAACAATAAATAGCCCCATAAATGTGGAACCCAATCTTCAGCCATCAAAAATTCCGACAGTAAAGAATAGAAAGTAACGCTGATATTTCAGGAAATATGATTACCTTTTAAGATATTACTGAAAATTACAATAAAAATAAAAACTTGAAAGCTTTAAGTTATGGAGATTCATTATCTATACTGCACTCCAGAAGGTTTACTATACAGAAAAAAGAATTACATAGGGAATGAAATCTTGAAGGACATCGTATTCGCTTAATAAAGAAAAAATTAAATATATTTAGAATCGAACTCGATTGAAATAAGGTACCTTTTATTAAAAAGATTTAACAGAGTACTGGAAGATATATATTCAAAGAAGAAGATCCAGAAACAGCTTGGAAATGGAGTAATATTTAACATTCTTTAAACTTTAAAACAGTGATGAACCTTATTGATAGATGGAATCACTATAATTCATTATTATTATTAAAATTTTTAAAATATCTTAGTTTATTCTATTTATCTTTATCTTTTAGAGAAGAGATCTAAAATTATTTTTTTAAGCCAAAAATATTTTATAAAATATAAAACATTAGACTGAAAAAATTAAACTATATAATTTATTTGCTATCTTCAAATTATCATTTAAGAAAAAAAAAATCGAAATTTATCTCTGAAATAAAATAGTTGAAAGCATTATCTGTATATATATTAATATATTATAACTTAAAGTTTACTTAATTATTTAGCTTTTTAAATTATGCTTAATGTAATTTAAATTTTATATAAGTTAATAAAATATTAGTAGTGAGCAATAATAAGCAAACCTAATTACTTTTAATTTATTGTTATTTATTCTGTGTTTAAAGATTTTTGATATTATATATAACTTAATAAACAGAATGATTTATTTTAAAAATTAATTTAGTATACTTTCTTTATATAATTAGTGATAAAATGGAGTAAAAGGAATTAAAATAATTATCTTCAAAGTAAGAATGATTTACAACTTTGCTAGCTTTAAAGCTATTCCTAAAAAAGAAAATTTCCAACCAATACGCTGGACAAGTTTTCTCTAAAGTTCCTCTCTTGCTTTTTAAATATGAAGTTCTACCTAATCTGTGCTATAAAAACGACTTAACAAGTTATATGATATTTAAAATAAAATCTAAAACTATTTACTCCTTTTCGATAAAAACATTCGAATGCTAAGATTTAATTGATATATCTCCTGTTAATTTATAGTGAAATGGTTGAATTACTTAGATTAATAATAAAAGCTTTGCTACTTATAATGATCAAGATTTCTTTTACTATCAAATGAAAAAAAATTAATTCTAAGTTGAGAATTTTAGAACTTCAGCTTCTTAAAGTTGGACACCAATGATTTGTAACAATAAGAGTCTTATATATATTTTGAGTAAAGAAACTTTAACTTTCAATATTAAAGAAAAGAAAATTTCCTAGATTAGTTCAATTCCTGATCCAACATCAAATGCAGGATGTTGCTTTGCTAATAGACAGACTCTATATGTAGCAGGTGGATTTTCACATAAGTGAGGTATGTCTAATTGATTACATGTTTATGATGAAACCTCAAACTAATGAGAATCTAATCGATAGTGACTTCCTTAAGGATGTTAAAGTCTGTAAATGTGTAAGCTTTAAAAGGAAGAAGCAATTATCTTAATAGAACTTATGAGCCATTTAGATTAAACTTACATTTATGATTTCAAAAAAATTCAACCACATGGACCAAAAATTACGAACAATTCAAACAACTATGTCCATCATTCCCATGCTTATCTATAACCTTTTATATATATTTTCATAAACGGTTATAGAGATATAAGGGAATATTAATTATAGAGATATGATATTGCAAATAAGACATGGACTAAAATCTAGCAGCAAATCGTACGATCTTAAGATAGACTTTAAACTAAAATGATTTAATTAAAATAATAAAACTTAATATTATAATCTATTTATATTTATAATAGTTTTGGTCATTTAGTATTGTCTTAAATAGAGATTTACACACTTAAATTTGTAATTTATAACACTTTTCTTTTATAACTATACCAAGTTAATATAACTATGAAATTTAAAATAAAGTTATAAGTAGTAATTGTACAAATATAACTATGATTTGCTTTAATAAATAATTAACACTATTTAATCAAATGATCACATTAAAGTATCCTAATTTCTTCTAGCTTAATTAAGCAAAATTATATATATTTCAATGTATTAGCTTAATTTTTAATAATGCAACTAAGAGTATTTGATTTAAAATTAATAGAAGCTATTATTTAATTGCTTAATATGAAGATATAAACTTGAATTACTATTTAAACTATTTCTCTTAGAATAATTTAATTATAATACAATATTTTAATCATCTTCAAAGAAATTAATTTTCTGTCTTGATTGAGATTTAAAAATTAAGAGTAAGATTTATGAATTTAAATATTTTAAGATTATAGTATATTTAGTGAGTTATTCTGGTTTCATAGTAAGATGAAGCATAATAAATAAAATTAAAACATTTTATACTATTAAATACATTAAATACTAATAAAAATAAGCATTTACAACTATTTTAAACAACTAACTTAATTCATCTCATTTATATTAAACAAGCATTACAAACAATTGTATAGAATAATCTAAAAGCATAAAGAAGATAATAAGCAGAAAATGTTTAAATATTACTTTCTAACTTTGATATTTTCTAAAATTATGCTAAGAAATAAATATTTTTAAAATGTTTAAATATTATAAATATTATTTAAAATATTAATTTAACCAAAAATATTATTTTATAATTATTAAGTTAATTTTTCTTTTTGGTTTGTGAAACTCATTATTTTAAATTTTTTCGATATCTGCATAATAAATTTTCAGATAATAAAGAAACAATTTTTTTCTATGATATGTAATTATTCTATTATAAACTTAGTATTCACTCTTTTATTCAAAGCTACAAAGTTGTATTGTTTTGCAATCTTTTTATTTATAGTAGAAACATTATGATATACATGCATTTCAGCTAGAAATATCTATGCTATTTAATGAATGATTCATTATAAATAGTTTTAATTCCCTTTTCAGTAGCTTCTATGTTTATTTTTAATAATTTTTAGATTAAAATGTTTTATTTAATAAAAAATGGCTATATTCTCTATGGTTTTTTTCATTATAGGAGAGAAAACCCGAAGCATCTCTTCTTTAGATCACATGTTAACCTTAACTAGACTAACCTTTTTAGCAAATATTAAAAGAGGAGAAAAATAACATAAAAGACATTAACCAAACTTTTCAATCCACTAATCCAAGACTGACAAAGAAACATTGACAATTCTCTTTGACTTAAACTGAATTATCTCCAAAAAAGTAAAAAACAAAAGATTAAGGAACCAAAGTAAGAAAATTTACAAAAAGGACGATTTGAGCTACCTGAACAAAGAAAAAGTACTTGCAATGTACTAGAAGTAGACTTAAAAAAGGATTTCTTTGACTAATTAGAACTGTAATAGACTAGAAAGGAGTTAGAATAATTCCAATGTGACATAAACTTTCAAGCTATGGACTTAAATATAAATGTATCAAGCAATAATTGCAAGGAGTAATATGAAGCTAAGATGGAAGAGATGAACCAAGTTCTATAAGTAGTGCAACAATTAAATTATAAAAAACTTTAAGAAAATGAAAGAGTCGGGGACAAAAATTTTTAATTCTTCTCTAAATGAATAAAATTAAATTTACAATTGAAATAGAATAATTTTATGTAAAAAGAGACAAATATAAAATTTGTTTTCAACTTTAATATTTAATCTAATAGATAATTTTTACCTGAAATATTTAAAATTTCCTTCATTATTATTAAAAAAGCTAATAAAATAATATAATTATTTTTATTTCAAATCAAAACTATAATAATTAAAGGCAGCAATTAAAATAAAAAAGAAGTAAAGTTTATAATTAAATATATAAATAAAAAATGCGCATCTAATCTACTCTTAAATATTTCAATCTAGAAAAGTTTAAATCATTTTATTTTTATTCTTTAATTATATTAAATCAAGCATTATTTTTTATTTTAATAAAAATAATAGTGAATTATAGTGATACCACCCTTGTTGGGATCATCTCTTTTAAAAGGTTTAAATAAATATTAAATAAATAAAAATGATTATAGAGCGCGTAGCACCTCATTGGCGCGCAGCTCTTTCAATATTAATATTTAATATTAAGAAAATGTTATCATGTTTCTTGTTAAAATTCTAGAGGTCTGATGAGTTATGTCAGCTTCTCCAAATGGGGAATTTTCTTATTCAAAATTATTCTAAAATCATGAGTCAAATGCTTCAGTCTTCTTGAATAAGGTCCAAATAAGAGATAGTTATTAAGTCGGTAATTAGAAGGCCCGTCAGTCAAACTTTCATACTGCTAGAGAGAATCCTCGGGGTAAGTTAGGTATGTCTTAACGGAGCTTATCCACCCTTCCCCGTGGTGGCATCTAGTGAGAGATTACTCGCAAAGCAGTATAAACTGCACCAGATTACCTACTAGTTTGGCTGACGCGGCCGACATCCATTTTATATATATAATTTAATAATTTTGTTTAATTTTCCATTTCCAGCCTTCTTTTGGGTCATTTTCTTAAAGTACATATCTTGCTGTAGTGCGTTCTCAACGCTTGATAATTGGAAACTATTTCAATCGAGTTCCATTCCAAGCATTTGACGATTTCTTCTTTATTATGTATATATAATATTCATCAGTATTTCACTTCCTATATGCGTTTTTTTCTATATACGAGTACTTTTGCAGTGCAGTATAAATTACTTATGAGTTTCCATAACTTAAAACTTTCTAATTCTGATTTTTATTGAAATTTTCAACATTATCTTAAAATATGTCCATATTTTCTGTAGTACCAGCTCTATTTTTTATTCTTTACTATAATAATTTTTGCTGGTTATAGATTCGGCTCCACATCCATGGGATCATTTGTTGTTGTATTTTTTAAAAATAAGTTTTCAGTCAATTCCGCTAATTGATTGAATTTGGATTCTATTTGTTCAATTCTCAAATTGACTGGTTGATAATTTTCGTTTCTTAGTATTTAGATGTTTGACATTAGATATGCGATTTTTCCTTCTAGTTCTTATACGTTTCTTAAAAGTTTAAAATTCTCCTATTGCATAACTTTGAATTCGTGAAGAATATTTTGTTGATCGTAAAATGATTAGGATGGATCCTGTTAAGAAGAGACTTATTGCAAGAAATGTTCCATTTTAAAGTATTTATCTTAAAATATTTTGATATAATTTCTACATGTAAAATGTAAAATTTTAATTATGTTAAAATTCTTTATTTTTTCCATAGAGAATACATTTTTAATCCTTAGATAGATAATTTTAATTAAAGCTTTTTAAATTAAGCTTTAAAAGGATTATTGTCGTTTTTAATTATTTAATTCAATTTTTTTTAAATAATTTATATATAAAACCAAATTTGAATAAATAAAGCAAAAAATTGGATCAATAAAATTTAAATAATTATACAAACTTTATGGTTAAATATTAATCTTAATAAATAAGAATAATCAAAATTTTATATCTAAAAATACGCTAAATATATTGTAAAATAAATTTTATTAATAATAGTAAAATTTGATGCTTAACTATGAATAATAAATCTAAAACTATAAACATGCTTTATAAGAATAACTTAACAAAATGATGTGATGAATAAATACTATTTTATTAGAATATTTTATGCTTTTATTGTAAATAATTTCCAAAACCTGATAGAATTAAAGTTATTTATCTTATTCTTTAATATTTTAAGCAAGTAAATATACATTTTAATTAATAAATCTATATTAAGGAGTAAATTATTTTATTTAAAATTTACTAATAACTTTCCCCACTTTTTTTTGTGAAATAATATATAATAAAAGTAAATAAATTATTTGAAATATCTTAGTTGCAATTTAATGTGTTTATATCTTAGAGGAAAAGTAAAACTTAGTCGTAAAAATTAAAGTTTTATTTAGCTTTAAGTCTATTTTTATTGAGGCTTCTAACTTACATTTATTTAATTACTATTTAAGTTATTTAAAACTTTATATTATTTGATACCTTATAATATAATTTAGTTGCATCACCATTAAATGATAATATGCGAGTTTTTTTAATTTAAAATTTAGAAAATGAAAAAATATTAAACTACTAAAAAGTAAATAATTCCTATAAATTAATTTTTTAATACATTTTTATTTAATTAGTTAATATTTTAATTTGTTTAAAATATAAAGTAGAGTTGATATCTGTATTTATATTTTATTTATATTAAAAAAGTTTAGTAATAGAAAAAATATAAGTACTTTCATTTATTAATCTTTATTAAAATATACAATTAATAAAATTAATTTTAGAGCAAATAATTAGAAAAAAAAGAGGGCTGCAGGAAATTTAATGTGCACTCTGGTAGTTCGCATTTGAGCAATCGGAGGAGTGCAGTTAATAATGAACACTAGCATTGTTTGAAAGCTTTCATCTTTGAGGATGAAATAATTCCATTCTGATCTCACCTTTTTGATCTTTCTTGAGAAAAGATAAGTATTATATAGCGGTATCTTTGAGCAAGCAAGAAATTGAACCCTTATGTGGATTCGATAAAGCAAAAAGGAAAACCATTCTTAATTAAATAGAGTAAATAATTTAGTTTATTAAAAATAAAATTAATTTAGCTATTTTCTTATCATTATATATTCTAACTATGTTATGAAAATTCTAAGAGGTAATCTATCTATTTTAGAAATTTATGATTCTTTTTCTCAAGATAAATCATTAATAAATTAAGTTTCTTTAATTTAAATTTTTTATTTATTTCTTTAAAAGAAATATAGATTTATTTTTGGAAATTCTCTTATAATATTTTCTAATTTTCTAAATTTTTAAATACAAACATCTTAATTTTTTTTAAATTTGATAACTTTCAATAAATATCCTTAGTAAGCTTAGTTTATCATCCTTTTAATTTTTTTTCAATTAAGTAATGAAAATAAATAGTTAGTTCTGTATTTATTTACCTCTATTAATTTAATCATTATCCAATAATTTTTATTTAAATAATATCGTTTAAAGCAAATTTGTCTCTGTTTCTTTAAATTATAATAATAAATTATAATCTTCAATTTTAGTAATTAAATATATTCCTTTGAAATTACAATGGAAGTAATTAGAAAATTAGATTTCTAAAAATTAAATTATTATATAATTATTCTTTAATTTAAACTTACATTTATTATATTTTAAAACCGCCATAGTTGTTCGAAGGTGAACAACAAGGTCATCTTCATCAGAGGTTGGGGAAGTTAAGTACCCATAATCGACTTTATGTCTTCCTCTGCTTTGGTTTGGCCTCGAGACATAAGATTCTTTGATCTTCGGCACTGATTTCGTTTATTTTTAATTCTGGAACTAAAAAGAAATAATATTGCGAGCTTCATCAGAGGTGGGGAATTTAAGTACCCATAATTGACACATGTCGTCCTCTGCTTTGGTGATGCAATGAGACACAATCCTGCCATGTCCTTGGACCTCCAGCAAGTATTAAAGATTACGAGTATTCTAAAATTATATCAGTATTGAACATTTTTATCAGTACTGAATAATTATACCAGTATTGAACAAGGTCTACCAGTATCTGATAATTTTATTAGTAACAAACATTCTTGTCAGTATGAAACATTCTTTTTAAAGAGCTGCGCACCAACGAGAGTGCTACGCGCTCTATAATCAAATTTATTTATTTATATCTAATTATTTATTTTCATTCATCATTATAAATATCCAGCATTAATCTTACTATAATATTATACCTCTCAAAATTATTCTTTATAAAGCAGAATAAAAGCAATACTTTATAAATTAATGTATGGTTTTAGATATATAGTGAATAAAGGATATTAGCTTAATAAAGAATAAGCATAGATTTATATTTTTAGTTTATAGGCTTTTTAATTTTAAATTTAACTTTATTTAAATTAGATTGCTTTATTTAAATCTACGGCTATTTAACAAAATAAATCAAATGTCGTCAGGAAATTATCTAACTATGTCATCACTATCCAAATCTTAAAATATTCCCACTTAACTACCTTTTGAAAATCAATGCGCCACTCTTCATCAATAAAAGGATTTATCGATTTTTAATTTTCCTGCCTCAAAAAAATATTTTAGCCCATACTTTGTTAAAGTAATTATTCCAAATTATTAAAAATATAAATAGAATAAAGAAAAAGAAAGCTAACAAAACTTAGAAAATATCACTGCTTAGCATTCCTAAGGAAATATAAATTAAGAACTAAAGGAAGAAGAAAAGAAACAAAATCTTGTTAAGATTATTAAAAAAGAAAATCCAATAATAGCAAATAATAATTAAATGAGATAAAATGAAAAATAAAATGCTTTTTATTTAGAAAATTAAAATTAAAAAAAAATTATGCTTCATAGCAAAGAAAGATAGTTTTCAACTTATGAAATTCTAAAAAATATTTAAAATTGCTATGACATATAATACTTTCTATACGAAGAATCATAAAAAATAGAGCGGAACATAAACGATAGCCAATAGATGTTTTAATAATAAAGTTGTATTTAAAATGTATAAATTTTTATAGAAAAATCTCAAAATCAAGATTAAACTGAATTTATGAAAATTGATATTTAACTTTTGTTTCATAAACTGGATGAAATTTGAAAAAACTAGAAGCTATCTAAAATTTTAGTTTCTTTTATAGAGCAAGAATACTCTCTACTTTAAATTTTATATGCATATGTTTTATAAGATAATTTATCATTAAATCATGAGCAAATCTAAAATTTATTTCCCAAAGTATATCAAAATTAAGATTTAGATAGATAAAAAATTATTGAGATGATTAAATGAAAAGCAGAATACTAGATGAAGTAATATTTGAATGATCAAGTATTGAGATAATAGGATAGCATGCTAAGCTATTTTTATATATTTGATAGAAAAAAAATGAAATTCAGAATGTAATTTTGAGGATTCTATATGATTTAATTTTATAGAGAGGAAATTAAAAAAACTTAAAGATTGACTCTAATGAATAATTTAGAAGAACTAGAGAGCAGTTAAGATATAAGAAATATAGAAAGAATAGAAGTGAAAAATGATTTTAGTTAATTAAGCTTATATGTTAAAGATAGCTAAATAAAATATTAAAATATATGAAATTGAATTTAAATGAATGAATTAGAATATTAAGAATTTTGAGAAGAAAAATTGATGGAATTAAAAAAATATGTACTTCAAGTAAATAACGAAATTCTACAATAAGAAGGCAAGCAAATAGTTAATTATATAAAATAAATGAATAAAAATGGTAAAGGAGAAGATTAAATCTCACATCAAATTAAATATTTCGAATAAAAGTAAATGAAAATAGAATAAATTAAATAAGATATATAATAGAAAATTGAAATAAATGTTTCTATTTAATAAAATGATAGAAAAGAAAATTGGTTTGAAGCAATTTATAAAATGATTTAGTAAAATATAGATGAAATATTATCTGAAGACAAATAATAAGAGTAGAAATTTAGATTTGCATAAGAAGATTTAATTTTATTCTAATAAATTACTTAAATCTATTGAAATAATTGATAAAAATATGATAGAAAGTAAACTTAGAAAATAAACGAAATTTATGGATTTCTTAATTAAGTTATTCAAAAAAGTAAAATTGAATAATTACTAAAACTAGATTTATTAGGAATGAATTTATGTGAAGAATAGACTAAAGAAAAATTAATAATGTATTTTACAATTTCACATATCTTTTAGTCTTAAGAATATTCAAGCATTTTGATTTTTTAAAGAGTTAAGTAAAATAATAATTGATAATATTTCAGAAAAAAACCTAATCAAGAAATTATAAAGCTCTGTAGAGATTATTTAGAAGAAGAAAATTAGAAATAAAAGTTTATACAGAAACTTAATAATTTCGATTTAATGCATCTAGTTTATAAAGTTTGCTTCTAAGAAATAGAAGAATTTTCTAGAATAATAAACGTTATAAATTACTTCTATAGTATAAAAAATCGAAACTAAAAATATATAAACATGTTATAAAATAACCAAATGGAAGAATTTTACTCTGCTGTAGATCAAAAGTTAAGATAAAGTTATAATAGCATAAGATATCTATTTTTTATAGACAATTAGTAGATAACATTTTAAATTTCTTTAGATTGATAAAACAAAACCATTATATCTCCTTATTTCTTGGGGTAAAATGATCCTAAAATTCTCTTTGATGCTATAGAGGAAAATGAATATAATTGAAGATAAATAATAGTATAGTTTAGATAATATGAATATAATGTTTCTTAATCCTAATCAAATAATATTACAGAAATTTATTTTAATCAATATAGTAAATAAGATACTTTGTGAACACTCTAACATAAAGTGCCAGGATACAAAATAATAGAGAAAGTATATGAAACTAATAAAGTATATATTATAAAAGTATTAAACTGGTAAAAGGAAACTAGAATTATTAAATTTATCAAATCAGCCAAAAATAAGAAAATTGAATAAATTATAAAAAAGTTATGAAATTCCAATGAGTTATATAAAGAATACTGTGTTCAAATTTATAGCTATGATATAACTTAAAAGGATTAATACTGGATAGAAATGCAATATTGCGAGCAAGGTTCCTTACATCAACTTATCAATGATAGAAATGGATAAAATTTTGAGTTTGATTGAATTAATTAAATCACTCTATTTCTTATAGATGCATTTGCTTTTCTCTAATAATTGGAAATTTCTCATTAAGATATTAAACCTTAAAACATCTTTATAGATTCTAAAGGAAACTTGAAAATAGGAGATTTTGATGATTCAGATCCTTAAAATTCAATTTAAGATAGCAATTCTATTATCTATACTTAAGGTTACTAATCCCCATAAATATTCTATAAAGACAGAAATTTATATAAGTCAGATGTATTTTCTTTAGGAATTACTTTACTTGTAGTGATAACTCTTAAAATTCCAAATGATCTAAAATTAAACGAAGTTAAAAGAGATAATTAAGAGTTATATGATTTGATAGAATAATAATTAGGTTAATATTATCCAAACTAGAATAGAGAACGCTTATAATGAATTCTATTTCTAATGCTTTAGTACGATGAAGAAATAAGATGTGATTTTAAATAATTATAATAAGCCTATAAAGATTTCGGGATTGTTCCTTTTAATTATCAAAAATATAATATAAAATGTTTTTAATTAAAATACGAGCCAAATATATAAATTAGCAACAATTCATCCAATAAAAAATTAACTACATCATAAAGTGAATCTAATTAAAATAGCTAAGAACCTTTAATATTTTAACTAGTATCTTAGAAAATATCTTCAGTTTAATAAACTAGCAATTTTTAAAAATCTTGCTTTGCAATATAATAAAATAGCAATTTAGAAAGATATTAACTTATTTAATCAGTATAGCTATCAGATAGTTTAAAAAATAATTTGCGTAATTTATATAAAATAGAGAAAATTGCTTATCTTGAACTAGAGAAAATAGAATCTAATTATTCTTAATCTTTTTATTTGATTTATTTATAGCAATAAAAGCTATATACTCAACAATACACTAAATATTTCATTTCTAGTTAAGTTACTTATCATTAAAAAGTATACATTGGATAAGTTAATTAGTAGCTATTTCCCGAAGGTATAGGAAGACTTTTATAGTAAGAGATATATTATGAAGGAGAGTTTACGAACGGATTTAAAAATGGAAATGGACTTCTCATAAATTTAGAAAGCAAAACTATAGAAAGAGTTTATTATGAATTCGATAAAAAAATATACTCCTAGCTAATTTTAAATCATTATTAGAGCTTAGATTTATAAACTTTAAATCAAAACGTATAATTTCCACAACTATTAACAAATAATTAGACTTTTATAAAAATAATAGAAAGATTTAATGAGATAATGATTGCGAAATTACTTATAGAAAACAAGTCTATTTACTTAATTAATATAGATGAATAAGAAAGCTATTAAGGAGAAATAAATTTGCAATAAAAACCACATGGTTATGGAAAAATCTTTAGCTATTAAGGCTAAATTTTATTTTAAGGCTTTTTTATAAATGGCTAAAAACATGGAAAAGGAATAATTATAGACTTGAAAAGTTAATAATTGCTAAAAGCACAATATCGTTTTAATAAGTCTTTAATTAAAAAAAATATAACTGATACAACAGAATTGTAAAATATAAGGAAGTGAGATAAAAAGTTTGTAAAATGATCTTTTTAGTATAAGAAACTGAAAAAAATAAAAAATAAAGAGCAAGATTTAAGTTAAAAGGATCTACAAGCCTATCTAAAATTTATGTAAAATGAATTGTTTTAGTGAATGTTTTCTTTAATAAAATAAATTAGAAGATTTGGTGTAAATTAAAATATTTTGACTCATTTTTAATAGTAATTCATTACATAATAAAAATAGAAAATGGAAGTAAATAACAGAAAAATAAGCAATTTTTTTTAAAGTAAAACATTAGAAATTTTCTAAAATTTATAACAAGAAATTGATAAATATAATTAAAAAAATATGACATTTCTGAATTCTAAAGAAGAATTAGAATTATATTTAAATTTTAAGCAAATTTAAAAAAAGAATGCAAAACAGAAACTATTAAAAATATATTGATTGAAATCTTAATTTGAAAAATAGGAAAATAATCAGATACTTGAAGAGCTATTTTATTTAAAGATATTAAAAAATATAGAAGAAATAAATTTAAAATCAAAATAATAATTATTTTAATAGTGTAAAAAAGAAAGAAAATATAATAAATGCTAATATAAAAGAAGATTAGTTTTTAATTAAAATTATATCAATATAGTAGAAATCTTTCAAAAGAAAAAATCTATTAGAAAAATAATAAAATATTAAAAAAAAGTAGATAGTTGTTAAGGTGATGCGTTTTAAGATTCAAAACAAGGTCTAGAAAAATATAAATTTAGAAATGAAGTCATTTATGAAAGAAAAAGATGGACAGTAAATTAATAATAAAAACTAATTGAATCCTATTTAGATTATAAAGAATAGAAAGGTGTTCTATTTTCAGATTAAGAGCATAAAATAAGAAAAAATAAATTTATAAATGAAGTTGTTTATGAAAGAAAAGGATGGACAGTAAATTAATAATAAAAACTAATTGAATCTTATTTAGATTATTAAGGATAGAAAAGTGTTCTATTTTCAGATTAAGAGCATAAAATAAGAAAATATAAATTTATAAATGAAGTTGTTTATGAAAGAAAAGGATGGACAGTAAATTAATAATAAAAACTAATTGAATCTTATTTAGATTATTAAGAATAGAAAAGTGTTCTATTTTCAGATTAAGAGCATAAAATAAGAAAAAATAAATTTATAAATGAAGTTGTTTATGAAAGAAAAGGATGGACAGTAAATTAATAATAAAAACTAATTGAATCTTATTTAGATTATTAAGGATAGAAAAGTGTTCTATTTTCAGATTAAGAGCATAAAATAAGAAAAATAAATTTATAAATGAAGTTGTTTATGAAAGAAAAGGATGACAGTTGAATTTATTTAGATTAAAGAAAAAAAGTGTTCTATTTTCAGATTAAGACAGTAAATTATAAATAATTGTTTATGAAAGAAAAGGATGGACAGTAATTGATTCTTATTTAGATTATTAAGGATAGAAAAGTGTTCTATTTTCAGATTAAGAGCATAAAATAAGAAAAAATAAATTTATAAATGAAGTTGTTTATGAAAGAAAAGGATGGACAGTAAATTAATAATAAAAACTAATTGATTCTTATTTAGATTATTAAGGATAGAAAAGTGTTCTATTTTCAGATTAAGAGCATAAAATAAGAAAAAATAAATTTATAAATGAAGTTGTTTATGAAAGAAAAGGATGGACAGTAAATTAATAATAAAAACTAATTGATTCTTATTTAGATTATTAAGGATAGAAAAGTGTTCTATTTTCAGATTAAGAGCATAAAATAAGAAAAAATAAATTTATAAATGAAGTCATTTATGAAAGAAAAAGATGGACAGTAAATTAATAATAAAAACTAATTGAATCCTATTTAGATTATAAAGAATAGAAAGGTGTTCTATTTTCAGATTAAGAGCATAAAATAAGAAAAAATAAATTTATAAATGAAGTCATTTACGAAAGAAAAGGATGGACAGTAAATTAATAATAAAAACTAATTGAATCCTATTTAGATTATTAAGAATAGAAAGGTGTTCTATTTTCAGATTAAGAGCATAAAATAAAAAAATATAAATTTATAAATGAAGTCATTTATAAAAAATAGTTATATCAAGGAAAAAGATAAGAAAAGGAATTTGAGTCTTATTCTGATAGAAATAGTTTAGAAGGGGGTTTATTACAAGTCTCAAAGCATGAAATAAGAAAATATATTTTTTAAAATGAAGATACTTATGAATGTTAAGGTACAAAGGATAGTTATCAATGAAATTCTAATAGCAATGATTTAAAAAATATTTAAAACTTATTTTATTACTTTATTTTTAATTTAGCTCATAATAATAATAAATTATAAATAAATTCATAAATTTGATTTCAGAGATCATAACACCTAGTTGATGCTTAGCTCTTTCTATATTTCAATATGTGTCCATTTCTTCACTAAGCCTTCAAGTAATAGAAAATTTTTTCTATTAATTACATATCTTCATCATTTTTCTCTATATTAGATCTTGTTCTTATGAATTCTACCAATCTACACTTATTATATCTTTATTGCAAGCTTAATTTATTATTTCTTACATATCTTACAAATTTTCATTCCTAATTCTTTTCTCTTAATCAAGCTTTTATAAACTCATAAAAATTATATATTTCCCACTCTATAGTATTTCCTATTTCTTTTTTTCACTCAAATTTCTTCTCTATGTATTTCTTATTCCTAGTTTTCTAATATATCTTTGATATAGTCTTAATTATCAAGTCATCTTTAGCTCTTTTTTACTCTTCTTTGGTTCTATTGAATTTCTTGAATTGGGCCATACCTCATTTATATCAAGTAGTTCCGTTCCTTATCTCTCTACTCCTACTGCTCTTGGATTTTAGATACATATGTATCGTCCTTCTTTTTTCTCTCAACATTTTTTTATGATATGTCTTTCATTTTCTCTTGCATTATTGCAGAAAGGAAATTGGCTTTTCACAATTACGAGTCTTTCTTTTAGCAACCCAAGTTATTATTGAATCTCATACTTATTCTAAATATATAGCATTTTTTAATGCTTTTACTGTGCCTCAGATAAATATTTTTCTTTCATCGTTTATAAGTCTATGTGTTCTCATATTTATTTTTGTTCATTCTATTCGTCCAAATACTCTCTTTAGCTTCTCCAAATGGGGAATCTGCTTATTAAAAACCATTTTTTAATCTTGAACCAAATGTTCCAGTCTTCATGAAAAAGGTTCAAATAAAAATTAGTAATTAAATCATAAGTAGGCCCTTCAGTCAAACTTTCATACTGCTAGTGAGAACCCTCAGGCAAGTTAGGCTAGTTTCTTCCGAGCTTGTCCACCCTTCCCTGTAATGGTATCTGGTACGAGATTACTTGCAATGTAGTATACATTGCACCAGATTGCCTTCTAGTTCTCTTGACCACGGCCAATACTATATTTTTTAATTTAATTAATTTTAAACTTAAAGAGTTTTGGACTGCAACTTCTTACAGTTTTACGACCCCAACACTCCCTTCATGGGATAACGGGGATATCCTGTTGCTTTCGAAAAGCAGCTTCCAGGGAGCTCCATCGCTATGGGCAGCCAGGTTTCAAGCCCCTACAGGAGTGGATAATCAAAAGGAAGGCGTTCCCTTGCAAAGGTTGACTTTGGCCAGGGACTTTCTCAGCGACAGGAAAGGAACTTGTTCCTAGCCATAAAACCAGAAAGTATGATTCAGAAGGTCAATCTCAGTTCCCACCATCTTTTTAATTATTACTATATTTTTTATATTTATATAATACATGTTCTATAGTCCCTTATTACGTATGAGTAGTAAAAATCACTTTTTATCACCTTTTCTCTCATTATCTCTTCAATTACAAAGTAATTTTTTTTATATTCACTGTTTAGTGAAAATAAGTACCTATTTCAAATGGTTCTATTCATATTAAATTGTTTTGCTTTATAAACTGTAGTATTCTTTTTCCAGCTGATTTTATTTTTTTGGTAAGCATTTCTCTATGTACGTATTTCAATCTCATATGATAATTACATTAACTTTTTATGTCTCTTATAGTTTTAATTCATTAACTAAATTGTAAAATGGCTCATATTACTCATTGTCATTTACAACAGGTTCATGTACATTTAATTCTATCATTTTTTATTATTTCAATGGCAATCACTTTCGCTCCTCCAAAAAGCGTCATTTACATCACTTAATTCTATATTTCTCTAAGCTAGTTACACATGTCGTTTCTAATATAGAATGCTACTCCTTTCCCTTTTTTGACCCATATTTATTAATCTTTATTAATAAATAATCTTTAAAGATTTATTAGTTAATCATTTTGCATCTATGCTTCGTTTTTTTTCTAATTAACTTAATTTAGTTTAACTAATTATCTTCTTTTTTGGAAACTAATTTTTAAAGAGTTAAATCGTCTAAGCTTTTATTATAATCAACTTTAAATTTTAGAATTAAGATTTAATTATTTTAATTAAAGTTCAAAGTTTAAATTTATCATTTTTTCTGTAGTTTTCAAATTCAGAAATATGGAAAGTAAACGAGGGAAGATTTTCTAGTATATAGCCAATAACTTAAAGTTTGCTTAACTTTTAATTTTCTTAAATATTTTCAAAATAAATCTGAAATTTTTCCTATATATCTCAAAAAATTTAAAGTAGAATACGTTTTTACCTATCCCTCACTAATGTATAAAACTTCTTTTATAGAGACCACTCAAATGAATCAATAAAAATAATAACGAAGAAATAAAAAAATAAACGAAGAAGGTAAAGTACGATAATTTTTAATATAGATCCTATTACCTTTGATTTAGACAACATTGAAATAGAACAAATGAACTCTGAATAGATGAAACAGCTGATTCATCTACTTATTAGAAACATAAAAAAACTCGAAGAGGAATTAAACTCCCAGAAGGAAGAGATGTTTACAATAAGTCAGGATCTGATAAACCATGAAGATGATGACGAAGTCCATATGGTAGACCGAAGAGCTAAAGTCGGAGTCTATGAGTCAATTTAAAATTTAGAGAATGATATTTGAGTAATGCAAGAGAAAGACGAGAAAAACTGAGTAAAATTAGATTCCAGACTTAAATTAATAGAAGAAAACCTGTAGAAGCCTTCTTAAGGTACTCCAATGGAAATAGAGAAGCAAGAAAAGACAATTTCGAGAGCAAGAAAAAGATGCTATATTTGTAACAGCACTTGAAATTTATGGAGGAAATGTTCCCAATAGAAAAAAAAGAATGAATATCTGGAGAAACGTTAACTAATATCTACTGAAGTAGCGAGCGACGGAATTCTTCCCATCGGAAAGTGGGAAAATCTGGAAAAAAAATTCTCAACTCAGATTATTCAAAAAAGAGAAGTCAAGGAAAAAGTGCAATGCAAGGAATGAACATGCAGGAACGGAGATTTTATACATTTAAAAATTCATTTAAACCGGAAGGCGAACAGTTATTTTAATGATTAATGATTAATGATTATGATTAATAATAATAAATTATATAAAACTATCGTAAAAATAAAGAATCACTAAAATAAAAACTTGCTTAAGAATAGATAAAAGTATTATAATTAATTATTTCATTTATTATTAATGATAATATAAAATGGATGTCGGCCGCGTCAGATAAATTAGTAGGTAATCTCGTGCAATGTATACTGCTCTGCGAGTAATATCGCCCTAGATACCACCACGGGGAAGAGTGGATAAGCTCCGTTGAGACATGCCTAACTTATCCCGAGGATTCTTTCTTCCAGAATGAAAGCTTGACTGACGGGCTTTCTAATTGCCGACTTAATAATTAATTCTTATTTGGACCTTATTCAAGAAGACTGAAGCATTGACTCAAGATTTAAGAATAATTTTTATTAAGAAGATTCCCCATTTGGAGAAGTTGACATGATTCATTGGACTTCAAGAATTTTAGCAAGAAACATGAGAACATTTTTCTTAATATTAATATTGAAAGAGCTGCGCACAAATAAGGTGCTACGCCTCTATAATCATTTTTATTTATTTATTATTTAAAAAGTTAATCTAAGTTGTAAAAGTTTAAGAAAAATATTTAATTGTTAAAAATTTTTACTATAAAGGTTTATATACATAATATATAACTTAATAACTCTTTAATTGTAATCTATGTTACATATTTCCATATTCTTCCTTCTCCTTAAAAAATTTTATCTCCTTCATATAATACTTCTGAAATAATAAATAAATGAGATTATAGAGCACGTAGCACCTCAATGGTGCGCAGCTCTTTAATAAAGATTGTTAAAGTTAAAAAATTCCTTGCTGAAGTCTTCCATAATGCTAGCATTCCCTTGTGAGTTTTGTCTTCTATAGGACCGCGATCGGAATGTTACCCTAAGAGACCTTAATATCTAGCATCTTTCGTCTCTAATGCTACTTGATGCCTCTTCGATCTTGTCTTCTCTTCTCTTGGCTGGTTCTACACCCACGGGCTACTTCCTGGTACAAGAGTTTAAGTCATTTTCAGTTGGAGGATTGCTCCTCCCTACTTATTTATATATATAATAAATAAATTTAATTATAGAGCGCGTAGCACTCTCATTGGTATGTTCTCTTTAAAAATTTTTTTTTCATACTACAAGAATGTTTGTTACTGATAAAATTATCAGATACTGGTAGACCTTGTTCAATACTGGTATAATTATTCAGTACTGATAAAAATGTTCAATACTGATATAATTTAAGAATACTCGTAATCTTTTCTACTTGTTGGAGGTCCAAGGACATGGCAGGATTATGTCTCATTGCATCACCAAAGCAGAGGACGACATGTGTCAATTATGGGTGCTTAAATTCCCCACCTCTGATGAAGCTCGCAATATTATTTCTTTTTCGTTCCAGAATTAAATCTAAACTAAACCAGTGCCGAAGATCAAAGAATCTTATGTCTCGAGGCCAAACCAAAGCAGAGGAAGACATAAAGTCGATTATGGGTACTTAACTTCCCCAACCTCTGATGAAGATGACCTTGCTGTTCACCTTCGAACAACTATGAAGGTTTTTTTAATAAATATATAATAAATAAAACTAAAATTTATTATCTCTTTATCTCCAATACGTATCAATTTCTTTTCTAAACTTATTAATTTTGCTGTCTGTTATATTGTTCCACAGTTTGCAACTTCATAATCGCTTTCTTTTATAGTAGAAGTATGATGTAAAATTATATTTCTACTTAAAACTTTCATGAAGCTAAAGTTGATAATTTTTAATTTATTAGTCTCATTTTCTTTTGAAAATAGATTTTTTTCAGTGTATTTTTTAAAAACAAAATTTTTAGAATAAACTATCAAAAAATACCATATTCTATTATTCTGCTGCTTTTCATATTGCATATATTCCTCTTACTTAAACTTTTTTTAATTATCCTTTTTTATTAGATCCTATAAAAAAGTAATTGATTTATTTTTACTATTCTTGATGGCATTGTTCTAGTTACTACTACTCCAACACTTGTTACTTTACAGTGCCATCTATTATAATCTCAGCTGATTAATTTAGTGCTTTAAATAATCAAAAATGTTAATTATTTATTTTTAAAATCTTAAATATTATTTAAATATCTAGTCCTTATTCAGTTGCATTTAAACCGAAAAAAACCACATATTAGTTTCCATAAAATATAATAGTCTTCTAAATTTCTCCTTATTTTACCTCAAACAAATAATAGGATTATTAACTAAATTATCTTCCCTAAACTAATAAATATCCTTCATTTTAATCTATTTAAAATTACATAAGACACTCCCTATGATAATATAACTTATTAGGCTATGAAATAAAGAAGAAAGATTTCTTAAGATTAATAATTTTTAAATTTAGCAACAAATTATTAAACTGTAACTGAAAATTAAATTTTGATCATAATTTTTTTCTAAAATTAGTTTATTTAAAAATCTATTATAAAATATTTAATTAACAACATAATTTATTTTAGAATATTTATGTATATTGATTTAAATTAAATTTGTTAGATCTAATAAATGAAATATGAAAACATTTGGAATATTTTAAAATTATTAATATAATATAATAATTTATATTGAAAATTATGTATTTTAAGAGTGTATCTAAGATAATAAAATCTTATTATAACTATTAAACTTTTAGTCTAATAAGCTAAGGCTTAATTTTCAATATTTTCTACTTCTTAAGAGAAAATTTTATAGTAGTATATCATTTTACATTCGTACTTAAAGAGTAAAATTTTTCATGATTAATTAAATAATCAAGATTATAAAATAGCTCCTTAAATAAATATTTTTTAATGTCTGCTTAAGCTAAATGACTCTTAGTTATTTCATAGTTTACAAATAAATATTTTATAACATTTTGTTAGCTTAAGAATATTTATATTCATATGATAATAATAAAAACATTTCATCGATAAATTCTATATTCTAATAGAATTTGGAAACTTTTGTTTTTGCTAATAAATTAATTTTTTAACTTTTAAAATGCAAATTTAAAATTTAATTTTTTTAATTATGGTAAAAAATATTAAAGCATTTATCTTATATACAAGAAAAAGCATTACTATCAAATTTTGTTAACAGTATATTTTTTAATTATTTGCTTTTTAGTAATTTTAAAGTGGTTTAATATTTAATCTCTATTACGTTTCATTTATTCATTATTAAGAAAGGTAAATTTTATTTCTAGTAATTTCTGATTTAATCGATAATTATCAGCATGGTTATAGATTTATAAAAAAAGCTAGAAATTTATTTCTATAATTATTGGGAATATTTTGTTATTAAATTTTCTTCTTTTGTATTTATTAAAATCAAACTAAAACTATATAATAGTATTCTCTTTTTTAAATTAATCGAGTCAGTATTTATTTGAAAGATATATCTTTGATTTAAAAAACGAAGAAATATCAATATTTAAGATGTAAAAATATAATTATCTCATTTAATAACTAGATATTATTTTAATTTATCTTAGTATTTTTGCTTAATAGAATTAGGCTATTTTATGATAATTTAAAACTGTAAGAGATCATAAAATTACAAATTTTTTAATAAATTCAAAATTTTATAAATAGAAATAAAATAATGTGCAATAATGTAAGATTTATTTTATATAAAATTGAAAAAATTCAGTAATTATGTTTTTAATATTTTTAAAGTTTAAAAATTGTAAATTAGAAAAATTAGAAAAATATTAAAATAATTAAAATGGAAATTAGCTTTAATAATCTAAATTAACTTATTTTTTTATTTCAAAAATATTTTAACTATAATTATTTTAATAACAATTTTTTTGATTTTTTTCATTTATTATTGTATGTTATGAAATTTAAATTTTACTAACAGAATCTTGTGACATCTTTTTGTTGACGAGACTGTTTCCTTTGATTAAAGAGGTTATGATGCTATTTAAAATTTGTTCAACTTTTTACGCTTTCATCTTCATCCTCTTATAAACTAGATCATCTTCGTTATCATTTTATTCCTTCTAATCTTCCACTTGATAACCTCTTCCTCCTAATTTTCTTCATTCTCTTTATCTTTTTTTTTCTTGTTTCTTCTTTTTTTCTCTTTGCTTCAGAACTTTCTAATCATTCTTTTTTTCCAATTAGAATAATTCTAATCTCCTTTTAAGCGAATTCTATAATTTTTTGCAGATCATGGTATTCTAATTTGTTTTTTGGAAATTAATTAATATAATTATTGTAATAAGTTATTAATCTTATAATATCACATTAAACAATATTTGATAATATCCATTCTCGAATGCTTATAATGCAAGCACAATCGCAATCCAGAATATGTTCAAACTAATCAAATTATCCACAGATATATCGATGCCACTCAATGAATAATGTCTATTTTAAAGGTCTTTGCGAAATATTAATTTTTAGTTTCTGACTTTTTTTATTAATTTTCTCTACTCGATACTATTTATTTAATTTCGAACATGTAATTTACGGGTATTATTACTATTATTCTAATTATTCTATAAATAACTTTTCAATATGCATCCTTTTCATTCTTTAAGTAGTTACTTCATAAAATTTATGTCGAATCTTACTTTTAGCATATTTGCAAAAGTACTTATTCTACTATTATATTCCTTATTTATATCTATTTCGTAATATTCAAATAACCTTGTTACTTAATCTCTAAATTAATATCCTTCTATCAGTTATTCTTAAAAAGACTAACTTTATTTAAATTTTAGTTTATAATATTTTCTATTTATTGAGTCATAGATATCTTAAAATAAATTTAAAACCAGTTTTATTTATATTTTAAATAGGGTGGAAAACTCTTTCCTTTGGATGCTGTTTGGAGGTTCAGCAAGATAACTAAAAGATAAACGCGGACGGAGGATAAATCGGAGAAAGAGAAACCAATAACAAGAGAAGGAAGATTCGACAAGCTGGAGAACTCTGAATGCCAGAAGAAAACCTTCTTCATCATAGGTCGGGGAAAGATGTACCCGTAATTACATATTGCATCCTATGCTTTGGAAGGATAAATTACAGGCAGTTACTGCAGGAAGAGAAAACAAGGATAGAGAAACCCATAAAATTTATTTTTATACATTAAACAAAATTAATTTAAAGAGCTGTGTACCAATGAAAGTGCTACGCGCTCTATAATCCAATTTATTTATATATAGCAAAAAGTTAAAATCCAAATGGAAAATATATTTTATTTGATAACATTTATACGAAGATTATTGTGAAAATAAAATTAAAATTATAATATTTTTCTTATATTTAAATTAATTAAAAGAATTTAAATTTTAAAGCTATGGTTTAAAAAATAGAAATATAAGTATACTTAATAAACAAATAATTTAAGTATTTAGTTGAATTTAAATTAAGTAAGGAACATTATTTTCAATTCATATAAAGAGTTACTTTGTATAGTGTTTATTAAATTAAGTTAAAAATGGAGAATAAAGAAAAATAATTTGTTAAAAGTATTCTATTACGAAAAATTTTAAGATTAAGAAATGTTTCCTTGGGTAGAATTCCGTTTCTTCTTTTTAAATATGAAATCCTGCCCAATTTGCTTTATTATAGGCATGCAAAAAAAATCAATTATGATAAAAGCTAGAGTAATTCTTTACATTTAGATAAAATCCTAAAAGGACATACTAACGATGTAAGCTCTGTAGTGGAGTCAAGTGACCACAAATGAATCGTATCAGGAAGTAGAGATAATACGATAAAGATATGGGATTTTGCAACCGGTCAGTGTATGGGTACTTTGTAGGGACATACTCATTGGGTAAATTCAGTAGTGATATCAAGTGATCAGAAATGAATCATATCAGGAAGTAGAGATAATACGATAAAGATATGGGATTTTGCAGCCGGTCAGTGTATGGGTACTTTGTAGGGACATACTCATTGGGTAAATTCAGTAGTGATATCAAGTGATCAGAAATGAATCATATCAGGAAGTTGAGATAAGACTATAAAAATATGGGAATTTACAACTGGTTAGTGTAAGAGTACTTTTTAGGAACATGCAAATGATGTATTATCTGTAGCGATATCGATGGATTAGAAATGAATCGTATCGGGAAGTACTGATAATATGATAAAGATATGGGACTTGACAACTGGTTAGTGTAAGAATACTTTGTAGGGACATAAGTATTCAGTAAACTCTGTTGCAATATCAAGGGACCAGAATTGAATTGTATCAGGAAGTGATGATAATACGATAAAGATATGGGACTTTGCAACTGGATAATTAATTCGAACTCTCTCTGGTCATTCAAATGTTGTATCAAGTATTCAACTTAGTAATGATTCAAGTGTTATAATTTCTGGATCATGGGACAAGTAGATCAAGATTTGGAACTTTAAGACAGGAAAATGTATATAGACTCTTAAAGGTCATGCTTAAGCAATATAATCTATAGCATTGAGTAAGGACAATAAGTGGATAATATCAGGAGGAAGTGACAATATTGTAAGAAAGTGGAAGATAGCAAATTGAGAGCAATTATATACTTTTAACTTTAAATTTTACAATATAGTAGATTAATTATTAAAACTAGGTAAAGTTACTAAACATTTACCTTACACATAAAAATTTTAAGTGACTTTAATTATTTTAAGAACTTTACGCAACTTTCAAAAGTATGCTTAAGTTTGAGATTCATTTATCTTAAAGATTTTATATTAAATATAACTAAAATATAAGTTAAATCTATATGTTTTGAACTTGTCAACTTTAGAAAAAAAATAAACTGCAAGCATAATATATTCATAATTTATAAATGAAAGCGGATAAAGATTTAAAAAAAGTATCTAGAGTTATTAAGATTTTTAAGAGAAAAGCAATATAAATTTTAGTAATTATAAACTACTTTAAAGATATTATAAAGTAAAGAAGAAAAATAAAAAAAGTAAAAATCTGCTCCACGTTTATGTTACCAACGATTTTGTGGACAAATTAAATTAAAAAAATTTTATTTATTTGTAATTGTATAAAAATGGGGGAAAATTATACAAATAAAAAATACAGAAAAAGGCATTTTAAATTAATTTTATTTTATTTAATTTCTCTTTTTATAAATATTTATTAATCAATTTAAGATTATTAGAGAATTATAAAGTTTTTATGGTTTTATATAGCAAATTAATTTATTTATGATAATAAGATAAAAAGATATATTTCCTTAAATTAAAAAAATAATAAAGAGATATATTTAAGTAATTTTTTTAGAAACTCAGAATTTTTGAAAACACTTTTTCCAAAAGCAATTTCACATTATAAGATATTTAAATTAAAAAACTCCTTGAATTGTATTTTATATTATATAAATTACTTGAAAATCTACTAAGTGTGAACTATTAAATCCTTATTAGACAAAAAGTCAATAATCAAATAAACTTCTACTTCTTGTTAGAATATAAATTTCATAAATTGCTGTATAACATCTATATAAATTAATAATCAAATCCGTTTTACTAAGCATTTATAAAAGGTTATAAAATAAATCTGTAAAATAAAAGCAAAAGTGATTAATACTTTGCATATTATATGTGATGATAGTTTAACTTTGCAGTAACTATTTTCGTAATTTAATCTTTAGTAGAATAAATATGAGCTTGCTCTTAATCTAACGTAAAATATTATTATGAAATGAGATATAAATAAGCGAGAAAAAAGAAAAGTGTATATAATGCTAAAAATTATGTTAAAAATATTTAAAAAATTAAAAAAATTAATTAATTAATTTAACTTTAAGAGTATATGGATATCTTTAATTTTAAGAATTGCTTCATTTAATCAAAGGCATTTTAAAATCTATAAAATACACAGCTTAGCAATCTCTCTTCTTCAGTTTATTTTACTTGATTTTAGCTCTTCTAATCTCTTCTAATGTATTCAAGAATTACATTCTAAAAGATAGAAGCTTTCTATGAAAATTTTTATCTAAAGATCTAAATATTCTAATTATTTTCTAGGGAATTATTAATAAATATCTTGATCATAAAGTATCAGTCTTCTAATATAATGATTCCCAACCTTCTGTTTAAATCATTTCTTAATTTTTAATAATGCATACCATTTTATGTTCAAATGTGTCATAATCTCTACATTTACATTTTGGATTTTCGATAGGGAAATGGCGGTCTTATAAATCCTTCTGAAAATTGTAAGACTAGTTTCTCATTTTATATATGCTATTAATTTATCTTGTGTAATGTTTTTTATTTTGATTAAGTTATTTCTAGAAATTAAGTCAAACTTTTAAATTATTAAGAAAAATATTAGCTGTACTCATTCTGTTAATTCTTTGAATCGAATCTTTGTTAAATCTATATTTTCTTTAGTTATTAAATATATATAAATAAATTAGGAGGAGCAATCCTCCAACTGAAAATGACTTATAATCTTGTATCAGGAAGTAGCCCGTGGGTGTAGAACCAGCCAAGAGAAGACAAGATCGAAGAGGCATCAAGTAGTATTAATGACGAAAGATGCCAGATATTAAGATTTCTTAGGGTAATATTCCGATCTCGACCCTATAGAAAACAAATTCACAAGGGAATGCTAGCATTGTGGAAGACTTCAGCAAGGAATTTTTTAACTTTCAAAATCTTTATTAAAGAGCTGCGCACCATTGAGGTGCTACGCGCTCTATAATCTCATTTATTTAGTTATTATTTAAAATGTTTAGCAAATATTTTTAGATTTATGTTTAGATTTTTGTCACATAAATCAATATCATAAAACTGGGCCATCTTTATCACGTCATTATAGTATTTGTAACCTTCTTTTAAGTTATTTTCAAATATTTTTCAAATTGTAGAATTAATTTTTTCCAAATTTTTTTTAAATTTTGTAAAAAAATTTGAATAGTCTCAGAGCCATATATGCTTGAAGAGAAGTCAGTTTAAATCTATAAAGCACGATTCATTGAAAGATCTTGATTTCGTTTGAAAGCTTTTCTTGATATGAATCTTATAATTGAATCAATTTTATTCAATATTGAACTAATACCTTTTTAAAAAGTTCAAGGTATTAATTCTCCTCCAGATTCTACTTTAGGTAAAGTAAAGAGTTGACAGAGGTTTTCAAAATAACAAGGTGTCACGTTCCTACATCCTATCAATTAGAATACAGTTTTCTTTACTGCAGCTAAATATTTTTAAACCTTGCTTCCTTACATAATTAACGAGTTCCTTTTTTTTAACGCAATAATATTCCTAAAAAGCATGCTAGCCTAAAATATCTTTATACTAAAATTATTTTTATTTATTAATAGATTTTTTAATTTATATATTGTATATTTTAATATAGCATTGCTTAGAATAGTTATTCCAAATATTTTAGATTTAAATAATTGAATATCTCAATTAAAAAAAATATAATTTCCTAAGTGAACTTTTATAAGAAATTTAATCGCACAACTTACCTTTATTTTGTTTTTAATATCTCTAAAAATTAAATTTTTAATTGAATATTTTTAATACTTTAATCTATTTTTTTAAGATTTAATTTCTATAAAATAAAAGCATAAAATATAAAAATAAAGGAGAAAATATTAAATAGGAAAACGATTAAAAAAACAATTAACAATAAATAGAAAACTTACAATAGAAATAATGGATTTATACTCTACTCAGTATAATTAAATGTTTAATAGGAATTAAAATTAGCTGCAATAATATAAGGAAAAATATTAAAAATGTAGAATGAAAATAAAATTATAAATTTATAAAGAAATATACACAATATTTATCAATTCGAATTGTTAGAACAAAAGTAAAAGACAAATTAAAATAAAAATCGTAAATTGCATATATAATTAAATTAAGATAATAAAAAATTAAAGAATATAGAATTAAAAATGATTAACTATAATTAACGAACTTTAGATTTAAATTATAAAAGGTTATTTATTTTCTTTTACACTGATTTTTGCTTCATAAATTTAAAGTGTATTTCTTTAATTTTTAATTGTTTTAATTTACTTATTTAGATAGAAATTTTACTATATTTTTGATGCGTTTGATTCTTTTTAGATTTTATTTTCAGTCTAAATAAGTTTGCATTCTCTTTTTTTTAAAGCTTTTGCTTTAAATTTTTCAATATGATTTTAGTATAATTTAAATTCTTTTTGGTGTTTATTTTTTTACTTAGACGTTTATTTTTTTTCTTAGATTTTATCTTTTTTCTTATTAGATTAACTTTAATATTTTACATTTTTCTAAATAGTTTGCTTATGAAGTGTTAAAGTTAAAGAATAGAAAATTCCTTTTCGGTTTTATTCTTCAAATTATGGTCTTTATTTCATTTTCCTTATATTACATTCGTTTGAAGTATTCGTTTCTTTCTAAAATTTTCCTATTTCTATTTCAACGGCAATATTCCTTAGCTTAAAAAAACATCTTAATAGCTTGTTTTTCCTATTTTTTATACTTAATTTTACTTTGATGAATGTAATGAAATTAAAAACTTAGATTTTCTACTGCTTCCTGTTTTCCCTTATTAATTTGATATTAAAGCCATCAAATATCAGAATCTTCATATGTCAAGTTTACTAATTTTTATCTATAATTTATCTTTTCATTATCTTTTCAGATTTGAAGAATAAAAATGAAAAGCTTATGAGTGTAAATGAGATAAATTAAACTTATTTTTATAAAATAACTTTTTTACTTTGCTTCAACAACAATTAATTTTATTGGATAAAGCCCTTTTATTTTTACATTTGCGTTTCTATCTTTTTTAAAACCATTAATATTTATAAAAAATTAGCATCTCATAAAAATAGAGTTAGCCTATTTATTATTCATACTAGAGCAATTGTATTCTTATGTTCTTTTTATACTGATAAACGCTGAATTTTTGATTTTTATATTTTGTTTTATCAAAAAGTGAGTGAAGTTAGAATAAGGATACTTCTTATATTTTAGTAATTACTTTATTTTAACTAATTAAATTAAACATAAATAGGCTTGTAGATCCTTATTGGTGTAAATTAATTAAGTGGCTCAACAGCAAAGAATAAATAATTCTTTAAATCAAAAATGTCAAAAGTTCCTATTTCAAATATTAGTTTTGAACAATAAGAGTAAAACAGCGAATAAAAAAGATGAGCTTTTGAAGTTAGTCCTAAGGGTTCAATGGTACCTCCTTTGCCTGTTTAGAACACTATTTCCAGAAGACCTAAAATTCCTAAAATCTGTCTTAATACATAGAACACTCATAATACAACTGCTGCAACTACTATATCAAGCTAGAGTAGACATATTGATATGACGCTTAAGAATTTAAATTTAGCCAATTCAAAATCTCCAGACTTTAAGCAAAAGAAATTATAAAAGCAAGAAAAAGGGAAGCAATCATTATACTAGCATTAAGCTCCTTTTCCTTTAATAAGTAGCGAAGATAGTAATTACAACTCTTCAAATAGACAGAGAAACGTATAAATCTAAATCCCTCAAAAAAACGAAGAAGAAAATCCTATAAGTCCCTCAAATAGCAAACCTCCTGTTCCACCTTTAAAGAACAAAAAGCCAGATACTAAAACGAAAAGACAAAATTGCTAGATGAATTTTCCTCGAAATCTTTAGAGTTTTGTGGATTTCAAGTAAGTTCTAATATGATAGAAAAAACGAGATACTTTTATCAAGAAGTATGTAAGACGTGAAAATTCCATTCTGATTTATTGATTTTAGCAAAGATGATGATACCATGATGTATTACGAATCAAGAAAGGTAATATTTTATTTCAGCTATTTAGTGGTATTGAAGACTTTGGCCTAACTCCTGAAAACTTTAGTCAAGAAAATTTCAAAAAATGGTCTTAAGTAAGTTAATTTACTCATATTAGAATATGGCAAATGTCATCGATCATAGGACCAAGAAGCATGAGGCATAGTAGTAAATGTGTATGTGAATATTTAATTTGCTTTTTATTTTACTCAAATCTGTATCTTCATGTAAATAAAACTCTGAAAGCTTTTAATTTCATCTTAAGCAAGTTTAAGCCATCTGCTTTGATAAGTTATACATAAAACTAATATGTCTTGATACAAAGTTGAAATTAATATACTAGTATCTAGCTATTTAGCTAGATAGATTTTATAATAGAATCAGTTTAATAAAATGATGCCTTCATTTTAATAACTTAGAAAAGCTTATTTTGCCGTAGCATTCTTTAGTTATAAGGTAGAAAGGTTTATTTTAATAATTCATTAAATTTAATCAATGAGTTTTGTTAAGAATTCCATTATAGCTGGCTTTATCAAACATCTGCGCATAAACTTGAGCTTAATTAATAACCTGTTCTAAGGTTTGAATATCCCATTTTTTCGTTGGAAGCTGCTGTAGAAACATAATAATATCACTAGACTACATTTATTTCAGTTCTTTCTCAAATCTCATAATTAGACTAACACATAAATAGATATTAAAGTGCTGGAAGCCATTTTCTTCAGCAATATAAGTATCTCATAGTCTAATTAATAGCCGCTAAGGAAACTCTCTTACCATTAAGCAGTTAACCCATCTAAAGGCAAACACTAGAGGATGAACATTTTGTTCATTAAAGTGCTAATATAAGTCAAAATCCAAATTCTTCAAAATTTCAAATATTATAATCACTGCTTTTTGTATTCCTGGCGTTTATGCTACGTAAAAATCTTATACTTGCTGCAAGATTTATTATAGGCATCAATATATATCAGGTTCGATCTAAGTTATACAATCTAAATTGGATAAATCTGGGCTGATGGCTTTTATAAATACATTGAATAGAGGAATTGTAATATCATTAATCCCCTAAACGTATCCAGAAGCTGGATGACGTATTGATCAAATGAATAGGATTCTTCTAAGACTTTGCTGAATTTAATTTTATTGAAAGAGTTTGTCTTCTGGATTGGTTCTTGGAATATCGTTATCTATTTGCTTTAAAATGATACGCTCATTCTCCGATAAATTGGTCTTTAAGTAGTAGCATTCAACTAATTCATTATATTCTTCCTTTTTCTTTTATTTGATAATTTTCCTTCTTTCTTAATTCAAAGGAAGATATCCAAGCAAACATTATCAACTTTCGGTCCTTATTTGGGAAATTAATTAAATATTGGCATCTTCAGGTACTCCCTTTCATAAGAGTTATCTCAATTTTCCCTCGTTGATGATGGAAGAGGTGATTTAGTCCTATAAAAGCGCAAGTCTCTTCTACCTTTATATAAATTCTAATTCTTTTGGATTTTTTCTTCAGTATTCATTATCATCCTCTTCTTACTACATTTTAAGCGACTTTTTAGTCTAGATTGTAGCTTTTTTCCTTCTGAAGGGCCAAAATAACATTTTTATTTATTGTTAATACAATTTTCGTAATTATTTCCTTAACATATCTATTAAGTTCAATTAATTGTTAACTAATATATAAACTCACTTTTAAGGGATAGCTATAAACAGAAAGTCCAAATATGGATAGACACTAACCAATTAATTTCCTATTAAGTAATAAGATTCCCATCTTAAGCGACTCTTATAGCTTTGCCTTAAATCTAAAAAAGCTTTAGCATTCTTAGTTTTATAAAGATTGATTAATTAGCAGCCATTAAAAGGCTATCAAGATCTAATTTCTTTTGATTTAGTAGATTGAAATTTATAATAGCAAGCATCAAATGAATTGTCTCTTTCTAAATATAGTAGATTAATATAAATACAGTCTGGATGCTAACTATTGGTAGATAATCCAGATACATACTTCACCTATTTCATCATTTCTCGCTTATTATTTTCGAAAGCAGAAGGTTTACTGGCTATTTTAGTTAAAGCTAAATTCTTATAAAAATTATTAGTTTTTGTAATCATTGGAAACTGATTTTTAATGCTTTCTGTATTTTAGTTAATGCTTGAATGATTAAACTAGCACAGTTATAGTTCTCAAATAGAGAATCTTATTTTTAGCAATGTCTAATACTGATAATTTAGTTTAGTTCTTAAATTAACAAATTCTTAGCATCAACGATTGACTTTACTATGCCAATTAATTAAAAAATTTAATAAGGATATAACCTTATCTAGGGGTTAAGTAATAAGGGGATACTCCTAAATTATTTTTTTATAAAGGTTAAATAGTTTAAAAGTTATAAAAAGAGTAGAAAGAGAAAGTAGGGTAAACTAAACTAAGATTAGCTTATAGCGATAAAAGATTCTTAATGTCTGTAATAGTAATGGTTAATAAAGAAGCTTCTATTTAGTAGAAGCAGCATATAAATGTGATTGTGTATTAGTTATTAGGACTATCTAAATATAAAAGTTGGATTATATGTAAATGCTTTATAATCTAGATATATTTGGTAAAGCTGTCTGCATCTTTAGTTATTATATCTGAAATTAGCATATTAGTATAATATGGTTATAATTAGAATCCTGAAATTGCTTTTTTTGCTGAAATGTAGACAAACAAAATAAGAAGGTTAAATAGATACTTATATGATTTACATTGAGTGTATAATAATAAATCATGTAAAGAAAGTAAAGTAATTTAGGTCTAGAAATAAGTCTGTTGAAAACTACTTTTTTAATGCAATCTTCAGAGCATTATATGATTTCTATAAATATTGATATTATAGGATTCGATAAAATGGATTAATTAACATGGGTCATAAAGAAGATACCTTACAGCTGTATAAAGTTATATAAGTAAAAGCTAAACAAATTCTATAAGCTAAATATAATTAATAAGGATAAATTTATATCCACCTCTTAAATAAGCTTTATTCTATATAGTAATCAAATCATCATTGTAGTGTAGCTAATTAAATTTTAGTAGATAATGAAATTTTCAACTATAAGCAAAAAAATAAAAATCCATGCTTTACTTTAAAGTAATTGAGTAATTAAAAGCTATATAGACATGAATTTAAATGCCTGTCTACTTTTATTACTTTTAATTGAATACAAAGTACTTACTTGAAAGCTATATTTTCTTCTTTAAGATCTTTATAATAATAATTATTTTGGTTGAATTACTCTTTTATACCACTTTATTTAAGCTTTGCTAAATTTATTAAATTAAAGGAATTAAAAAGTAACAATAATGCTTAACTACCTAAAGCTGTAATCTATCTATTATGCTTTTATTTTTATATTAGATACTAAATAGATAAGTAGATGCACATTCAATAAAGATATGGTAAATAAGCTTTTCTGTATTATAATTTACTAAATAAGTACCATTATTTTATAAGCTAAATCATTTCTTAGAAACTATAAACTAAGTCTTTTACATACAAAAGTAACTCTTTATAGCAATTCCTTGATAAGGTGATATATCTAATTTGTAAAAATTAGGAACTATAGCATTTATATGCTTAGCATTTGACTACTTGCTATTTAATAATTAATAGTAGAATTAATGTATTATAGATTAGTAGCTAATTATGTACTACTAGCTTATAGATATAGTATTATGCTTCTTATTTATTGCATGCTATTAATATATCTAATAGCTTATTACGTATATTATGTATTATTACTATATTTTTATTATATATAAACCTTCAGTTTAGCAGGATACGAATATAACTAGTTTATGAAAGCTGACTTTTAGATATAGTAACTACCACTATGCTAATAATTGAGTTCTATGTGGATAATGTTACTATGTGTTTAATATCTAACCTTCATTAGTTTCTCTGATTTTGGAACTTCAGTGATAAAGCTACTATCAAATATAATAGGAAGCAAAAAAGTTTCCCTATATGTATGAATATTAAAAGGTATGCTTTCTATCTTTTGTACTTACTAAATTTTTAGACTATAAAGCAAAAGAAAACCTCACTCCTTGCTCTTTTATTTAACTATATGAATATTAAAAATTTTTAGTGCAAGCACATTTTAATCTGCTTTAAGGCTTTAATATTTTAAGTTATAAAGTTAAGATTAAAGACTGCAGAGATAATTAATTTATAGTTGGATAATATTAGTTACATACTATGAAGAAAAGCTAGCACTCTCAGTATAATATCGTATTTGTACGACTGGTAAATGATATAGAGCTAACTATCTTATTAATCTTAAGATTTTAAACTATTTTCCAAAATTTAGTTTCACTGTGGTAGTGTATAAGTAAAAGCAGATGTTAATGTAAGTCCTACAATCACAGCAATATAAATTTAACTTATTATTAAGTAATAGCAACTATTTACCTTATAAAAAGACATTAATAGCCAAATATAAATATTTGAATGGTTTAAGACAAAACATTACTTAGGAAATGCTACCAGTCACAAATAAACAATTTACACTTTTCACTGTAAAATATACAAAGCAGAATGAGAAATATGCTGTACTTAAACTGAGGCTATTACTATAAGCAAATATATAACATTCAGCTATTGCTAGAAACTTAGTAGGCTTAAATCTATCATAGCTGCTTTTATCTATAGTCTATCTAGCTTTTCTACCTTTCTTTATTTTTGCTGTCCTTTAGTAATAGAGCATTGATTTCCTTGCTACTAAAGAGAACATATATTTTGTGATTAGTTATCAGTATTTCAATCAAGTCAAAACTCTAGTTATAAGAAGCATAAAAATACTTGATTAAGCAAGTAGCTAATTATGATGGCTAAGAATATGCAGAAGTCTTGAAATAGTCATAGCTACTTTAGATGGATTGGAAACGGTTTAAACAGGATAATAATGTAAAAGGAGATAGAAAGAGAGAAAATAAAAATTAAATAGTATTAATAAATAAAAATCAGTTTTCAAAATGTAAGAATGGTCTTATGAGATGCAACATGCCTTTGACTAAGAAGACTCCTACTCTGTAATCAATATTTTAAGACAAGGTTTTCCAGTTAATAGATTTTTAGCTTGAACTCAACCAAATGGGGTGAGAGGATTTACAACTCCTCTTATAAGAGCTATAGACTTACATCTAATGGATGTAATAAATGTCTTACTAGAAAAGAATTGCTAGGTAAATTGTAAGAATTCGTGATAGTAAACAGCTCTTCATGTTGCTTGTATTAAAGGATTTCTAGATGCTGTAGTATTATTAATAAGAGGAAAAGCTGATTTAAGCTTGCAAGATAAAGATGGAAATACCAGCTTGCATTTAGCAAGTATCAATTTGCATATGCCCATCATAAAATTTTTATACGAGCATGCAGGAGCAGACATGTACGCATTAAATTCTGTAGGTTTTAATTATTTAGTCTGGAAGGAATGTAATAAATGAAATAATTTATGCACAAGAGATATCATATGACTCGAAATACGTCTAGAGGATACAAATAATTTTTGAATATTTTCAAAGGGAATTTGATAAAAATAAGAATAAGAAGGACAGCAAAAATACTATATTTATGAAAAAAAATGTCGTTAAGCAGCCAAAGAAAATTGAAGATTACTAAGCAAATACACATAGATGATGCATGCACGCATATCTAAGAGAAAATTTTTTCAGCGAAATAGGAGTTACAATTGATAAGAAAAAGCAAGTTAACAAAGAAACTCTTGCTAAATATAAAAGTAGAAGTTATAACAAGAAAAGCAAGCTACCTCCTATATATTGCACTCACTACAAACTTCCATAAATAGAAGAAAAACTGAAAAAGTATTCTGACGGTATCATAAATTCTACCTTAGCTAATTAAATGCCCTTGACTACAAAGAATAGAAATATGCCTACTTCCATAAGCATGCCTAATAGAATAATGATTTCTCAAGCAATTAATTAAGAATTATAGAGTTTTAACTTGATACAATCTCCCTCTGATAGTGCTAGTTCTTTGCAAGTGAGAGTTTCAGGATAAAAAAAGAGTTAAATTCAGAAAAATGTGAACTAGCAGAACCTACATATAGACTTCAAGTGAATATGCACTCTGATTCATTTATGATTTTATTTTCTTTCTAGTTTTTAAGTATTTTTACTTGTTCACTAAACTGAAAGTCTTCTAATCTGATATTAAAATACCTTAAAGCTGCTATATCTAGATATTATTGTATTGCTTTTACTAATAAATTCATAAAATGGATGTTAGACTATGTGACTCATAGCGCTTATATAAGGAAATTATTTTTGTTTAACATGACTAGTTAGGAAATTCTAAAGGATCGATGCAAGTAGTTAACTAACTAAAATGAAAGTATTAAATCTTTTAATTTTGGTCAAACATAAAATCTTTAAATAAGCAAAGAGTTAGGACACTATTTTTAAGCAGGCTATTTTGTTAGATGATAAGAAGGATTATAAAATCAATTTACTGATTGTTTTAAATGACTCTACTTAAGTTAATGCAAACATACGATATAATCCTGTAGATATTAGCGATAATTAAGAAAGTAAAGATATTTAAATTGAAGTATTAAGGGAGATATTTAGTTTTACAAGCTTATTTCTTAATATTATATTTGTACTTTATCAGTCTGATATATCAAGTAACTTACAGATATATAAATTCATTAATATAGTTGGAAGTATTGGTTGTACGATAGTTGATGAAAAAGCTCGTTTATTCCTATATAATTTAAGTTTCATCTACCAATCCTTTCTATAAGAGATTTAATAATATCTTTTAAGCATTTTCTTAGCTTTATAAATATATACTGTATACTTATTAATAAAACTTCTCCTGATTAAGAGCGTTTATTGACTATAATATTTCCAATTTTTCTAGATTTGCTTCCTATTTTTCAATAATGATTACTAAACCCTTAGACTTCTTTTGATATAGCTATTTAATTTTTTTGCAGATATATATAAAATTATCTTAGTTGTAAACTACCAGATTCTTACACTAGAAGATTCATTCTAAAAATTACCTATTTATATAGATTTAACGTCCTTAGATTAAATCTTTTAACTTCCTAAGACTGTTCTAGAGTCAAGCCTTAATATTGGCTTTTATTAATTTAATTTCATATTTGCTAGAAAAGCTTTTTTGGTTCTTTTTGAATAATCATAATTATATGGATAGACAGGATAATTTATTAAGCCTTCATCATTAAAAGAATCTATTCGCTAATGATAATTATACAGTCATACTTTTCTTCCTTAACAGTGTAAGCAAATTGACTTTATCTATCTTTAATATATAGATAGCTATTAAATTTAAGTATATATGGTATATTCAATTATTAATAAGGTAGAGATAAAGGAAATAAGTAGCTTATGCTTTTAACAAGGAGCAAATAGACTTATATTATTAGTATAATCTACAGCTTAACTTATATATAAGTAACTATAGAGTAATATAATTGCTTTATTGCTTATATTTCTCTAGCTAAAATGAATCTTTTTATATACTATGATAGTTAAAGGTTTATTCAGGCTTAAGATAGAGTTAGATTGTGCAAACTTAAGTGATGTAATTCTTTGAAATTTTAGATATTATCACATTAACTAAAGGCTTTACATTTTTATTCTATATATAATCATTTTTCCTTTATAAAAGTATACTATAAGTATGGTAATTGATTTGTTAGGAATAATATTATGAATTAATTATTTGGGAAATTACTTTAGGTGTAATAAGAGTCTTGAAAGCATCGAATAGCTATTATAAAAATCTGATGCATTAATTACTATAAATACTTTATTAATTATAGAGCTGACTAAGCTTAGAAGATAAGTGAAATTAATGAGTTGTTATTAACACTAAGAAAGCCAAGAAATCAGCTGCTTTTTGCCAACTTTATCGAATATTTCTTTTAGTTCTTGCTATCTAAGTAATAACTTACAGTTGTTTAAAATTTATTCTACAGTCTCGTCTTCTAATCTTTTTTTAATTTAAACCTTCCTTTCTTCTCTCCTCATTAATTAATTCTCTCAAGTCTCTTTCATCTTTTCTACTAATTTATGCATTTTGCTTTTTCCTTTCTTGCTTATTTTTGTTCTCTTTAATTTCTCCTTCTTCAAGCTCTAAGTTTTCTAGCTTCTTTTTCCCGGAATTACTTTCAATGCTTCTTTGTTTCTTTTTTTGAAGAGATGAACTGGGATTACCTTTCTAAGGAGTACTTTGATGAGTTTCTTTATTGCTTTACTTAAAAATATTTCCAGTACTTTCTTCTAATTCTAAGGTAGATTTTTCTGGTAGTCTTTTATTATTTTACTAAACAGTTTCAACCATTAAAAGCAAATATAAAGTAAAGAATAAAGCTAATTTATACTGTACCCGCTTATTGAAAATTATTAGACTTGATACTCATTGATATCGCTGTAGCCTATTTATTGTTATTAACTATGCTTAAAGTAAGCTTTGAAGCGATGCATTTGGTATGTAGTTGTATTGGTAAAAAGAGAGATGGTGTTGTTTAATTTAAAGTATGGCATTTAAATTAGCAGCCTTTATTGATTTTATTTATAAATGGTGTGCTTACGCCTATAGAAGCGTCTTGCGGCTTCAGTCCTGAAGTGCGGAAAGCGAAGAGTATGGCTAGACCCTAATGAAGTCAATGAATTATCTCTTGCGAACTCACGTTAAAACCTTCGCAAGCTCATTAAGGATGGTTTTGTCATGCGTAAACCTGTTGCTATCCATTCCCGTGCTAGAGCTCGTTTACATTTGGAATCCAAGAAGAAAGGGCGCCATTAAGGCAAAGGAAGAAGACGTGGTACTGCAGAGGCCAGAATGCCAACTAAAGTTTTGTGGATGAGACGTTAACGTGTTCTTAGAAGGTTCTTGAGGAAATATAGAGAAAGCAAAAAGATAGACAAGAAGACTTATCACGAATTCTACTTGAAATGCAAAGGAAACCAATTTAGGAACAAAAGAGTTCTGATGGAAGCTATTCACAAGGACAAAAATGAAAGAGTCATGCAAAAATAAGTTGAAGAGCAGCATGAAGCAAGAATAGCTAAGGAGACAAAGATAAGAAATAAGAAGATCTAGGCAGTTGCAGCAAAGAAATGAGAGATCGATTAACATAAATATACATTAATTTAAAATTAACTAAATTTAACATCTCTCACTTGTAAATCCAATTCATATCCTTTTTAACCTAAATCTTACTATTTGTGTACTAAAACTTAATTGATAGCACAGACATATATAAGCTGTTCAGACACTTAGTGAACAGGAATATAAGCTTATATAGGTATTTAATCTAATAAGCAGAAGAAGGAATTTAAGGAATAAGTAAGGTGTTCTAGAAGATTCTAGTGCCCCTATAGTTTAAAAGTTGATTCTTCTCTGTTATTTATGCCATTTGCACGTAAGGAAGATTACATAAAAGCCTTTAATTTTATAATTTTAATTTTAATTAATTTTATAATTCAGATCATGCAAAACAAAGAAAGACCTAAGAGATTTTTTAACTCCAAATTAGAAAAAACCAAGGTAGCTGATTAGACTCAAATATCAATGAAGTAGGAAACTATCATACCATTATTTTTTGATTTAAGTCAAGCAGAAAAACTACTTCAAGAAAGTAAGTTCTTATACTTAGGATGGCAACGGAAAGGATTAGAAACTTATACATGTAACCAAACTGGTGATGCTCTTCTTCCAGCTTGTGACTTTGATTCTTTCATTCTAAACTCCGTATTTAGCAACGCTATCGAATCTAATTGATTTAAAGACAAATAAAGCTATTTAATTAAACTCTATAATTCTGAAATACACAGGACTCTACTTTATCTATAAGCAATCTCCTTCATATGTTCACTCAATTTGCTAGCAACTTACTTTATTATGAAATGTTTACGAATTTTAATCTTTAGAACTTTTAAATTCTTATACCTTAATAAGTATACAACCTGTTTAGACTTAGCTATAACATTTTGAATCAACTTAAAATATTAAATTAGGCATTACACTCAACTTTTTTGATTTTCGAGTTGCTTCTTATAGATAATATAGCTTATGAATCTATTTTCTCTTAGAAGCTAAACTTAGATCAGACTTTATATTCTTATTTAATTTTATTAAATATGACCATCATTTATCATGTGACATACTACATGAAAATAGCTTCGTATCTAGTTCAATTGATTTTAAGCATAATGTTCTGATTTCATATAAATTACTTTCTTTCTAATTTATGCATGAGTTTCTCTTGGATTTTGACATCTTGTACTATTTAAGTAACAAAATGTACTAATATGGTATATAAAAACTTCCCTTTAAATCTATTTTAAGCATTTTACTTTCAATTAACATCTTAAAAAGGATATAATTTATGAAGCATCTTATTACCTTTTATGCTTTTAAATCTATTCCCTACATTAATTACCTTCTATAATTTCATAGCTTCAACCTATAATCATTTTACTCTCTTGGCTTAATTATTAGATTGATATAATATTTTGACTTTATATATTGTTTTGTTTAACTAAAGGAATAGAAGTCTATATTACTTTACAGTTTATAAGCTTTATATAGACTAAGCATTAGCTAGCTCTCTATCTTAATGTCTTATATTTTGGATAAATAACTGTTCTTTATAGTTCCCCACTAATTTAAGGCTAAATCTAAGCTATTTTTGCTTAGATAGTAACTATATTATTTCCTTCTGTTTTAGTATGTTTCTTCATAGTCTCTTATATTTCTTTATCACTCTGGGTAATAACGAATGAATAGTACCAATTTAGTAGATTATAATAATCTCTTCTAACTAACCAAAATAGAAGGATAATAAGTCCAGAGAACTGCTTATAGATAAATTAAAAGAAACAGTCTTGACTTACTCCTAGTATTCGTATAGGACTCTATGCAATTAAATCCAATAAAGCCTTACTAAATAATTGTATATTAGCCTATTTAAATATTATTAGAAATACTATATTTAAGACTATTAGCCTATATAATAGTTTAGTAGGAATTAGTCATAGACACATAGAGTTAGGCATATATTTGTAAAATATATCAGAAATATCAAATAAGAACTTAACTATTATTTAGCTTAGGCTTAGTAAAGATAAAGCATGAAGATTTAGCTATTTCTTATGCTAATGTATTGAGTCTATCCTAAATGATCAGATAAAATGTCTAATAGAACTTTTAAAAATTAGATGAAGAAGAGTATTATAGCATACTATGGCTAAATTAGCTAATGAACTTGGAAATAAGAGTTAGTTTAAACTAGGTTAATAAAACAAAAATATAGTTAGATAACTAAATATAGCTTGTATTGAATTTATAAGATATAAAACTGTCAAATAACTAGAATACTCATAATCATCCCATTCAATCTTATTTTACCTTAATCATTTATTTAACCTATAATTTTTTTAATAAGTATTGGCTTTACTGTAACAAACTATATTCATGCTTCACTTATGAGGTTAATATGATAAAGCATAGGTTAGGCATTATAATTATTTCAAGTGGAATGATATGAACAAATAAAGGATTAGCTTATGTTAAGAAATCAATTTTCTTCTTAAAAGAGTAAGCGAGTAACTGAATCTTATAATTAAGTTTCTTTATTGTAAATTAAAATTTAAGTTTAAACCTCTTAAAATCATTATCATTGTCCTTCCTCCTTTTTTTCTTCCTCTAAAGGAGCTCCTTCAGTTTCCTTACCTTTCATTTGATCTAATATTGTTCCAATCTCACTTAATGATTTAATTTCTTAAATTTAAGTTTAGTAAAACTCTTGGATTTCATTCAATTGGTTCATCCTCTCTTCATCGGTAACTATATTCAGTGCTATTCCTTTTCTTGAAAATCTTCCTGTTCTTCCTATTCTATGAAGATAAGTAGTACAATCTACTTTTTTAACCTTTGAATTTTAAGGATCAGTAAAAATAGGAATATCGAAGTTAACAACAAGTGATATTGTTGTTACATCTAAACCTCTTGAAATCAAGTTTGTAGAGATTAGCACTCTCGATTTAAATTCTCTGAAATCCATAATTGCGGAGTCTCTTTCTTGAGGTGACATATCACCTATCAAAATGGATACATTATGACCAATATTTCTCAATTAATCAACTATTTTTTCAGCATATAATTTGCTATTTACAAAAGTCAAAACTTAACCTACTTCACATTCTTTGAAAATATTTGCCAGAGTCTCTATTTTTTTTTCTTAAAGACATCTAATGTAAATTTACCTTATACCATCTAAGGTTAGCTGCTCTTTAGCTATTTAGATTTTGTTTGCATCTTTGATCTTCTCGTCTATTATTTAAAGAACTGAATCAGGGTAAGTAGCACTAAAGCAGATCATTTAGCATTCAGCTGGAAACTGTTTAATTATTTCAAAAGTTGTATTCCCGAGATTTGAAGTAACAGTTTCAAACATAATATCAGCTTCATCAACTACGAAAACTCTGGTATTGCTAATGTCTATCTAGTTTCTCTTTATCTGTGCTAATAAAGTTCCAGGAGTTGCAATCAAAATATGACCTATTTCTTTAGGACATTCTTTTTAGCTTAGCATAATGCTAGTTTTCACACCAGTATTTTTAGACAAACTTAAGAATACACCATGAATTTGCTGTACCAATTCTCTTGTATTAGCAATGCAAATTACTTACAAGGCTTAAAGTTCAGCATCAACTCTACATAAACTACCTAAACAGAAAGCAATAGTCTTTCCTGTTCCTGTATGAGCCTAGGCAATAAGATTTTCTGGTGGATCGCTAATTATTAAAGGAATAGCATAAGATTAAATTTTGCTAGGTCGAGTCATCATAACTTTTTTATTTAAAGCTAAATCTTAATAGTTTATCACATTCTCTAGTAAAGTTTCTATTAATCCTAAATCATTCCATTCCTTCATTGAAGTGAAAAAGTCTTTAGAGGGATCATTTGTCTCAATAAGAACTTCATCTTCTAAAATTTCAAACTTTTGATCAACCCAAGTTTACTCTATTGGATTGTATATTTTCATAAACTTTTCTGGATTATGAATAAGATGTCCACCTCCTTTTTAGCCTCGAGATCTTCCTCTTGAAATAATTCTTCCTCTCCAATTACTATGATTTTGGCCTTATTAATCTTTTTTACTCCATCCAAAGTCACCCTATTCTTTCTACTAATATTATTGATGATTTTATTATTACTATCCTTATACCCTTGGTTTTCTCTGTCTAAAACCTCCTCCTCCTCCGCGTTACTACTCATAATTTTATTCTGCAGGCCATTCTCCTTATTGTTCTTAGTTCTATTTATTTTAATGAGAATTATCTTTTTTTTCGTATCTTTATTCCTAACCACTCCATCCCCATTCTTAATTACTAGGGTTTTGTTCACTTTTATTAGAAAACTGCTATTTCTATTACCATCCAAAGCTTTGACTTTCTTAATTTTGATTTTAGCCTTTACTCCATCCAAAATTTTGATTTCCTTCATTTCTCATCATTCTTCCCCCACGCCTTCCTCTACCTCCCCTTTACTCGTTTCTTTCTCCTCCTCTATTGTTTCCTTAATTCCATTAACTTCTTCTTTAAAATCTTCCACCACTTTGCTATTACTAAAAGCCCTAATTTGAATGCTACTAGTATTTATTTTATTGCTCTTATTATTGAGGATCTTAGTTCCCAGTTTCTTGCTGTCCACTTTCACCCCAATCAGTTTAACCTTATTATCCACTTTCTCCCCAACTTTCTTAAGTTTATTTAACTTCAGTAGATCCACTTTCAGCTTGCCAGGGGTTCTCTTTTTCATTTTAAGCCTGATTTGATCCCCACCCGGTAGACATTTTATTTAAAGCTTTGATAAATTTAATTTAAGTGATATTTCATATAATTAAAAGCATAATTTCTTCATATTGATACTCATCCACTACCTTCTTAACCATTTTATCTCCTTTTCAATCTCTTATTTATTCATCTCTTATAGACTCTCTTCTATATATTACTAATACCTTTAGGACTATTATAAGCTCCTTCTATTATATGAATCTTAATTAGATTCTTCTTAGTCATAGTCCTATAAATTCTTATTTACTTTCTAAAGTTTACTAATTAAAAGCCTACTAACTGATATAATGTATAGCATATCTTATAGTATTTTACACAGCTAATTGATTTCTAAGTTCCTCTTTTAAAATCCCTATTTATATTATTACTTGCTAATTACCTATACTTAAGCTAATAGCTTTGCGGCTTTTATGTCTATGTAGCTTATATGAAGTATGAGCACTTAGAGCCACATTATAAGCTGCTCTAGCTTATTGATATTATAGTGCTATAATATGGAAACTTCCATTATATTCTATCACTAAGTGCTTTTATATATATAATTAGTCTAGCTTACTATACACCATTGTCTTCATTTAGGTATTAAAGAAGAAATAATAGATATAAGCAGTATCAATAATACCTAACTATTACCTTATGATAGCATAAGGAATACTACTAGCTATATTATGCTAGCATTAAATAGCCTCTAGCTACTTAATAATCTACCATTAATAGAGATACACAAGCTATACTGCTATAGATGCTTTAGCATAAATATGCCTAATTAAGCTACTTAAGATAGACTTTTAATTAACTATCAAAGACACTAATTTGTACTGATGATGCTAATATACTAACTAAGGGAATTACTCTTTATAATAATAAAGAAGAGCTATTTTAGATATTATTGATAGCAAGAGTAATAAGCTAGTGTTTAAATTAAATAAGTAAATACAGATAAATGAAATAAGCATTTATTAGCTAAGCAAAAGGATCTAAGGCTAGGTAGGTATAAGAAACGTAGATGTATGTTAAATAAAGGAATAGTTAAAATGATCCTTCTTTGAGAGGATAGCAGAATAAGTCTGTATAAGATTTGTAAGGTTCTTATTTGTAGTAAAAAGGAAATAAGAAATGAAATACAAAATAGCTTAAATATAAGTAGTAGCTTTTCACGATCACCTAGAATTATTCAAAGCTAAAGGGATATGTCAAGTGTTTCATTGAGGCACGAAACGAGTTAGTTTGAAAAAGGATAAAAAGGATTGTCAGCTCGTGAAAAGGATTAGAAGTAAGCTCTTAATCTCCAAGCAAGACTAATGATTTCAAGCAAAAAGATTATAAAACTTCAGCAAGAATTACACGATAAAGAGAAAGATACTTTATAACTTGAAAGCTAATTCAAAAAATAAGCAGCTTAAATAAATAGTACAGAGCAAGAGTATGAAGCAAAGCTATAAAGGAATAAAGAACAAATTTATAAATACTAATGCGAAAATGAAAAACTAGTTGCTCAGATACAATCTACTGGAAACTATAAAGAGCAACTTTCGAAAATCTCATTTAGAGCTGAAGAGTCTGATAAAAGTGTTTATGACCTGAGAAAAGTAAATAAAGTATTATAAGAGCAGATTAACTATTTAAAGTATCAGAACTAAGAATTATTAAGACAAACGTTGGAAGCATAAAGTCGTTATGATTAATTGGCATAGACAAGTGCAGAATTTATGCGAAGAACTAAGGAAATAGTAGGGAATAATAAAGGTTTGCAGCATCTGTTACTGAGTGTTATTGATTGATTTAGATATGTCTTAAGTAATTTTAAACATCTAATTTCTTGGATTTCTGTCATCCTTTAATTTCCTATGCTAAATAAAAGTCAGTCTATCTGTTTCTTTATTGGATCAAAAGGAGCTTTAAGAGTAGCAGTTTATATTATTCAAACTAATCAATAGATAATAACCTTAAGCTATCTTTTATAGTAAGCTCTATAAGCTTTAAGGGTATATAAGTTCCTAAACTCATTGAATGAAAGTATTCAGCTATCTAGGATAAGATAATTCTAATAGCTAAAGATATTATAGTTAAGTTACCCAGAAAAGGGTTAAAATAAGTAGGAAATAAAAGTAAAATAAATGCAGAATTCGTAAACTCAAAAGACATTAGATGTAATACTTGATGATATAATTCTAAGATTTATCAACCAGATGCCTGAAGAGTGCTAAAAGAACATGGACAGAATACTTATGACGTTGAAGGAAGCACATTGGTACTATGAAGACTTTTATGTAGATTAGTCTTAGAAGAGTAATAACTCTCTACCACATTTGTCTAGTCTCAGTTTTCATGACTTCGCAAAGGCCATTTTTGAGCATTGTGAGTATTTGAAACCTTAAGCTCCTAATTTTGAGGATATTTATAGGAAATTTTAAGAATATGCCGCAGAAATCCCAGTATATGGAGCTATTTTATTGAATCAAGCTATGGAGAGCATTTTGCTAGTTCAACCTTATAATGGAAACTCCTGATGGTTTCCTAAAGGAAAAGTAAATGAAAACGAAACCTGTGAAGAGTGTGCGATCAGAGAAGTTTGGGAAGAAATCGGAGTTAATATTTCACACCTACTTGATCCTTCTGAGTTCATAGAAAAGCAAATAGGAAACTCAACACAGAAGTTGTATATTGTGCATGGTATTGACGAAAAAACCTAATTTCAAACACATACCAGGAAGGAAATAAGAGATATCTAGTGGTTTAACCTCGAAGAAATCAGCAAGAAGAATATAAAACTGGCAGGAAATAAAAGCTTCTTAATGTAGCTAAAGCAATGAATCTAGAAAAAGAAGAAAGCATAGAAGCCCTGGAGAAGATTCAAATAACCCTGGGCAAACTTCTATTTTAAAAAGAAAGAAATAATTCAGGCTTTTAATAATGAATTTAACAAATCCAAAAATGAAGAGAATTGATCCTTACCTTTTTATTATTTCTTAAACTAGCCTTTTATTTAATTCGCTATTAATCAACTTCTTTATAGTTATTTCCAAGTCTTTAAACTAACTTTATATTAGACGCTACTTCTTAAACTTGGTGTAAAGGTAGGTAGAAAGCATAGGAAATTATTGTTAAATTTAATCTAAATTAATTAATGAAAAAGCATTGTGCTAGTAAAAGACCATAGTCAGCTCCTATGTCCTCATAATCTCCAAATTAAAGAGCTAAAAGACCTGCATCTTCTAAAGCTTCGACCAAGAAAAAAGTTAATCTTAACCTATCACTTGATTAGAGACTACTTAGATTAAACTCTCCTACTCCATAAATCAGTATGCTAGATATGACTTCAAACAGAAGAATGAACTTAAGTATGACTGCTAAAACTAAAGACAAAAGCAATAAAAAATCAGTAAATAAGAAGGTTTCTTCAAGGTGTAACACTCCATTCAGAACAACTCATTTCTCTTAAAACTCTTTAGAACTTGAAGTTCAGCTAACTGAGATGCTAAAGCGAATTAATGAAACTGAAGCTAGCGAAGTAATGTCTAAGAAGAAGATTCAAGTGTTCTAGAAAGTGTTTCAATAAATAATAGATAGAGATAAAGATTTTGGAGGAGTCCTTATGAAAATTAAACTAGCATTTGATCAAGCGCTTATCTTCTAAAGCAGCAAGGATACTAATGAAAACCTTACAATTTAAAATTTACAAGCGGAACTTAAGAAAATAAAGTAGACTTTAATGATTTAAAAAGAGGATAGAAAGCTAATTGATAAGAAGATTGAACATTTATCAAGAGAAAATTTGAATCTATCCAAGGCATTAGAAGAAAGAGAACAATAACTTGAAAAATTAAGCAACACTATAAAGAGATTAAGCAAATAAGAAATGACTCAGTAAATAATGAAAAATGAAGAAAATTGAAATTACTTGATCGAAGAGAACTAGCAACTTACTGAATATGCCAAAAGAATTTAATATGAACTCAAAATATCTAAAAAAAGAGAAGCAGAAGTTTCAAAGCTGATTAAAACTCTGAAAAATAAAGGCATTCCAATAGAAGAAATTTATGAATAAGAAGTTAAGGAAAAAAGTACCACTTCTTCAAATAAAAGTTCACAGAGAATCCAAAAACATTCTGAACGAAGTCCATAATTCCCTAATAAAGTGAAGACGAATCCCTATATTCGACCTGCTTGTGTGCCTCCCTTGAACCTATAGAAGCTGAACTAAGATTCTTCTGATACTGAGGATAATGAATTTATAAATATGCCTTCAGATGTTACAAGTCAATCTGAGTTGATGTTTTCAGGTGGTTATATATATAAATGATGCTATATTCTATTAATTTTTGAATTAAAGTAATGTTTTTATCTAAGGGACTTAAACTATTTCTAGCCTTGCCTAAGCAATAAAATTACAGTTACTTGACTAATTTAGTGGCTATAAGAGCAAGTAATTTAATACACTTTATAATTAAATTATTTCCAGTTTTATAGTAAAAAATGGAAATTATCGTAATTAAGAACCCAAATTAAAGTATGACCATAGGAATGACAGTTAAGTATATGATCAAAATAGAATAAATGAGACAGAACATAAATACCATAGATATAAACGCTGTAAACAATCCTGAGTTAATAGCCCTACAGTAAGAGGCTCGGTAAATCATAAAAGTAGGGTTGAGGAAGGTTATTTATGTTAGTATACTGGATATTGTAATTTTTCAGACATTTAGGTATCAAGCGTTTTTGGAATAATTTAAGGCTAACTTTTTTGCATTCCATTAATCATTCTTACGATTTACGGATTCTTTTGTGCATGAAAAAAGTGAATAACATGCTTGAAATTTTATTGTATTTGGAGGATTTTGTTTGCTATTTTGCTTCTTGCATATTCAATATTTTAATTCGTTGTGAATGGAGTCTCTGCTACTATAATATTTGTATTTTTCCTAGGAATAATTCATTTTTTTGTTGTGAGTATGTTTTGGAACTATAAAGGAGTGTTAAGAAATAGTCACTTAATAATAAACGTCATATAAAGGATTTTTAATTTATTAAAATAAGCTTGTATGTTAATTAATACCTTAAATCATGTTACGTGCAGCTAAACTATTACACAAGTTATATCATCAATTGTCTCTTCTTGCTAAATATATCAGAACTTACTTCTCTCCATCTTCTTGTGCTTTCTCTAACTAAAGTATCACATGCGTTCTGCAAGTTGCCGCCTCTTACTAGAGGCTTTGTTATTTTTACTACCTCTTCGTTTGAGAGAAATTCTCATACTCCATCACTTGCAATTACTATGTATAAATCATCTGAAGTTAGTTCGAATTCCATTATTTCAGGGTCTTTTATCACTCCAACCTATTTTGACATTACGTCTCCAATAGATCTTGTCATAGCAAGACCAGGAAGATCAGCTTACTAAAGCCAAACTCTTAAAGGACCTACACTTATTCCATTTTCATCTATCTAAAGAAATTACCTTTAAAGGGCATTATTCTTCCCTTTTTGCTAATTATTCTATCAGCTTCATCCTTTAAATCAGGCTTATGATCACGACTTAGTGCAATACAATTTTCCTTTTTTACTAAAATGGCTCTTGAGTCACCAACATTAGCACAAAGCAGTTTTTTCTTTTATATAAGAACAGAAACTAAAGTACTACCTGAAAGCTATACGTCAAAATTTTCCAGAGAAAGGTCTTAAGCTACTTTATTAATACAAGTATTCAAAGCTTTTACAGGGTCAGTTTCAATATCTACATCCTTTGAGAGCAAATCTATATTAAGTCATTACTTGGAAGTTAAGCTTTTATGAATTAAGAAACTTCACCCCCAAATTCCCCATGTCCATCAGAAACACCATAAAAGTGCAAATAAGGAATTTTTTTAATTTAGTTACTCACAATAATGCTATCCTAGTTCTTTTTGAACATCCCTGGAATTTTTCCACAAGCGGTCTTAAACGCAACACCTTTTACTATATTATCATTTACGAGCTAAATCTATTTCATGTTATTACTGGTAATCTAATTAGTCTTTTATGCTAAAGGGGAGCCAGAATGGTATTTATTATTATTAATAGTAATGTTTCTGTTGGTTGTAATAGTAAACCGTCTGCTGTTAATATTATTTTTCCCTTCTTCTTGATTTTATTGCAAAGGCTTTTAGGTTAATTTTTCTTGAGTATTTACCGTCTTTTTATTAGACTCCTATAAAGAAGGTCTTTATATGTTCATAGTCTTATTTTACTTAAACAGGTTTGGAGTGCTCTTAATTAAAGTGCTATTCTTCATTAGTGTTTTGTTCTATGGACTAAAAGTAGTCACAATAGGTCTTCTAGGAGAGGAAGATAGTATTTTAGCTTTTGCTTTTTTCTCCATTTTTAAATAAGTACTGAAAGAAAGTCTAAGATTAATAGCAAAATGACTCATATTTTCATTATAAAGCACTAATTTATAGCTTTTAAATAATTACCCTGTAAAGAAAAAAATGGATAGATAATCTAATTTCAGTTTAGGATTATATATAGTGCATTATTTTAGCATTACTAGGGATATAAATTAAATAGGATCTATCAACAGCAGACTGTTAGAGTTGTTAATGGAACTCTTAAGCTTTAAATAGAAAATTAGTAATCTATATTTAGAAATAAGGCATTTAACAGCTTATTCCTTCGATGCTTATATAGTCTGATAAGGAAGCTTATATGTGTAAATGCATGATTCTTACTAAATGCTGGAAGGCTTCTTTTAGTGCTAATGAAGATAACCCTATGAAATTAGTTAACGCTATTAGATTTTTTAATTATCTAACAGTAAATGTTATATTTGCTTTTGGCACTTTAAGGGATAATATTTTAAATAGTTAAATGATAATTAATACATTTGATTATTAAATGTATTCATAAGCTTGTGTTATACTATCCCATGTCGTTAAAAATGTCCATTGCGATACTTAAACTAGACCGTTTCTGCTCTTTCTATTGGGAAAATATTAAACTGCTGATTTATCCGCTGCTCTTGCTTCTGCTTGATCTTTATTATAGTACACTGATAATATTATTTTTATAGGTTTTATCTCTGAGAGTTTTCTTATCTTAGGAAAACTGTTTTCAGTACCCATAAAATTTTTGCTATAACTTGCTTTGATAGATCATCTAAGCATTAAGCAGATCATTTTAGATCCTCTTTTTCATAATTTGATATTCCTTATTTTCGATTAACTTGTTTAAGCTTACGTTCTTATAATAGCTACTTAGTAACTAATGTGTTAGGTTAATCTTTAAACTCAAGGATTATGAGTAGAGTTAAAGTTTTCTCAAGCAGCTCAAAGATATCTATTTCTACTTCTGTTTAATAAGACTAAGTAGGTTCTTGCATATGATTTATTGCTATTACTTCTTATTTTAAGAATGGAGGCTTAATCATATTTTTTACAACTGAACATACTATTTCAGGCTCTAAGCTCTAAATATTACTAACTTCTCCTACTAATTTTTATGTAAAGGAGATTCTTTTTTGCAGTTAAATGATTCTCAGCTAACTTCTGATCCGAAGTTAATTGAAGTATCATTTTGCTTCTGAAACTTAGGGCTTTTAACTATTTAATATGAAACTTTCTATCCCATATTTTGTCTTTTTGGAAGGCTTTAATCTTTAAATACTGGTAAAGATTGGTTTAATAGCTCCATTTAGTTCTAGCTCTACTATTGCTACTGTTACAGCTTAGCCAAAAATGTAATTTACTTAGCTTTTTCTTCCTTTTCCTGTTTTGAATTGAAAGTGTTAATTTATCTTTTACTACCTTAATCCTGAGAAAAGCATCTTTTACTAGATAGTCCTAAATTCCTACCAGTTAAAGTTTATTTGCTAGGAGAAATATTTTTGCCGAACTGAATAGTAATGGCAAGATGATTGTCAGACTCATGAGATAAGATATGTTTAAAAGGCTAATTATGTAGAGAATGGTTATTATTATGGTTAGTCTCTTATACTTTAGCTTTATTTCTTACAGGAACGTAATTTTTCAACATACTCTCCATCCTATTTTCTTTATTTTTACTTTAACCTTTTGGCAGTTTATTTCCTTTATTACTATTTATAGTTTTAGGAGGCTACGATAACCTTTTTCCATTCGATTTGCTCCAGTTGGTATGTTAATAAGCGCTAAAGCTAGTATCTGTAGAAAAGCATCGACTTTCACATGTTGGACTTTATGATGCAAATATCTCTTTTTATTTAGTTCCCATTTTACCTTAAAAGTATAAACTTAGTATATGAAATTTGTACACTTTAACTATGTAAAAAAACGACCTTTACTGTACACTAACTTAGCTAAAATGCCTACCTTCATTATAACTAAGCATATGTCACTACATTATTTAACCTGAGCAACTCTCACGTTACAGGAGCTCTCAGACTCCCTTATTAGTTTTTTATATGACTATACATCTATAACAGGTTAATGATACAACCAAGCTAGATTATTACAATACTATTTTGCGTTTTTTCACTAATTCAGTTTAAAATACTTTGTATTGAATGCATAAATAGCAAACCCTATTTAGATATACTAAAGGAAAAAAGAAATAGGCTATATTTAAAGGAGAAAGTAGTTACGTTAATAGGATAATAAATAGCACTTGTAGCTGTATTATCATTTATAGATATAAAGGTAATAACTATTTATAATAAGACTGGGTATTTTGTTTTATCACTCTATAGAGTGAAGTAATACTGTCTGTTGTAACTCCAATGATGAGATTTGAGAAAAGGTGAAAGAGCGTTGAATATTGGAGAATTTGTTTAGTTGTGCTAACTCAGTATTAGTAGCATCAGTTATTGAAGTAGCTAATGAAAGGTAACATTATTTAAAGATTTATAGTTAAAAGTAGAATTTGTATATTTATTCCTATTTCAGCTGTCATATACTCCATAGAGGAGAGCAGAAAGTTCAATATTATAACTTATAAGAGAAAGTTATCCAAGATTCCTAGGTTGGATTACAAAACAATCATTCAGCAAATTGCTTACTACTGCCAATAAATTCATTGGAATTATTACAAACTTATTAAATTTTTGTTGATTAGTTTCAGCTGTGATGAATGATCTTTCTTGTGCTATTAGATTGATTTAGTAGAGGAGTAAATCATCCTTCAAATAGTTAGGAATAGCTTTTTCTACAACATCCAGCATAAAATTTAAGACTTAAAATTACTAAACAAAGTCTTACTCTGATTTTTTACTTAACTACTCATTCTTAACATCTTCCTCCTACATTTCTTATTCGCTTAGTGCCTAACAAGAAATAGGCTAAATTTACTTAGCTTCTGGATCGATGGTTATGATGAACTTGTATTACTATCTTGAATAGTTGTACAAAACTTAGACGCAAGGATTAGAAATTAATTTGCCAATTACTTCCTTTTTTCTCAATGCAGTTACTCCTCTGTTATCAATTTTATTGTTCTCTTAGATTTTTATTTTTATATACTCATCTAAATTTTAGGTCTTTAGCTTATAAAGGGTAGAGACTCCTCACTCTTCTATTTTATTTGAAATCTCAAGAGGTGAAATGCTAAGAGACTCCTTAAACTTATAAAGCCACTGATTTATTTCGAATGGAATTCCTCCTTTGAGCTTCAATGAGGCCCAAAAGCAAAACTTTTCGTGGAGCTGGATTGGTTCTTTCGATTCTTAACTTTACTATAGTGATATCTCATCTCCATTAAGAAGCATTTTTGCAAATAAAGCACAGCAGAACAAACTATTTAAGTGATAATCTTCTTTAAAAGACTTCCATCCAAACTTCTTAAGAGCTACTCCAAAAGCTGCAACTTCGAAAGAGTTCATTAATAATATTTCAGCATACTCCTGAAATAAATAAAGAGCAGCGTTTTCATTAATATCTATATTTTCGCTAGTTTCAATAGCCAAAAGCTTAATAAACTTGAAAGACTCCTTATCAAACTTTCAATCCCTCTGTTGTTATGCATATTCTCATATCAAAGCGTGAATTTATTACCTAGTCTTTAAGTTCTGGAATAAGTTTATCTATTTAAACTCAGCTGGCTATGCTTTTTACGAAGAAGACTTGGAAGTTTTAGAAGAAGATACCTTAGAAGATTATTTAGAGCTAGAGGTATTCTTAGTTTTTGAAGACTGTCCTTCTTTAGGTGCCATTTATAAGATATTATTCTTAATAAGTTTTAAAATGAAGCTGCATAATCATTTCTACTTCTGATTAATTCTAATCACTACATCATCAGTACAAACCATCCAGAACCTCCACTAGAATCTCTATTCTATACCTTCTAATAATTTCCTTCAACTATCTAAATTTCTGATGATGGGTTTAATAATGTTAACTAGAGTATAGCGTTATAATATAAAGAATGATAATCTGATGATAAACTTGCAAATCTAGTAATATAAAGAGTTATTAGTTATAATATGCAGCACTGTATTTAATACTTTGCTAGCTAAGTAACTATTATGATGGTAAGTGTCAATTAGAGTCTTACTGCTCTTAGATTATCTCAGCTCTTATTAAAATTTCCCTTAGAGACTCTGCTTTAGTTAAAGATTATATATAGAAATCCCATTTATTCTTGTAGCTACTTATTTCCTTATTTAACGCTAATTATAAGAAAGCTTTTAACGTTCTAAATAAAAGTAAATTAGCTTCCTTAAAGCTGTCTGTTTAATACACAAGCTAGTTTGGAAACTTAAGACTTGCAATTTTAAGTTAAATAAGGCTTTCTTTATTATAAAATGAGTATTTATTAGTATGCAAATAGGTTCTCTAGTTACTGCTTAAGATATATCTATCATTCTCCTTTTATCTCCTTTTCATTATATACATCAGATAGCTAAGCTATTTAAATTAATCTTAATAAAGGAAACAAAAATATAACTTAAGCTACTTTAGCTTCTAACTAATAACTACTCTTTAGTAATGTAAAGCTAAAAGATACCAGTTCTGACTAATAGTAACTGTGATAGGTATAATAATTAGCTTAGTACTCACTGCTTAGTCTCTATTAAACTAGATAATTAAAGATAGTATGATTATTCTAATCTTACCTATTATAGTAAAAGTGTACCTGATTATTAAAGATATAGAGCTGTTAATTAATACTCTTTCTATTTAAGAAAATAGAGTTGCATCTGTCAGTCTCTTTAAGTCATTTCATTTACGTAAAGGTTATAAAATAGTATATAAAAGGTGCAATTATGATAGGTAATTAGGCAGAAGGAAGATATATTGGAAATGTTAAAAGTGAAGGTGAGTGAAGTAAATAAGGTAGTAGTAGGTTGAAATAGTAAATATGAGCACTTAGTTTATTAAAATAAAATTAGGCAAAACTTAAATTAAATACCCTTAAGCTGAAGCTGAGCTTTTAATGAGCTAAATAGGTATGCTTGACCAGTATGATTAGAAATATGCCTGATTCTAGAAGCAATGCTTAATAGGTCTACTACCTCCAGGTTGAAAATAAGAAATAGATCCTAGAAACTAAATTTATTACCATCATAGTCAATAGTTGGTAACTACTAAATAGCATCCCATGCTTATAAAATTAAGAACTCACTTTATTAAAATGATTGAAAGAGATCTGAATGATACTAGCGAGTTCACTCAAAGATAGTCATAATAACAGAAACATCAAAATAATTCCTCATTAAAATAGTAAAGTCAAAATAGCCTTCAATAGGCTTATTAAAAAACCTTAAATGAAGATGCTAAAAGCAGTTAACATAAAAAAGAAGCTAGAAAGAAGCATTAATCTAATTCCATCAATTAACTAGAGGAAGAACTTGAAGTTTTGTAGTAATAATAGCAAATCGATTTATTCCAAGAACTAAAAGAGAAAATTGCTTTTAAAAAAGAAAGATAAACTGATGAAGTTACCATTGGAAAAGTATTAGAGCAACTCTTAGCCTTCTATAATGAATAGTATGGATAGTATTGCTTGGAAAAATTGGAAGCTCCTGAAGAAATAACAAACTCATAAGATTACAAATCTTGTAAACCAATAGATGTTATTGGCTTTGCTTAGAGTTTAAATATCAGTCTAGAAAATGAACCTTATTTGTTTTGAATAGCTAGAATGGGAATGTCAATCAAAGAGCCTCCTCTCTGAACATACATCTAGAACTCCAGCGAATGGTTTTCTATTTAGCACAACATTAAAATCTAGCATCATCCCTGCATAGGCTTCATCCTCCAACTTATAGACAAAATAAGATTCTTCAAAGCACTAAATGCTGATATTTTCAAAAAGAAGGAGTAGAAGCTAATAGAAATGGAATTTATAGATGAACTAAACAGAGGATATAGAGTAGATATGAGGTAATTCATACAGATAAATAGTTAAAGAATAAAGTTGCAAAGAGCTGGGTAAAGCTAACTCCTAATTAAAAACTAGCAGCTCTTACTAAACCAAATGCTGTAATAAGATGAACATTAAAGTAAAATCTAAAATCTCGAAGCGCTAAGGCAAAAGCATTCCTAACACATTTTTGATATAATGCTGTTCGAAATTTTCCTTGCTTTGAATCTAGATCTTGAAAAGGATATTCATTTGGTCTAGGAAATTTTTAAGTATTTATTAAGTATAAGGAATTCAAACTGTTTTGGAGAGTATTAGTATAGAGTTACTGAGGATGGAAGCTCTTATTGGATTAATATAAAAAATAAGTAAACTAGCAGTCAATTTCCTTATCTTAAGTAGCTTAAAAAGTAAATAAAAAAGGCTTAATTTGCTATAAATTAAGCAGGTATTTCCCCTAAAGAACTAAAAGAAATTGACCCTATATTTTCATGGGGCTATAATGAAGAGAAGCTATATAAGGCAATTAAAGAAGAGTCCATAAAATACTGCTATTGGTGATATAAGAATAACTTAGAAAATAAGCATGAGGAATGAGATTTGTCTTAGCTAAGCAGAATATGTGGAATTAAGCAAAGTGAAAGACTATTCAAGTTGTTGTTCTCTTTGAGCTATAATGTATAGCCTTATTTATAAGAAGTCAATACTAATGAAATAACTATAACTAAAGAGAGTGAAGATTTGGAGTCATCTCAAAGTGATAACGAAAGAAATGAAGATACTTTCTAAACAACTTAACAAGATTAGATTGATATTTCCAAGTTTAATATAATGCTAACTACTAAGGATAAAAATGATAAAGCTAAATAGGAGGTAGTTAAGCGTAATAGGGTTAAATATAAAGAAAAAAAATAAAGAAACAAAAAACTACTAAAAATAGTTTGGAGCTAAAAAGCTAGTAATGAAAAAGAGTAAATTGAACCTGAAAAATAAGTAGAAACCAGCAAAAGCATAGATAGAAAGGTGAGTAGTGAAGAAAAAACAAGTTTAAAGGCGAATAAGAAATAAAGGATAGAAAATAATTAGAAGGAAAATAAATAATAAATCGATTAAAAAGTGGCAATTTAAAAAGTAAGCGAGAAAGAAGATAGTGAAATAGAAGGCCCTAAATCTAAGTTATTAGAAATTATTTTAAGTAAATATAAAGATAAAGAGATTAATAGCTATAATGCTAAAGCTGAAGAAATATAAAATGAAAGTATCTAAATAGAGAAAATATCTGTTTAATAGGAAGATAATCAGTTAAGTTAAAAATAACAGAGTCCTAAAGTCCAAATTTTTGAAGAGAAGAATGTTTTCGATGCTATATAGATGATAGGAAAGTCTCCCTTTCAAGAAATAAATGAGGAAAAAAATGAATCGAAAAGTCTTATATCAGGTGACATCAGAACGGATTCTTCCTATATAAGTGAAAATGAAAAAGAATTGAGAAATTAAAATTTAACTCTGTTCAAATAAAATAATCTCATAGGATTTGGACGACAAAAGTTTAAAAAGGAAGACGAGTCTTTAGCTATAAATAAAGACTCATTAATAAATCTATGGAAAAAATAAAACTAAAAATCTAATACTACCTAAAATCAGATACCAAGTAAACCTGAACTATCATAATAGGGATTTCAAAACCTAAATTTAGTCATTAAACCTACATCTCCTAAATAGTTATAAGAGAGAGAAATATAGTAAACTGAAAGTATAATAAAGCCATTTAATCTATAAAAATCAGATTAAAACGAACAAAAGAGGATATTATAGAATATTTAGAAAAGTGAGTTTATAAAATAAGAATAGCAATAAAAGGGAAAATTAATAGAAGAATACTATAAATAAAAGAAGCAATGAGATTATATAAATTAAGACGAAAAATAGATATATAACGTTTTGAAAATAACTATGAGCTTACCAAAAGAAAACTTAGAACTCAGATAGTTGAGTGAAAAAACTAAGGAATAAGACTAAAAATCTGATGTTTAGAATAATTAGGAAATATCAGAGAAATAGCCTATATAAAGAGAGAGTCCTTAATGATAAGATAAGTAAATTTTAGATCTTTAGATATAAAATAAAAGCATTTCAACTTAAATTGATAGAGGTAAAAATTAAACTCATTTCCATTAAAAGAATTCTAAAGTAAGATAATCATAAGTTAGCTTAAATGTACTAAGCAAAGTAATGGATCTAAGCAAAGATAGTAAGTTAGACTGCCTTTCGATTGCTAGATAAATAAGTGTAATTAGATCTGAATCAGAAGGAGCAAAAACTAGAAATAAGCAAAAAGATTAATTTCCCAATACCTTTTTACAATAAATATAGAATTAACTTTCAGAGTAAGAAGTAAAAGAGTAAAGAATTGGATCAGAAGGTTATCTATACTAAAATCAATAAATAGGCTTCTAATTTTAGAAAAAAGATTAAGCAAAACATCCTTAATAGGTTTAGATAAAAAGATAGAGAAATCAACTCTCATAAGGTTTAAGTTTAGATTAATAAAGCTTATAAAACTGTGTTAGTGGATAAGGATAGAGCTCATAAACAATATAAAGCAGAGTGAAATTTTATAATCAGCAAGAAATTCAGGATTAGTTAAGTTCTTAAGCCTAGAAAAAAGATATTTAGTAGTGATCGTAAAATATAGAATCTGGCATCTAGTAGTCCAGCAGCGCAATAAATTAGATAAGCTAAAAGGATACTTAGTATAGTCATACTATTAAAATTTAATTATTTGAACCAAACAACTTTAAACATGTATAGAGAGAATAAAATGAGTCATAAGAACTTTAGCAATAGGAAAGCGAGTAAAGCTAAGCTGCAGGAGAATAATAGTAAAAGAAGTTTCAGTAAAACATCACAAATTTGCAAAAAGAATTAGCTAACAAAATTTAAGAAGCGAAACAACAAGGAAAGTTTAATTAAGGACTAATGAAACTTTGCGATTACGACGAGTTGTTATTTCAAATGCTTTTAAGACAGTCTAACTATAAAAAGAAAAACTCAAACGAGTCAGTAAAATAAGATTAGGATCAAGAAATAGATTCTGAAATATAGATTGGTAAATAGATTAAAAGTATACGTTAGAATATATCCAAAAATAACTTAAAACGGAAAAACCTTTCGCAAGAAAAGTTTTTAATAACGACAGTAATTAGAAAAGAAGAAGTGGAAGATTAATAAGAAGAGAATGATGTTGCAAATCAAATTTCGGAAGTAAAGACAGTGATATAAAAACGTAGATAGAGTTTTATGCATTATGTGACCTTTTTCGGATACCCATCTAAATTTTTAAAGGTAGAAATAAACCCAAATTAAAATATTACTCCATATTTAGTGCTTTTTAACTGCAAAAAATTAGGGATTAAAGTATCCAAAGAAAAGGGAAAATCTAGAGAAGCAGATCTGGCTTGAATAGCCTATTTTATGGTATAGTCTAAAAAGCCACCAAGTTTAAATGAGTAGGTAAATATAAATCATCCAGGCTATGACTACTTTTCAATTTTACTTAACATATAGAGAAAGAAAAGAAAGAAGAAGATAGAAGAAATGACAGATTCGCAAATAAAGGAGATGTAGTATTAAAAGTCTTGGCTAAAATTCAAATAGCAAAAGAAGTTCTATTGATACAATTTCTTCAGCAAGGATTAGACAAGATAAGACCCTAAAGAGTTAATGCAGATTCAATAGACTAAGCAAAGTCAAGAGTCTCAAAACTAAAGCTTTAATCCCGCTCAAAGAATAGATTAAAATTATCTCTCTAACGAATTAATCGTAAGTTTTTATATTAAGATTTAAAAAGTCCAGAAGCTGGAGTAAGCATATAGATCTCTAGCTTCGGTTCCTTAAGCAAAGAGATTAAATAATTTATCTTAAAATTAGTCAACAATTTAAATAGGATTATAAGCAGACTACTCAAATTTTCGTTCTTAATAAAGCTCTCCTAACAAATTTGATATACAAAACCATTTGTTTAGAAGATAATTAAGTCTAGTTTAGAACATAAAGAAAAGCAAAAATGTAAGAGCATTAAGATAATAACATCTACAAGTTATGAATGATAATGACTCATTAAACGTAATCACTTAAAAGCCTCAAAATAGGATTTTACTAATAGATAGAATAGAAAATAAGTTTGATGAGAAGTTTATTCCTGCAACAGCTAGAAACTCTTTGAGAAGTTCAGCTAACACATCTAGAGTAGAACAAAGTATGATTCAAACTGATAGGAAAGTTATAAAAGCTAGATTCTATTAAAATATCCTTTAAAACGTTAAAAAATGCTAGAAATAGGATTAAAACCTGGAAAAGCTACCAGATATGATTAAATCATGTAAAGCTAAGCTGGAGAAAAGATTCAGATTTTCAATGTTTAATGGTTAATTGAAATATAGCAAACTATATTTTTCTGTTCTTAAACACTTAAAAAATTGAGCTTTTCGTTAGTTTAAGCTTCTATTATTCAGCTTACTTCATACTTAGAAAAGCAATCTTAACACTTTTGGAAAATGCTATTTCAACTAAATATATTTCCTACAGTCTTAAATTCAATTTAAAGGAAGACAAGCTATAATATACTAATTTCTCTATAAACAGCTGATTCATTAAATAGAGCTATAAGAAGATTAGCATAATTATTAATTTTATTAATATATTGACATTAGTTAATTTGCCTTTAGCTAATCTAGTTACTTCTTATTATACAATAGCTATCATCTGCTATAAATATAGACGAACTGTTTAAAGCAAAAATCTCCAATCTACTATATCTAATTTATCTTACTTTTGTATAACTCATTTCCCTTTTCAATGTTACAGTCTGAGTTTAATATAATAAAAGTATCTTTGTCTGGCTTCTAAATTCATAGCAATAAAAGGTAAACATGTAAAACTAAATGAAATAAGAATGAATATTAGAACTTAAAAATCTCACTACTTACTTAGATATACCTTGAGAAACAAGCTTTTTATTTATCTTAATTTTTACTTTCATTTTATTTGTTTTTGAGAAAGAAAAATTTATCGGTAAAGAAGATATCACTTCTACATCCTTAAATGCTACAGATACACCTAAAGTTAAAAATATTAGCTATTAGTATAGATAATAGCTTCTTATTCTTTTATATCCTTCTACTAAATGTCTTCCTTTTAGTATTTTTATAATAAGAAAAAGATAGTCTTTATCAGATAGAACATTAAAGCAATAACTAAATCTCTAAAGTATAAACTTCTTAATCTTTTAGGAATTAATTAAATGATTTTCAATTTTTCAAGTGGTATATTCGTTGGATGCCTTTTATAATTTAGTTAAAATATAGATAATTAGATCTGTTAAATAATCCTAATACTTAGAAATACAAAAAAAGCAACTACTCTTTAGCTTTATTCTTTATCACTATCGACTCATACAATCTTATATCATACTTTGCTTCATCTTTCTGCATCTATATTTGGAGCATAAATAGTATAAGCTGATTCAATTTTAGGAAGGTATGATTATTCAAGATTTTCCCAAAACTCTTATTTGACTATTTTAAGTAATTCAATTTAATTCCCATCACTAAAGAGAGTATCACAAGCATACTAAAATACAGTAGTTTGATAATATAAAGAAGCATACAAGTATCAAACCTTTATTCTTACTACTAATCATCTTCAAACCCTTATGCTTCCTTTGATTGCTCTATCTCTCATTTTATTAGTTAATACAATTATGAGCTATTTTTGATTTAATAATTAGACTTACAGAGCCAGTTTAAATTGCTTTGATAAAGAATTAAATATTTAATTACTATAAAGCATAGAAATTAATGGGTATTATGCTATTCTATTAGATATGCTTAATATAGTCATTAGTAATGTAATGCAGTTAGAGAAAAGCTAGAAAGTGTAATTATAGTAATTTGCTATGTGGTACTAGCTTAGATGCTAAGCAATTTATTTAAATCTATAGGATTAGCATTATAGCTTATATGAACAGCGAATCCAAATGCTACATAATGAACTAAGTTAAATACTCTGAGATTTATACTTAACCAAAGCTTGTAGCTCTATAAGTTTATATAAGGATTCATTTTAGTTAGTTTAAAGCTTAAAATATTTAGCTTTTTTTATATTACAAGACTATACCAATCACATTATGCCTGATAAGTATAGAAAAGAATTAGGTTTCAGATGATTTGTAGAATGAAAAGATAAATTGGTAAGACTTTATTGAAAGTTGAATAACTAGAAGTATCTTTAGTATACTATAAGCAAATAACATAAGGGAGATATATAGAAGCTTAGCTTCTTTATTTAGAGTATAATCTTAGTTATAAAGCTTAAAATAAGGATTAATTGGTCCAATAGCTTCTCAATGAATATAAAGGCATATAAACAGAATAGACATGTATAGATAACTTAAATTTCCTAATTGCATAACTTGATATTCTTTTATATCTTTAATTATTATTAGCATGCTAAACTAGAGAAATAATCAAACTACATACTATATTTAGAAGAGTCAGCAGATATTAAAGATATAAAAGTGATGACGTAGGATTTTGCGTTTGAGAATTACGTAAAAGATCACATAAGTGAAGATGATTATTAAGCAGAAGATAAAGAAATGAAATAGTCAAGAAGAAGGATTAAATGAGTAATATAACTAAGCATAAGACTTGAGATAACATGAACAAGAGTTAGTAACATAAGGAAAGATAAATTTGAGTAAGGAAGAAGATAAAAGTAGTAATGATATTTGAGATTACAAGCTATAAGAAATACTGTCTTTGCTTGAAAACATCTCCTAAAATCCTTAAAGTCAGCTATAAGTAAATTAAGCCTCTAATATCAAAGAAAATAATTCAGAAATATCTGGTTAATACAAAAGAGCCAAATCTCAAATAATATAGTTAAAACTTGAGTTAGATTAAGCGAGTAAAAACAACTTTGCATTGAGAAAGGCAAATAAAAAGTTAAAAGAACTGATTAAAAAATAAGAGTAAATGCATGAAAAGGATTTAGATTTACAGATGAGAAGCTAAAAATAAGAGTTTGAAGCTTAGATCTAGAAGAACTAAGACTTCATTTAAACCTTAATAAGCGAAAAAGAAAAATGATATAAACTCTCAGTAGACTTAAAATAAAAGATAAAACAGAACTAAGAGTAATTTGACTAGCAGATTAATACATTAACTAATAATCATTAAAGTCAAATCTAGCAGATCAAGCAGAACTAGAAAATATAGGAAAAAATGAGAAAAGAAAAATGAACAATATATAAGACTAAAGAGATCAAGGAAATGACTATTAAAGGACTGGAGCCTGAAATCTAAAGAATGCTAAATGTAATTTAATTATTTAGGACTGTTAAGAGAAAATAAGTTAGAAGGATAAAGAAATGAATAGCCAGATTTCACAAATGAAAAGTGCTTTTGATAATGAGTTACGCAAAAGGCTGGTAATTTTACTAATTTTAGGAAGATTAAAAGAATGAATTATTATCTACGGATATAGTCAAGGAAAGAGAAATTTTCTAGATTAAGATGCAGGAAATTAGGATTAAGAATGAGAAGAAAATTGAGTAATAAAAAGCTTAACTTGAAAATAACTACTAAGAGTAAATAGAAAATTTGCATAAAGAATATCAAAAGGAATTATAGAGTTAAGAACTAACTTTGCAGACGCTTAAATAATCATTTGAAAAAAAATAACAAGAAAAATAATAAGAAAATGAATAAAAAATTAACCAGATATAGAGATAGGCTGCTAAATAGATTAAGCAAGAAAAAATGCAACTTCAAATTGAAAAGGAAGATTGAATAGAGATGATGCTGTAGAAGTAAAACCAATAACTGAAATGCAAATCTGAGTAACTAAACCTTCAAGTTTAAAATTATAAAAACTAGGAACTTCAATTATTATAGGACAATCTAGTAAAAGGACAAAAATAAATGTAGCAACAAGTAGAGTAACGGATAAAGGCCTAGTTTTAAAACTAGATAGAAGATTTAGAATGAGAAAAAGAAGAAGTAAATATTCTAATTTAGATAACCTAGCAGTTATAGAATGCTAAGCTACAAATTTAAGCAGCTTAAGAAAAATAAGCAGAGTATCTTTAAAAGATATAAGACTTGTAGTTGATGGTTGATTCTATTAATAAAGAAAAAGTTTAGATCTAAAGTGAAAAAATTTAAGGATAACTTGACTTATAGGAGAAGTAGGAATAGATAATTAAACTTTAGTAGCATTTAGAAAAAATTTTATAGAAGCCTCTCATTTAAAACGAGTAAAAGATAGAAGATCTATAAGAAGAAAATAAAAAATTAAAGGATCAAATAGCCAAGCTAGACAGCATCAGTGATTGGTAAAGTAATCAGATAAAATAAATGGTTTCTGTAAGTTATAATTTAGAACTAAGAACTTGAAGATTTACAAATGAAAATAAAAGAAATAGTGACTAAGAAAGACAACGTCATAAAATAATTAAAAGAAAGCAACGCAGAAAAGGATATTTAGTTAAATACCTTCAAACAAATTTTGGAAAGACAAAGAAAAAATAACATTGCTTGATTTGTTTAGTGTTTTACAGCTATAAGAAATAAAATATACTTTGCTTAAATTAAAATTTCTTTATCACTGAACATCTTGCTATTAGGCTTACATATTGAGACATAGAAAGTCTAATTATGTTCAGTATTATTTATTGTATAATTAACTAATATAATTAAGTCAAAAGCTTTAAACTTTTTAGACAGAGGTAAATGACTAAATTGAAATAGAAATATATCCACAATTATTTCACGATTTTTTTGAGTATTATGCCATACTTAAATTTTATACGAATGCTTACCTAAAATTTTATGTAGGCAATATATTTTTTAGCAGCATAGAGTTAATTTTTATGTATTATAGTTTTTCTTAGTAATTATTAGAAAAAAAAGCTAGTTTACTGAAATATATCGAGGCTTTAAAATAAGTATTATTAGTCTTAAATATATAATAGTACTTATGTAGTGCCATTTTAAACTTAGTTAGTTAGGTATTAACTTTGAATATTTAAGACAGCTAGGCTATTGTCGTGCTGCTTTCTCTGAACGGACTCTTGATGGACATAACAGAGATATTCTTCTGATCAATTGGTCAAACAGGAACCATCATGAGTATTTAATGCATATTCATGATCATATACTTAAAGCCCCTACCAAAGACAGATATTTTCCGGTGCGTTCCTTTCGAGATCTAGGATCCATCCAGAAAACCCCCCCTAAAAATTGTAGGTATAATCAAATAATTAAAAGTCTATATCCCGCCATTCTTTAAATTCCTTCCATTTTAAATTTAAATAAAGCATTAAGATACTTTTTATATTTTTTGAAAGAGATAAAATAAAAAAATAAGTGAAAATGAAGAAGTTATAATATAGAAATTTTCGACTAGAAGCTCTTCAATGTTTTAAGTAATTTGTCAATTTATTAACTGAAGAAAGTCTTATTAATTAGGCTTTTATTTTAGTCTTCAAATTTTTATTAACCAGTCGAACTTATTTACCCATTTGGGATCCATTATACTTAGAGAGTTAAGCTTATATATGGAAATATTATTAGTAGTGCTTAATTTTAAAGTCTATATTAAAGAAAGGAAGAAGTGAAGATATAAGTTCAATAATAAGCAGGCAAAGATGTAATCTACCATAATGTTGAAGTTATTAAATGAATATGAGGCTGATGATATCTAGAGTTATAAATAGGGTATTAATTCTTTACTACTTTAGTTTAAAGCTTTTAACTATAGATATACCTAATTAAATGCACTTATGCTAAGATGATATCTATTTGATAGAATTAATCAATTACTATACTTAAAACAAGGAATAAGTTTATTAGTCTCAATTGAATTCTTCGTCTGACTCACACATTACTAAATTATATAAATACCAGTTGGCTTAATCATGGCCTTTCCAATTGCAGCGACCCAGCTTTCCTTTTCTTTCAAACTAGCTGCTTGAAAAAAGAAAAAGTTCTGTGATGTGTCGACTCTCTAAAATAATGAATTACGAAAGCATTAGCGTTGCTTATTTCTTCCTCAGCTGACTTAACAGTTGAGGTATCTTTAATTACTATTAATTCAGTAGGCTTCTACATATATTATTTCTCGTTTTTAAAAGTCATTAGATACTCAGGAGTTAAGACCATTCACCTCTTTCTCCAGATTTTGAAAAACCTTGATCTTTTCTCTATTCATCCTTCTTTTATAACAGTGTTGAAATTGAAAGTCTATTCCATAATTTATAAGCCAAACTAATAAAAGCAGCAAACTCTTGAATTAAGTTCTTAGAGTTTAAATAGTAAGCAGAGTAAATAAATAGATCTGAGTAAGATACTTAACTTTAATGGATAAAATTAACTTCAAAATCAAAAAATAAGTTTAAGTTGTCAGCTAAAGTAAAATCACATTTCCAAATCTAGAATCTGGTTCTCAGTTTATTTAGTCTTAGTATGCAACTCCTAAGTAATACTCTATAATGACTGATAGAGCTTCTTCCTTGTATGATCGGAGCCATCGAAATTCTGTAAGAGGGAGCACTAAAAGCTTGAAATTAGAAAAAATGAATTTTTAAATATAGGAACTGATAAAGAGCATGAAGAAGCTGAAAAAAGAAAATCATAGACTTAATGATGCTCTAATTACTCCTGATAGAGAATCCAAAGATCTTCTTTCTTTTTTAAAGGAGAAAGAATTTGAATAAATTAGTACTAAACTATATGCTTAAAAGGATTAAACCAAATCATGGAGAATTAAAGCTATAGAATTCTAGAAAGAGCTTAAAAGCACATAGACTGAATTGAAAGCCTCTAAATCTAATATATATAAGTACACAAAGCAAAAGATAAGAAATAGTAGTTAGGAAAGTGAATCTAACCTAAATAATCCAGCAAATAGCTCTATATTTAGAAGTTAAATTAAGCCTATATCTTTAAAAGTAAAAAAGAGTAGTTAAGATAATTAAAATTCTAGTATAACGCTTGGAAAGATTTAGCACTTTGCTTGCTTTTTTCAGAAAATGCTTAGCTTTGAGGAAGTTATTAATAAAGTGCCAAATGAAGTAAGATAGTTTTTTAACACTAACTTAGTTACTATCTTCGTAGTAGAACTTGCGTTCATTAATAAATTCCTTCCTTAGTATATTAAGCAAATGGCTGTAATAGAGGTTGATTAAAAAAAGTTTTACTGTCTTCCTGGAGATTCTTAGTCTCCCATTTGGAAAGACAAAAGCGATTTGAAGATTCCAAAGAGAGTAAAAAATTATTTGCTACTTCCTATAGTTATTTTCAATCAGCTAACACTGTGCATTTAAGTGTAGAACTATCAAGGAAGCTTTACTGTAAGCTTTAATTATAGACTAATTAAGAAACTTGTGCTAAGATCGCTTCAGATATACTGAGCACTACTTTTGAGAGATAAGTTGATAATCATCAGCTGTCCTTGATTAAGTAGAAAGATCTCTCTTGATATCAGTTGATTAAGACTATCACAAAAACAAAGTCTACTGTAAAGTTTGTAGAGAAGTGTAATAAAAACCTAGCTGGCTACTTAGGGTTCGAAAGATCTTTGCTGCTTATAAAAGGAGAAAACAATTAATCATTTTATACTACTTACACTGTAGAAGCAGGGACAGGGTTTAATTCTAAAAAAATAAAAAGAGAGGAAGTTAACAAGTTCACTATTAATGGTGGAATTAGTAAAAAGTCTCTACTAAATCTAAGCATTGAATTTGAAACTGAACCTAAAAGTTGTAAAACTTATGATCCACTGTATGATAATGTAGAAGGAGGATTCATCTTTAACCTAGCGATCATATGTTTAATTGGTCCTAATAGATAAGCATCTGGCTTACTACAGTTATACAATAAAAAAAGCAAAACTTTGAAACAAGAGGAATTTGAGTAGATTTAAATCCTTTAAACAATCTTAGGTGGATTTCTTTTTCACATTGATAAGAGTAACTGGGCGAAGTAACAGATTCATAAAATAAAGGAAGAAGTCAAAAATATTTAGAAGATAGAATGAAACGAAACTGTATATTAATCATAATTTTCTATCAAAGCTAGGTACTTTAGACTTACTATAAAATTAAGCGCTAAAGTTCTTGGATGGTTCATTTTTTTATTTAAGAGCCATTTTAATAATAAAAGTTAAATTATTACGGAGCAAATATGTCCATCTGATACCAAATAAACTACATTATAAGGCCACTTCTAGTCCTTTTTTATCATCCTTCTTCATTTGTCACTTTTTCAGCATAGCACTAAGTTCTAAACTAGCACTTTTTTCTTAAAGTGAGCAAGAAAATATCAAGCTATATATAAGAAATAAACATGTTAATCTGAGTAATAATAGAAACAAATGAGTAGGCAACGTAGAAAAGGGTAATAGTTTTTTGACTGTAAAATTCTTTTTCCTATAGAAGTTAAAGAAAGTAATGATAAAAAATTTAATTAATAGTGAGATTAAAGTTCAAAATATGTGGTTTAAATGTTACTTTAGTATAATATACTAAGTGTTTATTTTTTTATTAGTGAACCTATGCTTTTTATGTGTTAATAAGTGTCTTTCTAACACCTAAAATATTAATAAAAATGGATAGCATATTTGAAGAGAAGGCTGAACTCAGTCCAGTAATTGGTGGATGGAAACAAGCAAATGAGAATTCTGAATTGCTGGCTAGTTTACTAACTGCTTCTTCGTTATTGCAAAAGCATATGCATGAATCTTATGTATTTGAGAGAACTCCGTCAAATGAGCTTTAAAAGGTTTACGCTGTTATAACAAACGAAATCTTCTATATAGTAAAGAGTTAATAGGATAAGACAATCGTAAAGTGGATGGACTTAAAGTTTAGAAGAATTGAAAAGATCTACGAGAAGAATTAAGTAGGACTTGCAATCTATGGAGGAAAGAATAAATATGAAATCTTTTTTACAACAGAAAAGTCGTTTAAAGAGTGACTTTCATTCTTTATTGAGTATTGCATTCAATTAAATTTGGAAAGCTACTATTCTTCAGAAATATAAGTAGGTGAGGGTAATTACGCAAAGGTTTTCTTAGGCAAGGAAATTTAAACAGATGAAATCGTGGCCATTAAATCTGTATGAAAGCCACTTTTGAGGGAAAGTAACAGAAACATTTAAGCTATGATAAGTGAGATTAACTCTATGAGAAGTTTGCGTCATCCAAATTTATGTGGACTCTTTGGACTTTTTGAAGATGAAAATCATGTGCATTTGATTATGGAATATTGTGCAGGTGGGGAATTATTTAAAAGAATCATTAAGAGATAAAAATTTACTGAATATAACGCAGCTAGATTTGCATAGAATATGCTTAGTTCTTTGGTTTATCTACATGAAGTGGCAAATGTTGCTCATCGTGACATTAAACCGGAAAACTTAATGATGCTCTCTAATGATAATGATTATGATTTTAAACTAGCTGATTTTGGACTAGCGCAGAAATTTGATCCTATAACTAAGCAATTAAATCTAAGGTGTGGAAGTCCAGGGTATGTTGCTCCTGAAATTCTAAAAAATGAAGTTTACGGGCCAAAATGTGACCTTTTTTCTCTAGGTGTAGTTGTTTATATTCTGTTAGTTGGTAGATAGCCATTCTATGGAAAAAATCCTTAGGAAGTTTTACTCTAAAATAAGGAATGCAAAATTAATTTTTAGGCTAAGTATTGACAAGAGATATCAAAATCAGCATTACATTTTGTTATAATGCTGACAGATCCTGATACAAACAATCGCCCTTCAGCAAGAGAAGCTTTGAAGCATTAGTGATTTAAAAACGTATGTCCTAATACTACTTATCTAGTTCCTGCCAATGAAATAGCAACACCTCTCTAGAATAAAATAGAACCTCTTTCTCCTTGCGTAACATAGTCTTAAAAAAATATAACAAGAGAAAAAATAGTTAAAAACTTAAAGTTAGGTAAAAGTGAATCTGATAGCAAAATGCAATGGTAAGATGCTTGTAATTCACCGCTACCAGAGAAAGTAAAAAGCAATGGCTTTGTAAAAGATCAACCTTAATCGGCTGCTTTTCCTCCACCTAATACAGGTATAATTTAAAAATTTAGACTCAGGTGAAGAAAGTGAAGAAAGGAAATCAGAACATTCCAGAAGGAATTCTCATGATCCTAAAAGTCTCTAAAATATCCAGGGCTCACCATAAAAAACAAAATCACGTTTAAGTGCTGTAGGTTAAATGGTAATGGCACCTTCACCTTAAAAAAAATCGAGCTTATCTAAGCAGGTAAAATCAACTACTTCCAAACATAAAACAGATATGAGAGTTTCAATTTCGAAGCCAAGTTAATATTAATAAGTGATGTCACCTGAATCACTTGAGTCAAATCAAGAATCATAGGAAAAAAAACTTAATCAAAAAGTGTCATCGAAAGTAGCTATTTTTACAAAGTGAAATGCTTGAAGATTCTTTGCTTATACATTAATTCTAAATGTTTTAATTATTACTAAAAAGTAAGTTAAGTGAAGGTAATATTTTTAGACTATAAATCAAATATCAAAAAATTATGCAGAAGGTGCTTAGTAAGCTTAGGTTTTTATATTATTACATAATTGCTATTTTAATATTTTGGAGAATAGCTTATATGTGGTTATAAATCTATACATAAATAAAAGCTAATTTAGGCGTATCAACTAACCCTAGCATTATATATATAAAATACTCTACTTAAAATATAAGTGTTTAGCTTGGCTTAGGATTAATATTAAAAAAATAAGATATAAAAATCATATGTTTAAACCTTTCCCTAGTTATTTACTAAACTTGACTTATTATACATTTTTGAGATGTTTGCTCGATTTATATTACTTCGTCTATATTTGTATCCAAATTTGCAAATTTTTGCTTAGTCAATTATAAAGATATTGATTATACCTTTAGATCAAAATTGTTTACCTTGTTTAAAGAAATTTCGTGAGTGAATTTAATTTCATAGTTTTAGTTTGAATCCACCATAATTTTTTTATTCAAAGAGTCTTTTTTAATAACGAAAGAAATTTAAATTATAAGATAAGAAATTAAAAACGCAATAGAAGTGTAGTCAGCATTAAGGGCTTTAATATCTTCATTTTTCTCTTCTTTTAATTGATCTTGCTTTCTTAATTTTGCATTTACCATTCTGAATGGTGATTAACTGCTTAATTGCATTCTGAAAATTCTGAGGCTTTCCTACTAAAAAGTCGTTTATATCCGATTTGCATCGTTTATGTCTAGCTTCATTCTCATTTTCCATTTTAATAGGTTTATATAAAGGAGGTTTCCCTAGACTAAACCTTGAAAAGGGTGATTTTTACTATTATTACTATAAAATTTCAATCTCCTAAGTTTAATTTTCCTATTAGAAGCTATTAAAACGAACATGAGTCTTCACATTTTATTTGCAAATGCAATCTTGGTGATTTTCACAGCTGGCTTCCTTCTTCTGATAAGCCTAAGGCTCTAGTACTAAAGTATAATCAAATTAATTATACATTATTATTTTAATTCATTCCTTTTATTTTCATTTCAAATCAACAAAAATGCTCTCTTTATTACCCTTCTATTCAAGAATCCTTTCATAAGTATTTAGACTCACTTCACTTCAATTTTAGTTTACCTATCTAACTTATATTTACCTATTGTCTGGGAGTATTAGACAGGTAGTTAAAAGATGGGATTAACTTATCTAAGCATATTCCCCTTATAATGATAGGGTAAGCTTTATTTATATAAATTGCTATTTTTAGGTTAGTTCTAAAAAGCTATAAACTGATAAACCTTAAATTGAGAAACAAATGTCAAAAATGAATTAAACTACACTTACTTAGCTTAATGGACGTGACAAAATTAATAATCTAACTTTAGCTAAGAAGAAGACTAAGAACTAGCGATCCTAGAAGACAATCTAAATTAGAAAACTAGACTTACAGTACTCAAGTAGATAGTCCTAGTGAAACTAGAGATAATTACCCAAAAGTAAAAATATCATTAACTTGATTTGCACTTATCAGTCTGAAGAAAATGTATTAGATTCTATTGCCTCAAATATCTCGTTTAAAAGTACTAAAAATAAAGATGAAATGAGTAGATAAATATCAGTAAGTAACTACTTCAATAAAAAGTGTAAAAACATACCTGGAAAGTATGTAAATAAGATATTCGGACTTTATGCGAACTAATTTCAGAAGAATATATAGTATATTAAAGAAAGCTTTACGAAATCTTACTAGCATACCTAATAATAAAGAAAAGAAAAGTATGACTAAAAGATTAAAGAGCTATTGACTAGAAGGAAGGTGATATCACGTGTAGAAAGTTAAAAGAAACTAAGATTGTCAAGTCCTAATAACCGAAAAATCTTAAAATTAAAAAAAATTTTGCCTTAAGTTATCTAAACTTAAGGCTGGTCCCAAAATAATTAATTCGTAATAAGTCCTTTTAAAAAAACTTCTCTTACAAACTTAGAATATTTTACTTCTTTTGAAACAGAAATGTAGAAAAGTGAATAAGAAAGCTTAGAGATTTTTACTAAAATTCTCAAGAAAGAAAGTGTTTAAGACTATATCTGATATTAATAGTAGAGAAACTTTGGTTATCACTATATAATTAAGTTTAAATCTTATTATAAATACTATTAGGCTACCTTAACTATATCTTAAACATTAATCCTATTAGTTGTTTTAAATTTATCTTAGACCAAGAAGTGAAACTAAATCTGGTGGGTTAGAAATAAAATTAGAAATAAGCTAGCAAATTTAGGCTGATAGAAGAACTTCAAATCAGCCTATAGAAGTAAGAATAAATCAAGCAAGGGATTTTAAAAAGGCATACTAAGTGTAATATGTTTAAATATATGCTTTAAATAAGAAAATTAAAGTGAATTATTAATCTTAAAATAACTGTAATTGTTTTCTTTCTTTAATAAACTTAGTAAATAAAGTGCTTATAATTACTGTATGTTTATATCAAGAAAGAAATTAATTAAGTGATCTAGCCAAACTATAAAACAATTTGATAATAAGTTACTAAAAATTAAGCTAAAACATTCCTTTAATTTTAAATAATTGATAGAAATAAAAAATTATAAGACTTAAAATGAAGAAAGCTTTTTAAAGATCTAGTTTAATATGATTTTATAGTTGTTTTATCAAAAGTTATACTAGTAATCTAAAATTAGTTTATTACTTTGATTGTAAATAAGTTGCTCTGAAATAATTATCATTTAATAACTTAACAGTCTTGTTGGTGTCATAATAGTTTGATTATAAGATGAAGATTTATTTTATATGCACTGAAAAATTTAAATAATTGGAGTGTTAATCTTTTAAGACACTATAAATCAATTATATATACCAAGTAGCTAAATAAACTATTTATTAAATTAGGGTTATATTTAGATGCTAGATATTGAGCATTATTAATATAGAAAGCTTAAGCAAATGTAATTTCCATCAATCAGAAGATAATAAAATTAAAGCTTTTTGCTTATTTGTCTTGCTTTATCGCTGAATCGAGAATATTCAATTCTTAATAATTTATACAAGCTAGTTTGAAGACTACTTAATAGTCTATTTTTCTTTGCTGAATTCTTTATTCTTAATTACATTTTCTAAATTTTTAATACTTAGCATCATACTGTTAAAAACTACTGTGTGATCAAATAAGATAAAAGTTTAAGCACTTAATAAGGTTAAAATTCTTATTAGTATTGACTTGCTTTGTTTATCTAGCTAATTTTTTTAAGTAGGTACATGTTTATCTTCTAATCAACAAAGTGCTTATACTAAACCCTCCTTTGATGTTATGACTTATTATTATCGAATTTTTATTAAATTTTAAAATAAGCTCAAATAACTTAACTAAGGTTCAATTTATCTTTAAGCTCAAATGTATACAAACTTCAGAATTACAAACTAACGAAGTTTCTTTTTCTTATAATTGGAGATCAATAGTTATATGATAGACATGCAAATGCATCATTTTAAAGAAGTTTAATATTAGCAGAAAAATATTTAATTCATTGCTTGAAAAAAAAGGCAAATAAGAGACGAAAATTATTTAGAATCATGCTGATTTGTTTCTTTTGACTAATAACTAAAAATTTTATTAAAGTCAAAGTATTAAAAGTATATTACAGCTTTATTAATATTTTAATACTTGTAGGATATATGGACTAGAAGATAATGAAGAATAAAGCTTCTTTTAATAATATTTTTGAAAGAGAAAGCATCTATATATTTTATTTTATTTTCAACTATTAGAAGAATGATTTTTTAATATATTTCTCAATTTTTAGGTTTTTATGCATTTTTATGCTTTTTAAGATAAAAATTTTTATCAATCAAGTCATTCTAAAGAAAGTACATTTAACATAAATTTATGAATAAAAGGAAATAAACTCATATGACTTTTTAGTTAATTAATATATATAAATATTTAATTTAAATAGGGAGGAGCAGTCCTCATACTGAGATTGACATTTGATATAATACCAAGAAGTACCCCGTGTGCAAAGAATGGAACAGGAATCTAGCAGGAGTCAAGAAGGACAAGACCAGAGATCAAGTAAAATAAACAGAAAGATGCCAGACATTAAGGTTTTTTGGGAAGCACTCTGATCAAAATCTGCAGAAGACAAGATTATAACGAAAAGTTAACACTGGGAGAGAAGCACAAGTATGAATCTTTAAATTTAAAAAACTTTATTAAAGAGCTGGGCGCTATTGAGGTGTTAAGCACTTCATAATCTAAGTTTTTTATAACATAGCATAATTTATTAGTATGAAATCGCTTTAACTTGACTTATCATGTATTAGTTTATAAAAAGTCTAGAGAATTGTCGTAAAATTCGTTAAAATCATCTATTTCTCCTCCAGTTTCGTTCTCTTAAATAACATGTCTATGGCTGCTAATCTATCCTTTCTTTACTGCTGGTATTTTTTTAATTTTTGTCTTTTCCAAATATTTGTTTGATTATTGTTTTTTAGAATCTACTATTTGATAGAGTAATAAGTCTCTATCATCCAATTTTTCCTTAAAAGGTCCCCTTCAAAGTGCTATAAATCTTTTTTAGATTTTATCAGAAATTCTACTTTCGCTTTTTTGAGATTTTTGTATCTCTACAAAGCTATTTAATTAAGAATTTAAAAAGGCCAATTAGTTGATTTTATAGAAGGCTAGGTTATATAAATAAATCCTGTTGAAGTTTTAAGCTTAATTCTGTAATTAGGATTTTATTATCCTTCTAGAGTAAGCTAGATTTTATATCTATACTGCTATTTACTGATTTAATCGTCTGAACTGCATTTTAAAGCCCTTTGTTCTCAACCTGAAATAAGTAGATTTCATCAAGATATCATTTGTAAATTAGAAGACTGATTTGAGTTGAATCGTTTCTTATTGTTATTTTTTAATTGATATATAATAATTTAAATAAATAAGATTAAAGGGCTTGGAATATCATATATTCTTTAAATTAATAAATAAGAAATAAAGATGAATATTGAGCACGTAGCACCTCGTTGATGCGCTGTACTTTCTTTTTTATATTTAATATTAAAAAAAGCTTTTTCATATTTCTTTTCGTCGTTCTAACTGCCTAATGAATCAAATCAGCTTCTCTAGATAGAATCTACTTATTAAAAAAAATTTGCGAATCTTGAAATAATGTTCCAGTCTTCTTGAATAAGATCCAAATAAGAATTAGTAGTTAAGTCATTAGCAAGCCCGTTAATCAACATTCATACTGCTACAGAGAACTCTCAGGTAAGCTAGACTTGCATCTTCCGAGCTTATCCACACTTCTCCGTGATCCCATCTAGTTTAGATTACTCACAATGTATTACACACTTCCCCAGATTACCTACTAGTTCTCTTGACTATCAACATTTTTATATTATAATACTAAATTTTGATTAAAAAAAGGAATAATTATTTAAATTCCTTTAAGGCTGAAATTAGAATAATAGCTAAATTTTTAGATCTTAATTTTTAACTTAAATCAAAGAGCTTATTATTTTTATTTTATATATATTAAATTAAATATTGAGCTAAGATAAAGATTCTTCAATATTTTGTCTGTTGAAAGTATTTTTATTATTTTAATTTAGCCTTTTCTTCAACTTTAAGATTAAGGTTTTTACAATATTCTATTTAAGTGACTTAATATTTGCATACGTTCAGCAATTCCTTTTAAAATTAAAGTATGGCTTTAGCATTTCCTTTTTTCTAGCCTTTTTTATTTTATGAAATTGTTTTCACTTTAATTCTTTATTTATGCTATTGTTTATCTTATCTCAGTTTATTAATATATTTAAAATAAAAAAATAGAATAATCTTTTTACCTTTCAAAGAACTAACTTAGAATTTAAGGAGAAAATCGGTAGAGAAATTGAAAAATTAGAATAAGAGGAATAAAGATTTTCTTCAGAAGGTAAAGTTATGATCGGATCTGTATAAATATAAGAATCTAAAAATAAATTGACCAAAGCTCTAAAGCAACTAGACCAAATGCAAAATTAATCTAAAAGTAGGAAGGATCAATTTTCAATTAGAGGGTGATCAGAACGAATGAGCAATATTATTGATTAAAATAATGAGTTATTAATACTACGAAGTCAGCTAATAAAAAATAACTTAGTAAGAGAATTGTAATTTTATGAGCAATCACAGATAATAATAAGAAAAAACTGATACAATTTTATAAAAGAGAATAGATAAATTAGAAAAAAAAATTCTTGATAAAGCCAGGCATTAATCCATATATTACAACAATGCTGAGCTTAAAAGAAACTTTAGATAAGAAAGCAATAAAGAACATATAAGATGTTAAATTAGCTATGAATAACTGGACTGGAATAAACAAATAGAAAATATATGCAAGAAGTGTAGAAAATTTTTAGTGGCGATCTTCCACATAAAACAATTTGTAGAATTCATCCACGTAAGCAAAATGTTAGGAAGTACCTGGCTGAAAATCCAGAGATAGCTAGCACAATAAAACTTTAGATTATTATTATAATATCTATATAACCAAAAATAATTCTTTCTTTAAAAAAGATTCATTTAAGTTACTTCCTCTTTGAATTATATATTTAATTTAAATAAAAAATCTCTATTATTTCCCTTAAATTTAGGTTTTTAATGATTATACTTATGATTTTGCCTATTTATTTATGCTAATTAAATATAAATTTTAACTTTAAGAATTAATGGATATTTTTAATTATAAAAGTTCTTTCAATCAAAGACATTTTTAAAATCTTTAATAAAATAAATCAGCATTCTCTCTTCTTATATTTATTTAACTTGACTTGTGCTCTTCCATCTTCATCAAATACATCCAAGAATTAAACTAAAAAGATAACAACATTAAATGAAAATTTGTATACAAAAGTCTAAATATTCTAATTATTTTCTAGGGAATTACTTGGTATATATCTAATCATAAAATATTAAACTTCTTATATCATAATTCTCAAACTTTTATTCTCTTGAGTGTTTATAATACATATATATCATAATATATCGAAAGTATCATATTCTTACTTACATTTAGGAATGTCAATAGGGAAATAACGGTTTTATAGTTCCTTCCTAAAATTGTAAGATAATTTATCTTACATAATGCTTATTAAATTTTGAATATGCTATTTATGGAAATTAAGACAAGTTTTAAAATTGATAAGCAGAAATTTTAGCTGTAGTAATTCTGCTAATTCAAATTGAATTTCTATAAAATCTATCTTTTATTTATTTTTTAGCATGCTTACTAAATATATTTGAAGTTTAATTTTTTTATACTATAAATTTTATATTTCAAAATCTTTTGCTAATTAAAAAAAATAGATTTGAATATTCTTTCGCTTATAGTTTTTTTTTATTTACATTAAGTTCATTTTTTAAACAAAGTGAAAATTTCCATATAAGGAAAGCTAACTTGTTTAGTTTTAGAAAAATTGTAGTTAAAGGATATTTGTTTACTTTTATTATCGTTGTGATTTAAATTCTGAATAGTAATTCTAGTTTTTTATTTTAGAAGTTTAGGTTGAAATTAGTTTAAATTATATTAAATTGGTATCTTTAAGTTAAGTTTTTTAATTTATAATTTTTATTTATCGAATACGTAGAAAATTAATTTTAAAATTGTCTTTTTATTAATCAAAATCAAAAAGTTCAGTCTTTTAGCAACATCTCCATATCATCGTTATTTATTGTTATAGACTGAAAACTACAATTCGACATCTTTAAACCATAACTATCATATAATTTTTACTAATTTTAAAGCTATATATTTAAGTATTCTTACCTAACTCTATTATTCTTAGTTTGTTTGTATGGATAATTTCTGTATATTCCATTTTTTCACTTACATATCATCACTACCTGATACAATTAATTTATTATCTCTACTTATTGCAATACTTCCTATGATATTTTTGTGACCTACTAAAATACTTAAGCATGATCCACTCTACATATCCCATATTTTTACCAAATAGTCAGCACTTCCAGATATTATTCATTTATCATCGTGTGACAAAACAATAGAATATATTGGACATATAGCTTTTTCATTATTTATCAAAGTGTTTATTAAATAACCGCTTTGTATATCTCATATTTTAATTGATCCGTCATAACTTCCTGATACTAATTATTTATTGTCACTTGATATGACTAAAGAATAAATAGCATTCGTATGGCCCTTTAAAGTATTTATTAATTTACCACTGGCTATTTCATATATCTGTATATCTCTTTAACTACCCGCTACTATCCATTTATTATCGTTTGAAATAGCTACAGAAAGTACAGACTCACTTTAGTCTTATAAAGTATTCTTTAGATTTCCACTCTATAACTCCCAAATTTTTATTGTATTATCTCCACTTCCTGATACTATCCATTTATCATTGTGAGATATTTTTATAGAATATACGTGGCCCGTATGACTCTATAATGAATCTCTTAATTGACCACTTGACATTTCCCATACTTTTAACTCTAGCCAACTTCCAGATACTATTCATTTGTCGTCATGAGATATAGCTAAAGCTAATACAGCAAATTTATGACTTTCCAAAGTATTTATTATTTTACAACTTGACATTTCTCATATTTTGATCGTGCTATCTTCGTTTCCAAATATTATCAACTTACCATCATGAGATAAAGCCACAGACTTTACATTACTTGAATTTTAATAAAATGCATTTCTTTGATTACTTGAGATATTAGTCAAGTTTGCATTATTAAAATTGCATCTAGTAATTTTACTATTTCTCAAATTAACTTCTTAGAGATTAGCGCTTGATAAGTTGCATAAATCAAACGTTGAATCACTTAAATCCGCTCCCTTTATTCTTATTTTCGACAAATCCTTTTATATAAACTTATAATTCATATAATTCAACAGCGTAATGGCATTCGCAGCAGCTTATTCTACCTATGTTGATTTCTTTGATAGCTCAATTACTTCCAATAACTTATATTCAATTTATAAATATTTTGCTTATCTTAATGATAATAGTATGTTTGTTTAAGAAATTAACCCCGGTTAGTTCAATAGATTTTTACTTATTTACTATATATTAATTTCTTGATTTCTTAACTGATCTAAAAATTACCGTAACTTTTCAATAGTCAAATCAGTGAAATCTTATATTTGATATTAGTCAAAAGAAACTTAATTTTGCTAAAATACTTGAACTTATGCAGTCTACTAGCTACTATCAGTAGTATTATTTATATCTTCTGATCATTCTTATAATTTATTCAAATCAAATAAAGATTATATTTCAAACTATTAAAAGTATTGCTTTATGAATCCTACAATATTTGTCGAAATTAACTATTATTTTTCAATTTTCGGTTTAATGTAGTTTATGAAATTAAAAAAATGACTTTATACCAGTACATTAAACTATTCGAAATTTATAAGTTAAATTTATTTTAAATCAAGTTGCTTGATATTTTTATTTATTTAATCATACTATTTCTTTAGTTAGATCAAAATGTCTTAGTTTTTATTTAACTGCTAGATAGTATTATTCTTCTCTAATGAGTCTAATTTAGCTTTCATTGCTTTGTATTCATTTTATATTTCTTCATTTTATTACAATTTTTTCAACAGAGCTGATGTCAGAATTTCCGTAGCATAAAGACTAAATTAATTTATAATTTCTCTACAAACTTTCTAAAGCAGTCAAATACTTTTTCGATATTGCTACTATTAATTCAACTATTCACTATGTAAAATATTTAGCTTTACAAGCTAATTATCTTATTTTAACTTTTATTAGAACTCTTATAAATCCTTATTAAAAGCTAAAGATGCTTCAAAATATCCTAATTCTGAAACCTAAAATTTAAATACTTAGTTATGCTTTTTACAATCAATCTATTAAGTATATTTTATCTCGTTTCTTAGACATTTAGTACACTTTACACACCCACATTACAATTATTTTGCTACTCTTTTATCTTAATCAAATTATTTTTCACAACTTGGACAAATAGACTAAATCCATTTATTAAAAAGCAATATTAAAAATGAACTAGAAAGGAATATTCTGATAGAATAAAAATTTAGCTTTTAGAGAAATAAATCAAAAAGGTAATTAAAATAGCTACTAAAAAATCCAAGCTGTGATGTTTTTTATTACTAAGGTATTTTAAACTTTAAATAGATATAAATTAACAATTCTGATAAAATAAATGATGATTAATGCTTTTTTTCTTAAAAGTAAAAATTAAATTTTATTTATAAAAGAAATAGATAATAATTACATTTTTATTTTAGTCTAACAGTTTAAAGAAAAAGTGTTTTTTTGATAAAATAAGTTAATTATTTAGGGATTTTTCTATATAAAGTTTAATTCGCTTTAACAAATATAAGATTATTATAACATGTAAAGTTAATAAATTGTTATGATAAAAATCAAATATTGTAAGGAAAACGAAAATGGGTAATATAATAAACGAACTCAAAATATTAATTAAATCTAATAAAAATTTTTGAAGTATCTACTTGAATATTTCAAAAGGTAGTTGAAAATAATGATAATATTTAACTGTGAATGCTTGAGACAGATAAACTCTCAACATGTTGTATCCTCTGAATGGCCTTTTGTGGATATAATGGGATATTCCGCTAAATAGTTTCTGCCAACAGAAACCACAATGAATAATAAGAGTATACTTTATAATAAAAGATCCCAAGCCTCTACCAAAACCGGATAATATTTTAGACGTGATTTCTACAAGATAATAGATTCAATGGGAGTTCTCTATTTAATTTAGAGATACTATCAAACAATTCAAAATATCATTCCCGCTATTCTTTTTATTATTTTACTTAAAAATAAAGTAAGATCTTTTTATAGTTATGTTAAGCAGTAAAGTAAAATTTGTAGTTTGAAATTTTTATTTATGCTTAAAAGCATAAAGATTGAATATAATAATTTATTGATTCTTTAGTAGTACAAAACTTAAATTATAGAGCATATAGCACCTCAATTACATGCAGCTCTTTTAATAAATTTTTTTAAAGTTTAAAGAATTTTTTCATTAAAGTCTTCTCTCGAAAGTTTTTTAATCTATGAGACCATAATCGGAGGGCTACCCCAAGATACCTTAGTATCTGGCATCTTTTTACATAAGGTTATTCCATTCCTCAAATTTTGTTCCCCTTGGCTCCTGCCAAGATTCTTGGTCTGTTTTTCACGCAAAGGGTACACCATGGTACAAAGTTTTAGTCAATCTCAGTGTAAGGATTACTTTTCCTATTTAAATTAAAATATTAGTAAATATAAAGAAAAAAGATTAGCCTTTACTCATTAAATTTTAGATAACTTTGAAAGGTAATCATAAAGCTTAATAAATAGCTAAAATAGCGGAAAAGATTAAAAGAGTCTATATAGAACATTCTAATTAGAAGAAAAAATCATTTTAATAAAAATGTAAATGAATGAAGTTACTGATACGAATCAGATATTTCATTTTAAATATATTCCTAAAGTTCAATCATCTTTCCTTCCATCTTCCATCATTTCATCGTTGCTTCTTGTGCTTTCTTGCTTTTCTTCTTTAGGTTCTAGCTAATTGTTTGTGTTTGATCCTATAATTTAAGCAACTTTTTTAATAGATTTTTGTAAATATTTTTATTTGAAGGTCTGCATCTGTTTATTTGTAAGAAGTGAACTGTAGTTTATTTAGACTTAGTCATAATTTATTAATGTTTTTTAAGTTTTTGCCTGGAAAGCAATTGGAAACAGTTCCAAGTAAGTCTAAATAGAATGTGCATTCAAAAATATGCTTAAATGAATCTTTTCTTCAGCATGAAAAGAGCACGTTTTTCACAGGATAATGAAGCGAATATATTGAAAATTGTAAGATTAAGTGCACAACTTAAAGATTAGAGCCTTCAAATAAAAAAATGAATACAAATATTTGAAAAGTTGATTATGATGGTATATAAATAAAAAGGGGAAATAACTAAAATTCATATTCAATATTTTAACATTTGTCTCTCCCAATTATCTGTGCTGAAAGACAAACTCGTTTTAATTGAATTAATTATTAATTTTAAGTTTATTTAGAAGAAGATTAATTAGAAGCTATACGTAGTAAAGAATTTATCAGAGAACTAGTAAGTAATCTGGTGCAGTGTACACTGCATTGTGAGTAATCTCGCACTAGATACCACCACGAGGAAGGGTAGATAAGCTCCGTTGAGACATACCTAACTTACCCCCAAGGGTTCTCTCTAGCAGTATGAAAGTTTGACTGACGGGCCTTCTAATTAATGACTTAATAACTAATTCTTATTTGGACCTTATTCAAGAAGACTGGAGCATTTGATTCAAGATTCAAGAATAATCTTTAATAGGTAAATTTCCCATTTGGAGAAGCTGACATGAGTCTTCAGACCTCTAGAATTTTAACAAGAAACATGAGAACATTTTCTTAATATTAAATATTAATATTGAAAGAGCTGCGCACCAATGAGGTGTTACGCGTTCTATAATCATTTTTATTTATTTATTTTTAATAATGCTTCTAAGAATTCTAAATATAAGTCATAATTATTATAGTTAAATTAGGTTCACTAAGTTTTTTATAATATACCGTTTTTCTATTTTGTTTTTTTTAATTTTTATATCCTTTATGAGATATAAAAAGGTTTTTTATTTCTTTTATATGGTATTTTTAAGTTCTCAGCTATTTTAAATTTTTCCAATTCATAAGTATCATATAATTGAATATTTTTACTATGCGTAACAATGAAAATAATCATTTGCTTCTTTTTTTTTGTTTTGTTCTAAAGTGATCTATAGTTTTATGTATTTTCCTATATAATAAATCAAATATTTAAAGAAGAATAATAAGATTTATGGAACATTTGAACAACAAATTATAAGTCTTCAGTTTAATTTAAACCGAATTTTATCCCTTTTTCTGCTACTAAATAGATAGTCCACCACTTATTTTTTGCCAGTAATGCCCCAATGATTAATTATTAATATAAATAGAAGATAACAGATTACAAATTAGAAAAAGAGTAAGAAATAATGTTGGTATTGCAACTCTACTCAGTGTTTATAATTCTAAAATTATAATTGAAAAAATTCAACTAAATAATAAAAATTAAAAAGATAAAAATGGAGAGATAAAAGCAGAAATTAATAGAAGCAGTTTGCTAATGACTTAGGATAAGTCTATAGGAAAAAGTAAAAAATAATGAAAAAATAAGCGAATCGAGAGAACTGAATAAAATTTGAAAAAATGAACTAAGCCAATCTAACTTTTTTATTTAACTATCAAATAGCGAAGTTTAGCAGGAACGGAGTTAAAGAACGCCCATTTTTATTAAAATTAATATTTTCTTATATAGCTTTTTAATAGAGAGCTTTAACCCTTTTATTTCTTACAACAACTTATTGGTATTTTAAACTTAGAAAATATTTCTTTATTAGACGGCGAAAAAAAGCAAATAAATGAATAAGCAAAAGATAAACATTTCATTATATTTTTACTAAGTTAAGTCGATAAAATAAAAAAATATTTTTAAAAAATGGTAAGATAAAAATACGTCAACAAACCAGAAAATAAAAGTTAAAAAATTAGCCAGAAATTAATCAAAAAAGAAAATATAGCCAGAAGTTTTTCTCTTCATATAAAGGTAAACAATTGCCAATTTATAAATTAGAAAAATGATAATTGAACAAGACAGTGAAGATATATAAAAATTATATTACAATATAAAATATATACTTAGCAACAGAAAGAGTAAACTTTCAAGATTTTAGAGAAGTTAGAGAGATTATGATACAAATTGAATATTTTAATTTAAAAAGGAAATAATTAAATAAATATTTCTTCAAAATAAGTTCAAAATAGTAAAAGATTTTATCTTTATTTAAAATCCAGTTTATTTAAGAAAATTTCAATGATAAATTTGATATTTATGATAGATATAATGGCAACTTAAGAATTTACAAAATTCAAATATAAAAAATTTAAATAGACATGAGATTGGAATAATTCAAAATTATATTTCCAAACTAAAAAAACGCTAAAAATAAAGAAATACTAATATTGGAACTTTTCTCTGTATTTATAAATCTCTGCTTTAGCTCAAAAAGACTTAAAAGAATGAGAATCAAAGAATTTGAAAATACTATAAATTATTTAAAAAATAGCAAGCGAGACAAAAATATAGAGATAGAATTAACTTCAACAAGACAAAGGAGAAATGTTTGCTATCTAATTAAACCAAAGAATGTAGAATACAATCACGAAAACATGATCATCCAGAAATAGTTGAAATATCTAGAAAAAATACTATTTAAACTTTAAGTTGAAATCAAATAAAATTTAATTTTAAATATAAATTAATAAAAGTTTATAATCGAAAAAGAAACTAAGTTTATTGGTTTTAATACAAGAAAATAAAATTATTAAAATTATACTTATAGACAAATAAAGATATTCCATCTTTAAAATTAAATTTTAAATGCTTAGTTTCTCATTTTTTAGAGAGAATTTTTATGTTTAATAAAAATGTATAGCAGCTCATATTTGATGCATAAAATAAAACTTTAAGCCCTGTTTCCGTTCCACTTTCTTGAATTCTTGTTTTCTTTTGCCTTCAGGTATTGTTAAAATCAGTTACATTAGTTCTTGATTTTATTTTCTCTTGTATATGTCTCTTTCAGGATTATAATAAAGCTTTTCTCTTTCTTTTTTCTCCTACAGTCAATATTATTTTTTAATTTCCAAAATTTTCAGCAATTCTTGTATAGATGTTATTAACTTTTGCAAAAGTAGCCTTCTTTTTTAATTCTTATCTATTTCTTTTTTGTTAAGCTATGTTTTAGCTTTTTCATTTGAGATTCATTTATTCCAACTTACTCCATTTGCATTTTGTTATCCCAGAGATTTCCTTGATTTTAATTTTCCTGTTTCTGTCTCTATAATTGATTTTCAATCTGTTAGCTTTAATCTTAAATTTTCTATAGTTGAAATTCTGTCTGATTAAACTACTCTCGTTAGTAGCTACATAAGGAATTTATTTCCCTCTCCTAGTTGGCCATTTTTAAATCCAACATATCTTAAAGCCGCTGTTTATCGACTCTGTCAACTTGAATTTTCTTTTTTGAGTTTCTTAACCTCTTCTTGGAGGATTAGTACTACTTTGATGAGCTGCTCCATACTCATTTACCCGGAAGGATTAAATTCCGAGACCTCCTAGTGTAGGACAAACTTCGCCTATTTCCTCTGTTTCTCTCCGAAGTTGGTTTTATATCAACATGAAATGTTTTCTGTTGCCTTATGGCTTCCTCATACTGTTGTTAGGATCCTGAGCCCTACTTCTTTGTAGTTACGAAAAATTTCTTCCTGAAGTCAGAAATTTTTTTAAGAGAGAATTTTATTTAAAAAATTTTAATTAATAAAGCCTCTATGTTCTCTTAATCTTTTTTAGATAATTAAATTAAAATAAGATTAAAATAGAATTATAGATTCATTCATAAAAAAATGGGTGAATGTTTCAAGTCAGGCTTCTATACCACCTCTTCCTAAGCCAAAAAGGAAGGGAGGAAGCAAGAAACCAAGTCTTAATAATCTTAACAATCTTCTCTATCACAACCTTAACCAACACTAAACTAACAATTTGGAACCTAACAAAACGAACGAAAGCCAACCTTGAAGAATATACACACGGAAATTCCAACCTCAAGTGAGAAACCGAGGAAACAGATGAAGTCTGTTCTCCACCAGGAGGTATCAGAGTTCAACCCTTCTGGCCAGATGAGCATGGAGTAGTTCATCAAAGTGGTACTGAACCTCCAGGAAGAGGTCAAGAGATTGAAGAAGGACAATGATATGCTGATAGCAAGGCTAGACCTAGCAGAAGGAATTGAGTCAAGACTTATGTCCTAGGAAAGAGATTTTAACGCCTTTTGGAATATCTCACAAAGTCAGATTAACGAATCCTAAAATTAGCTTTAGAAACAGACTGAACTGGATAACAGATTTGGAAAAGTAGAAGAGAAATTGTAAACTTTTAAGAAAGAGTAAAGCGAAACTGGAGCTATACAAATGGAAATTGAAGCCTAGAAAGAGCAAACAAATCAAGGAAAATAATTAAAAATAAAAAAGAAATGTTTCTGCTGTGGAAGCGTATGACATTTTTATCGGAAGTGTTAGAAATTCTAATAGAAATAAAGAAACTATTGGATAAAAGAACAACAAAAGAAGAAGCAAGAATGAAAAGAATGTATTGCAACCCGGATGGTTCAATATACAAGATTAAGATGGAACCAAGGCAAGTTAAAGGAGGGAAAAGCTGGAAAAATCCGAGTTCCCAATCTCGCTAAAATTGGGTGACCCGAACTTTTATATTTAACAGCAGGGAGCATGAACTGCTGTCTTCCTGACAGGGTTGTAAATCCCTAAAACGGAAAACTTAAAATTAATATTATTATTATTATTCATTCTTTAAATAGAATTATAAAGAGATATTACTCATATAAAATTAGATACCTCTAATAATAGATTACTGTGATTAGATAGTAATATGTTCAATATATAAAACTTATATTTGATGAAGAGGAAAAAAGTTAATAGATTATAACTTAATTAATTAATTTCAACTAAAAAAGTTTTTGGACCGGAAACTCCTTTCCGATTGCACGACCTGACGCTCTCTTTTTATGGAATAACGGGGATATCCCGTTGCGCTCCAGGCACAGCTGCTAGGGAGCTCCATCGCTATGAGCAGCCAGGCTCCAAGCCCCTACCAAGAGCAGATCATCTCAAAGACAGCGTTCCCTCAGAAAATGACTCTGACCAGGGACTTTCTCAGCGACAGGAAAGGAACTTGTTCCTAGCCATAAAACCAGAAAGTGTTGTCACGAAGGTCATTCTCAGCTCCCACCATCTTTTCAATTATTAGATTAGAACTTAATACAATATCAGTCATTTCATTATTTTGAATTAAATCTGAATTAAATTTTGGTATCCAACTTTATAAAATTGATAAAGTTTAAATCTTAACCCACAACATAACGAGTCATACTCCTAAATAAATTTATTATTGTTTTAGTTATATAACTAAACTAAAAGAATAAATAAAAGGTACTAAAGGAAAGAGCTAAATAAGATATAAAATTAAATTAAGAGTTCTTTTGTACTGATATTATCAAGTAAATGTTCTGATATTTTTTATCAAGCATAAATCCTAGTAATTGCACATTCTGTTAATTTTGAAATTAATCTATCATGCTTTGAAGTTCTTCCAAAAATTAATTAGATGATAGTTAGCTAAATGAAAACTCAAGTACTTGAAAAGTAAAGTCTGTGGCTCTTTCTGTGATTTCGAAAATAATAAAGTAAGAATCTTATTTTGTGACTATACCTTAAAGTATCCCTTTTTTGTTTCCTTAATTTTCAATTAGAAAACTTTCTATCTCTTTTGGATTTAATTTTCCTTTAAATTCTTCTACATAAATCTTGCTTTAAGTTTCTGATACGCAATCTTACTCAGCGAAAATAAAGATACATAAGTTTTAATTTTCGCTCTATTCAGCTTATCCAATGAATTTACATCTTTTGTTAGATAAATTTACTTAGATAAAAGTCTCCAACTATAGTTTGCAATCATTAGACTCTGAAGTCCATTTGAATTCAACAGTACTGAATCTCAAAGATTCAGGATTTTCAGATAAGGAACTATTTATCTGAATATCTTGGAATAATGGTTACTTCAATAGAATTATTACGGAAGATGATTCTTAAAAAGGATGCTCAAACAAAAAGAAAGGCATAAGTCTCTATTACTCTTAAAGCTAATCTTAAGACTTTAGATCTATCTAAAAGAAGTTCTAGACTCTTGAATTTGGTAAAGAAATGACAGTTTGGTTTAATTATTAGATATCACTACTTTATTCTCTCCACTATTGATATAAAGATCCATTATAGAAATCGTTTTTATTAAATTAAGTTGTTTTCACAAATTAAATATTACTCTTACGTTTTGGTTTATCGCCACAAGGCCATGCTCACCCTGATTCTATATCATTTCCCATTTTTATTTAATTTTAAACATCCTATTTCTTCAAATATTGTTTTGCTTAACTACCACAAAGATATTAACTCATATAAACGCTTATTTTAAGCAAAATTCAAAAAAAAATGCTATTATACTGTCGAAGCTGGGGATTGAAAAAGCTGCTATTGTTTAAAATTAGTGACTAAGAAGTAAGTTAAGAAAAGACACAAGTAGCATTCTTTTCCTACCTCAAGATATATTAGTCATCTATCTTATCCCTTAATTCACTCTAAATAAAGCAAAATATTTAAGTTACAGCAGTGTAAATAAATATTAAGCTACTATAAAACCAAAGAAATCAAGCTAAGCTATCAGATGAGAAAAAGACTCTCTTTAATGGATTTATACATGGTTAATAAAGAAAGTAGAGAGAGAACAAGCTTAAAGGATTGAATTTAAGAATAAACTTTATTTTGGGTTTAAAATATAGTAACTTCTCTCATTCTTTAACTTTAAGTTCGCTCTCAAGTTATGCTTCTAGTTTAACTATTTTCTTAAACATTTCGGTAGTGTAAATTTTACTAATTTCTAAGTAGTGAGCACTAGTCCTGTATTGTAAAGCATTGTGAGGTGGGTTCCATGCTTTGTATTTTTGGATGTAGTAATTCAAATAATCTGGATCTCTGGATGTGACCAAATCACTGTTGAAGTCATAAACAAGTGTACTTCCAAACCAGAACCACAAGAACCATCTATGTCTGGCAAATATCTAAAAACCTTTTCCAGGAGACATATCCATTTCAAAGGCACGTTTGTATAGAGGTCCCCAAGCTCTTTGGAATAAAGGCCAATAAGCCATAATGATATAGTTGGCAAGTTTAGCTCCTGATTCAATTTGACCTGGAGGAGTTGGACCAATTCGGAACCATCTTCCGAGTTTTGCTTTGAAGCCAGCTCCCTTCTCCCATTGAGCTAATGTACGTTCTAATGGTCTTAATAATTGACGATAAACGTCAGAAAGTTATACCATTTTTATAGAGAAGCAGCATTCTTTTCTACCTTAATTTGAAAATTGAAATTTTCTAAGTAAGGGATTAACTTTATTTATTTACTCACTTCTACTTAAAATTAACCAAACTAAATAAAGGAAACACTAATACAGTGTCCTATAATTATCTTCTATACAGCTTATAAAAGAGAATTAAGAGTGCTATACGATATGAAGATGGTAATTACCACACTCTACAATTAAGGACTTTAGTTGCTATTGTTTATTAATGCTTTTGATTTAAATATAGTAAAGGGAAATAAACCACAAACTTATAATAAGTGTAGGTTTCTTAAACTAATAATTGATATATTTCGTTCAAAAAGCTTTAAACTACTAGACTAACAATTGATTTCTAATCACTTAAAATCATCAACTGGAGAAATGTAAGAAATTGGTTAATCTCAATCCAAGGAAGTTTAATTAGATAATAAGAACTAAGTAATCAGTAGATTAATATGAAAATATCCTAAAGTAAAATAAGAGAGTCAAGGATAGTAAAGCATACTTATAAAATCACCATATATAAACTTTATAACTTCCTATTAAGATCTAGATTTAATTAAGTTAGTTAGGTTGTTATAGCTTATTAGTTATATATACACTTTAATTAACCTATTGAAAGACTCTATAATGTTACTTTTGCTAAACCTTTTAGGGCTTTTAATATATTAAAGGTAACAAAAATAATCACTCTGATCTTTGTAAATTAGATGCATAAATTAGAAATTTATTTCCTTTATGTCCAGTAAATGTGACTTGCTAGATAGATATAGTCTTAATATAGAGAGAAGCTTGAATTAATACAGAGCACGTGAAAATATTTTTGACTTATGAGTATAAAAAAATGTATTTAACAGACTTGGAAATAAAGAGAATACTTAAATGAAGTTTAATTATAATAAAAAATAGATGCTATTAACAAAAAGATTCCTAATTCACATTTCGATACAAAAGTATAAAGCAATCTGAGTAATAAACAAAAGAACTACAAACGCTATCAAATATAAGTACTGAAATTCTTTAGAATTCCCCATTTCTTTTATTATCCTTATCTTTTCTTTGATAGTTATTTGTGTCAGTTCAATCAAAGAGATTGGCTTATTAATTGTAAGGCTTTTAGGAACTCCTGAATCTTCACTATCAGTTTCTTATATAACACCAAGCATTTACCTTATATTTGTATTTACTGAAAGAGGCTTTTTGAATCTCTATGTAATTTCAAACCTATTCTTCTCATTTAATTCTAAAGACCTGCTGCTTTTTTGTCAGCTTTACTTTTTAGATTAATTTGGAATATCCTTCTTGTGCTTTTATCTTATGCCTTATCTTAATTAGCTCGAAGATTAATTAACAGTTCTTATTTTTTTAAACTAATTCAACTTTCTCTAATTTTAATCATTCTCCACCTCTTATTAGAGGACATTCCCATCTTTAAGGGAGTGACTTTACCTGGAAAATTTATTTTCTTCATTCTATGCTTCTTAGACGACAGTTAGTTATTCATTTGAAGAAGCAGAGCAATTTTCTTCTTCAAAAATATCACTAGCAGAGCTAGAAGCATCGCTAGACTCATATTCAATGGAATTAGCAAGCTCAGCGATATTCATTTTTTATAAGCTAAATAATTAAAGAACAGCATTAATTAATTTTACCCTTATCATTTTAAATTAATTCCTAATATTCGAAACTACTTGGAAAGAACTTTACTACAAAGATGGTCTTTGCAATCTTAGCTAACTTGCTTGTTTTAAGGTTTCATATAGTATTTTTCGTGTATTCTAGGTTTGTCTAAATTAAGTTAGACTTGATTGTATTAAATTTAACTAGTTATTAAGTATTTTTTTGCTTATAACTAGTCTACATAATCAATATTTTTACTACTTATGAAGCAAGTTACTTTAGGAGGGATAATATCTACCTTATATAAAAGCATTAAGAACTGCAGTTTCTTTTAGAGTAATCAAACAATTGATGTATTTAACATATCACTAACACTAGTTTAGAGACTGAGTATAATGCTCGTTTTAAAAAGGAATGAAATGGTTACACGATTCAGTAGATTTGCATAAAAACGTTTTATAGTTTTATATATAAAATAATAATAGTAAAGTACTACTCTAACAAGGAGACTTAAGTGATACTTTTAAAAGAAGTAAGTTCTATATCCTCATCAATAAACTTTCTTTTTAACCTTCTCAATTACTTATTTTTACATCTTATACTCTTATACCTGCTGGGATCTGAATCTTGAAATTAAATCCTAGTATGCTTCTAATATTTTAGCTAATTAAGTTTAAGTAATAAGAAGGATTATTTTTACTAAGGTAAGAGTATAAGTTTGAAGAAAGTGGATTTGATATCAGCTAAATTAAGTTTGATTCAATATAGTTAGAAACTTAATATTTTTATCCCTTTTGAGATATTCTAAATTGATAACTCAAGCATAGGTTTAGATTACTTTCCTTTAATAGAAGAATAGAATAAGTTGTTCTTGAAGCTTTAAATAGCCTTTATCAATTATTTGCTTTTAGATCTGAGAGCATTTGTAGCTAGTTTGGGATATCAAAGTCTTTTAAAATATTCATAAGCATCAACTTAACTTTCTTATAGCTCCTAAAATTTGTAACTAAAGGACTATATTTGAGATATATCCATTAATATGTGTCTTAAACAGCTATTTTAGACTAAAGGAAATGCATCACTACTTTATACCTTTAAAACTGCCTTTTTACAAACGATATTTGATATTTAAGAAGCTAACTACACGTGTAGACAACATAATCCTAGCTACTTTATAGAAGAACTTGATTTAATGATAACAAGAATAATGTCAATTACAAGAGCGGTGAATATTGGATAGTAGCGAATGATTAAGCTCAGCATTGTTACTTTATGATTTTGAGGTAATAAACGTTATCAATTCAGCTTATAAAAAAAGGCTTTTATCGACTATGATAAATAAGAAGCATATCAATTAAGTAGAAAAGGCTTAAATAAGATTCATTTTATTATATCGATTGGACTTATAACTATATCAGAGAATCTAGCCTCGTTTTTAATTTCTAACACTATTGGTAAAATATAATTAGTCAGCTTAACTGAAAGATAAGCTTTAAGGGTGCTTTTTTGAAAAATATTAGGTTGTAAAAAGGAAATTTTAGAGTCTTAAGACAAAAAATATTGATGCATATTGAAGTAAATTAATTGGATCAGAGCATAAAGTATTTAAAGCATAATATAAAGAAATACAAAAATATTAATTTTAAAGCATATAAAGCATACATTAGAATATAGCTTATTCAAATACATAATCAAAAATTACTAAGGTATAATAATGAAATAGTCATTATGATAAGTACTATACATTTACATTTTTTTTGCTTTTCAAATTAAAATTTAAGTTTTACTTGACTGAGAATAATCAATAGCCACAGATAGTAAAAATCTCCAAAAGAAATTATAGAGAAATTCTTAGCCAAAGATAATTTCCAAAGAGCGTAAGTTCAAACCTAGTAATATTAGTACAGATAATAAGATTAATAGGTTTTAGTAAGTTCATCGATCTTTTATCATGCAAGTGTCAAGAAACATAAGGATAGTAAACAATTTTGGAAAGTTTACCTTTATATTCTTATTAGTCTAATTATACTAAATTATCTAAGAAAGGAATTAGAAATTTTGATCGAAATTCCTTTTAAACCTTTAATCCTTAATAATGTCAACTTTTAAGCTCAGTTGCTTATTTTACCTTAGCTCTCTTTATAAAGGCATATTCTTCTAACATAACTTTAATCTCCTTAAAAAGCGCTAAGAAAACAAGGAAAGCAAGAGTATTTTAGATATTCTAGCTTCATTTAGAATCTAGCAATCACCAAAATAATATCATAACTACAGAGTCAAAAAAGTAGTCTAAGATGATGATAGAACATTTATATTAGGATGTGTTTATTTACAAATAACTCTAAAGCATTTATTTTACAAGCTATTTGAATATAATCTTTCATAAGATTAATTAAAGTAAACCATTGAATTGATAGTTTAACATATAAGAAGGCTTTGACTAGCCAGTTCTTTAGATAGCTTAAAATGCTGAGGCTACTTTATAATGATTATGAATGCTAACTGTAAATGTATCATAGCTTTGACAATCTATAGAAAACAAAGCTAACCTTAGATATAAAAATGATATTAGAATAAATACCCTAATCAATTTACTATTTTCATATAAGTAGAAATACTTTCCATAGAGTCTCTATATCTTAAAAGACTAGTCTTATAAAAGCTAATTTTGTCCTTTGATTTTACTATCTAAATTGCTTAGAAATTAGATTAAGATAAAAAAGAGAAAAAGCTATTAAGAAGATTATAGATAGCAAAGCTAACTTTACTTATATAAAAAGGGCATAATAATGTTATAAAGGTAGTTATTAGCAAATATACATAATTGGTTATTTAAATGGTATAAGAATATATGTAACAGTATGTTTAGCTTTATTAAAGCATGCTAAGTTTAGCTATATGGAAACTAATATCCTATAATCTATTTTGATAAGCAGAATGAAACTATTATTTACTTTATATACTTTAGTCAAATCTAATTTTTTACTAAGATAGTTTGATCTAAATATTTTGCTAGAACCAATCAAGGGAGAGTGAAGGTAAGAATGAAGATAAATAAGTAGTATAAGTATTAGGAATGTTGGAAAGCTAGTTGATTATTAGTGTAGATAGGAGATGAATATTAATAAAGAATAGAATTAAAAGATTTACTTAGTTGATATTCTAATTAGTCAAATAAGGACTCTTTTAATAATTGGTTGTAATGGAAGAAAAAGAATATGATATTGTAGTCTGTGGAACAGGTCTAACTGAATGTGTTCTAGCTGGGCTATTCTCTGCTCATGGTAAAAAAGTTCTTCACATTGATAGAAACTCTTATTATGGTGGAGATACTGCCTCTGTTAACTTGACTAATCTTTGGAATAAGTTTAGGCCTGGACAAAAGCCTCCAGAAAAATATGGAGCTAACAGAGATTGGAATGTTGATTTAATTCCTAAGTTCATCCTTGCAGCTGGAAAATTAGTTAAGATCATAATTCATACAGGAATTGTAGCTAATAACTTGGATTGAAGAACTGTAGAAGGCACATATGTTATGCAAGTATCGCAGGGAGGTCTTTTTTCTAAAGGTGGCAAAGTATCAATTCATAAAGTTCCAGCTAACGATAAAGAGGCACTAAAGTCTTCGCTTATGGGACTGTGGGAAAAGAAAAGATGCAAAAATTTCTTTTAATTCATTGACAATTATGAACCATAAAACCCTGCTACACATTAAGGATTGAATTTATAGACTGGATCCTTTGCTGAAGTTATTAAGAAATTCTCCTTAGAACCTAATACTGTTGATTTCATTGGTCACGCAGTAGCTCTACATACAAATGACTAATTCATATATGAGCCAGCACATCCAACTCTCATGAAAATTAAGCTTTATATGGATTCTATGTATCGTTATGGAGAATCACCATTTATCTATCCTATTTACGGAATTGGAGGCATTCCTGAAGGCTTTAGTCGTTTGAGTGCAATTTATGGTGGTACTTATATATTAAATAAGCCTGTTGATGGATTTAGTTTTAATGCTTAAGGTCAAGTTATTGGTGTAAGAAGTGGAGAAGAATTAGCAAAGACAAAAATGGTTCTATGTGATCCAAGTTATGCCCCTCATAAAGTTCAGGTAGTTGGTTAAATAGTAAGAGCTATATGCATAATGGATCATCCTATTCCAAATACTGATAATGCTCAAGCCTGCCAAGTTATTATACCCTAGAGATAAACAGGAAGATAAAACGACATTTTCATCAGTATGCTAGGCAACCAAAATTAAGTATGTGGTCCTGGATATTTTATTACTATCATAAGCACATAAATTGAAACTTAAAATCCAGAGGCTGAACTTGAGCCTGCCTTTGCTATTTGTGGTAACGTGCTTGAAAAATTCATTTCCGTAATCTTTTAACTTTATAGATATCTGACATGTGTGTCCCAGTTGACGATGGATTGAACGATAATGTATTTGTAAGCAAAACTTTCGATGCAACAAGCCACTTCGAATCAGCATGTGACGATATCATAAGCTTATATTAGAGAATTATGAAAGAAATACTTAATTACGATGAGCCATTAAAGCCATTTACTACTGGAGAAACCTAGGAAGAAAACTAAGAATAGCAGTAGCAAGAATAGCCAAATCCTGAAGGTCAATAATAAGGATAATAAGAATGAGAACTTTTTAATAAACATTTTTATAGTCTTTTAGCATTAAAACTATGGATCTTACTCTACTATACATACTATATTCAAAACCCTGTCTAGCAATCTATAACTACTTAAGTTATTAATGCTAGTAGCTTTAATTAAACTAGCTATCTTCAATGAGAAGTAATATTTAAATAATTCCCATTTCTCAAAGGCTTAGATTGATAAAGGACATATTGGTAAATTAAAATAACGGGATTGGTTAGATTTTCATTTAATTGGCATTAATTAAGTTTAAGCTTAGAGGGCTAAAAAATCAGGCATTTAAGTTAATAAGATCTAGGCCATTTTGATACTTTGAATCACTTAAGTTAAACATATCAAAAGCAAACTGATGCTTATACTAAACATTCTACTATACTAACTCATTAAGAAGCACAATAACTTTGAACTTAGTTTTGTGTTAAAAGGTTAAAAAACATTTCTCGAAAGCAAGTAATTAACTATCCTTAAGTATACCAAAATAAAGTAAAGACAGTAGTTTTTATCTATAAATACAGTTATTAAGTTTCAAGAGCCTTAAACTTTAAAATAAAAGGATAGAGAAAGTAAATAATAAATAGGTTTATTATGCAGTTAAAATTACTAAAAAATTAGGATTACTAAATACCCATTAAACCTATTAACTCAACTTACTAGAAACTAAGCAAGTATAAATTTAAAAACTAGAAGCAAAGCTTGTAAAGATAGAGTGATAGATCTAGCAATTTTGAAAGCCAATTAAAAGACAATTAATTATCTGATTTAGCATCAAGAAGCTAAAATGATGCTAATGCTTAATAAGTTATAAAGCCGAGGTTTATGGAATTTCCTGAGAGAAACAAAATATTCAAGTTTGATGATTTTGAGAACGAAGTATTTAATTAGATAAAAGTATAGCCTAGAACTAGAAACTTATAGAGCTATAATTAGATAAAAAAGCTAACTTTTGAAATTATTCAATCTTAAAAATAAGAATCGAAATAAGCGAAAGGAGAATAGAAATAAGAGTAGTAAAAATTAGGAAAAATTTAGAAGATAAAGCTACATTTATCTCCTATCAGAACAACTTTGAGTGGAAATCCTAGTGATAATTTATAGCTTTATAAAAATACTCAAGGACAAATAATTAGGATGAATAAGGATCTTAATGATAGTTTTGAAGAAAATAGCTTTATTTAAGGAATGTAAATTCAAACGCTACTTACTCCTAGAAAAAAAGATTAAAGAAAGCTGACTCGTAAAAAGAGAAAGACTTATGGATATAAATCGAAAAGTCCTGAAAGAATTTAATTAAAATCCTCAGAAAGAACTTATGAAGAAGAATTTCTGTGAAATTAAATTTCATATCTGAAAGAGGACAACTATATTCATAAGAATCATCTTAAGGCTATTTAATAAATAGAATTAGACAAAAGCAAGAAGAGTAAAGTTATAAAACTGCCATATATCAAAACTTTCAAATAATTTTCACCAAAAGCATAACATTTTCAACTACTTTCATTCTTTAATTTTAAGTTAAAACTTAAATATTTTGCTTAAATCAAAAAATTTGAAAGAAGAGAATGAGATATTTAAGCCTTTAGAGATTCAAAGTTAAGATTAAAATATTAACATGATAATGAAGCGGTAATTTTAGCTTTAGTTTTCAAAGTATTTTCTCATTTTAATTGCAAAAGTAATATTAAATTACCTATAAGTAATAATGAAGCTAACTTCAGTATATAAAGATAGCAAAATTTTGAGCATAATAGTGAGTATAGTTCTATATAATTAATCCGTAAGAAAGTTTCTAAGTAATTATTTAATAATTTTAAAAGCAAAATTTATAGACAAATATATAATAATGAAATTAATTAGTAAGCTATAAAAAGACATAGTGAAATTTAGCTAAATAGGGGTAATATTAGTTAGCTTTTTTTAAATTAATGAAATTGTATTTATACTTTGTAACTGTATTATGATCTTCAGGCTATCTAATAATAGATTTTGTATGCATAAATAAACTATTGCTCTTATATCTGAAATGCTATAAGAGAAAGCTAGTTTTAGCTAAGAAGTTATTTTCATAAAATTAGTTACAACCGCAAAATTATTTAACTTAAATGGTTAGTAAATGTTCAAAACTTTGCAGATAACTAGGTGACGAAATTAGAATTGGATTGAGATTCTGGGATACTACTTTTGATATCTTCAGCAGGATTGATATTTTCAAGCTATAGACAATGATCTTTGAACGATTGTATCTTAATTTAATTTTTCTTTCTTCCTACTGGTTTAATATTTTCTGTTTTTTGTCTCTTTTAGATCTTAAAAATAATTTTTAACTAATTTTAAGTTTTTTCTTTCTTTTGAGTCTTCTAGTGATTTGATACATTTTGCTCATTAGTTATCAGAGTAATTTGGTTTTTATTTTTAAGATCTGTAAGATTATTCTCTTCCTATTTCTGCTTCTGTAAATATTCCAAACATTTTCTTATGTTAAAACCCACAACTGCAAAGTTTTTATCCGCTTCTTCAATATTTTTGAATTAATTGTCATAATCTATTCTTTTTGAATTATTTTAATCAAATTCAGGCACTTTTTTCCCTTAAGAAATTGAGAATTAATTATATCTTTAATTAGTCTGCATCCTTTGATCTAGTTACTTCAAATACTTCTGCAAATCTTCATTGAAATTATCATTTTAAGTAGTCTTAATTAAATAGTTGCTTTAGACCTGCAAATTAGAATGTGATTAATTTTCCTAGTTTTAATCTGTCTGCAAGTCTTCCAATTTGAGTTTATTTCTCTGAGTTAAATGATAGTAATCAGATTATTGTTTAGTTTGCTGAAAAGATCCTTTTCCATATGTAAAAGATTTGTTAATTTACCTGAATTATTACTTATTTTCTTAGAGGTAAGAGTTTAAACCTGGTGATATTTGAGTATGCTAATCCAGTTTCATAGGAGTTTAGCATATTTCTTTTTGCTTTTGTTTTGAGAGACATTCTATTTCCTAGAGATTCAAATCGAAAACGCGAGAAGTGCCCAATTCAGGTTTAATCTCTAAATTCTAGAAGCTTTAGTTTTAACTCTAAGGATTATAGTCTTAATTTGCTTTATTTTCTATCTTTTTCAAGCTGAATTTTCCTTTTCCTCTTTGTAACTAATTTTTAAAGTTGATTCTCCTATAAGAGCCAGATTATGATTGAGCTCTTTCTTCCTTTTGGTATATTTTCTGTATAGATCTTTACTACTAGAACCCACAGCTTCTAGAATAAAGCTGGATGCTATTGAAGTTAGATTTTTCCTGGTGATCTTCTTTTAACTGCTGGATATTGTCACTATCAAGAAAGTAGAATTACTGGGGAATGTGGTATTGCTTTTGTAACTAGTACAAGGTTTCGTAGTTAAATTTAATGTTCTGGCTTTTATTTGTATTATACCCATGAAGTGAGTTTCAGTCTCTTTATGTTATCATAGATTCTATCAAAGGAAACTACCTAATTTACATATAGTTAGTCTTAGGTCTTTTCTAAAGAGATTTATGAATTTGATTTTCCTACATTCAAAAGTTTTCAGTTTAGTTCTTAGTAGTTAAAGGAACTCCAATCAGTCTTTAATATGGCTTCTAGGTGCTTTCTTATAAGTTCTAGAAATTAGAGTTGAAGTTATAAAGATAGTTATTCTTATTAATAGGCTTCTTCTCTCTTTTTCCAAACATTTAAAATTAGGTCTTCTTGCTACTGAAGTTTTGAATTCGCTAGTTTGTTAGACACTTTGATTGATCCATTTTCTTATGACTTTTCAATTTAATTTTAAAAGTAAAACCTCTAATCTGTTTCATTAAGTAAGCTTGAATACTAGCAAAGATAAGCATTTTAGTACATAAGTTTAACTTTATATGTTCTGCTAATCTTAATATAAAGGAAGTGGTAAAAGAAGCACAATATAAGCTAGATTAGTATAGCTAAAGGTATCTTAAATATGTTTACATTATAGGAGATAATTATTAAGTAGCTACTTTATGCTTTATCTCCTAGATACTTTGGGATTTATTAAGGTTAGTCCACTTTAATTGCTTTATACATATTAGTGCCTTTTTAACTTCAAAATTAGTGGATTATAGAAGGTAAATATTTTGCTGTTTATTATATGGAAAGTATATAAAAACAGGGATAGTTTGATATTTGAAATACCAAAGGAAAAAGTACGATTCAAAACTAGAAAGATATAGGAAAGTGTTCCACATCAATCATTATACAAAATACGTCTAAGCTCTTTATTCTTATACTAGACATCAATCGTTTTTCTTAAAAGCATAAAAAAGAAAAGGCTATATATATTTCTAAGCTTAAATGATAAAATATTTAACATAATAGCTAATTAATCTATATCATAGTATCTTATCCCAACATAGGTAAAGGACTAATTCAGAAGATAATAAGACCTAAATAAAGTAAAGCAACAAGAAGCAGTGAATAGTGTAATATAACATATACATTCAATAATACCAAGAAATAGTATTTAATTAAATTTTTTTGTAAATGATACTTGAACTTAACTTTTGTATCTTTTATAAATGGCATAAACAAGCTAAAACATCAGAAGTATTTAAATCCAGCACAACAGACATGAAAGAGAAAAAGTATCTATGAAAGCTAATTAAAACTAAAAGAAAAAGTTGAATGATAAAAATACTAATCGCTTCATTTAATTGTTGTAGTAAGATGAGTTTGAAAGACTTAGAGTTGCGGAAATTGTATGTGCTGTAGTAGCTTTAACCTCAATATTGGGTAGTTTAGTTGCATAGGATATTTTATTTACTGAAGAGAGTTTAAATAAAGACGGTTGAGACTATATAAAATTGCTAGGTACTTATGAATATGTTGATATAGTTGAATCTTATTTATTAGTATGTCAAACACTTTAAACTATTTTACTTGAGACTATGATTGTCTGGAAAACTTATAGAAAGCTATAGTGACATAAATCTAAAGGAGAATTTTCTTCTTAAGATAACATTTATACATCAGGACTTTATAAGCTTATGACTTTTGAAATTTTTATAAACTTATTTCATCCCATTTAACCCTTTTAAGAAAAGAAGTTTGTAAACTATAATTCAATGCTAGGAACTGAAATACAATATAGATATAATGAGCCTTTAGCTATTATGGTGCTAATCAGATTATACCATTTATTTGTGGTCTCACTATAAATTTCTAAATATTCAAGTATCAGAGCTTAGCGAGTTTGTGATATGAACTCTCATAATTCATCTGCTATGTTTACTTTACGTTGTCTAATGGTAGATTTGCCTAGTAAGATAATTCTGACGCTAATGTGTGCCACTATTTTAGTATTTGGATATATTTTGCATATTTGCGAGCGTTCTCATTGAAATATACCTGATTCTGACAGTGGGAAGGATTTTGGGAATTGATCTAATTCAATGTGATGTGTCATTGTTACAATAACAACTGTAGGATATGGAGACTTTTATCCTCTTACTAATGCAGGAAGGTTTATTGCTTTCATAGTATGCCTTTGGGGTGTTATTCTAGTAAGTCTTATGGTAGTTAGTGTTACTAACACCTTAGAAATGAATGCTAGTGAAAGGAGAACTTATTATATCCTCTAGAGATTAGACTTCAGAAATATAATGAAGCAATAAGCTTCTGTTCTGATTAGTTTGGCTGCAAAAATAAAGTTGCTAATGAGAAAGCGTGCAGACAGAAAGGAAATAGCAAGGTATATTGGAATTTTTATAAAGGCTAAGGCAGAGTTTAAAAAGCAGAAAAAGTAAGTCATTTATTTAGGCATTTGAGAGCTCTTTACATGCAAGGGGACTCTTAAAACGTAACAGGCAATGACTTAAGCGCTATAAGGTTTAATATCGAATTCTTGAAGTAAAATATCCAGGATTAAGTTTTCGACATACAGAAATAGCTTCAAATAATTATAGGAGAGAAACAGAAAAAAGAAAACAAAAAGGAATACAGGAAGATAGTTCAGTTAGTTACCGAAAAACTAGTAGAAGAGCAAGAATTTTGAACAACATTTTTTGTTTAATTTATAAATTAAAATGTAAAGCCAATTAGAAGAGTTCTAAGAGCCAGATGTACAAAATTTTGAATAATTTTCTCCAAATTTGATTGGGTAAAGTACTTAAATAGATAATCCAAAACAAAATGAAAACATAATTATCTTGGACAGAAAGCTGACAACTGAAGTATATGTAATCTAATAACCATAAAACAAATTAAATGATTAAGATATATCAAATATAAAGGATTAGAAAGGTATTTTATAAATATCTGGTAGCTTTGAAAATGAGTAACTTGATAATTAAAATTAGAATGATAAGTCAAATGAAATTAGAGGAAAAATATAAATGACTGTAAAGAGTAATGCTTGGCAGGATTAAAGCGACAATAGAAATAAAGAAAGTTTTTAAGCTTCAAATGAATAAATTTAAAATGATTCTAATCTAAAAAGTACTAACTAAGAACAAGATTAAGCTTAAAGCTTTGATCCAGAACAGAGTATAAAGTCAGTAACCTCATCAGAAGAAGATAGTAATAAAAAAAGCCTTTAATTATCCGAATCAATGCTTGCTAAATTACCAGGATATAAAAATAAGAAAAAGGATTTCGACAAATAGTTTGAGAAAAGCTTTTATTAAAGTCTTTCGGAATTTCACATTCAAAGGAATGATTTACAAAACTAGTTCTAAGGAGTAAAGCTAGATAATAAGTTTAAATAACTTATTATGTCTGACGCTTTTGAAAGACTCAAAATGGCAGAAGCGATATGTGGATTAATAAGTATTTTTTCAATAGCAACAAGTGTTCTGTAAGAAGATATGATATTTACTTCAGAAGACCTAAACAAGAGTGGGTATGACTGAGTGAATTGAATTGGTGATAAAAGTAAAGTTAATGAGTGTGTATGATATTTACTTATATGTGGCCATATTTTAACAGCTTTACTTGAATTTGCAATTTATTGAAGAACTGTAAGAGTACTGGAATGGCGTCAGGCTAATGGTTGATTATCTGATTAAGATAATCTTAAATCAGCGGGGATGATAACATTACTTGTAATCGAACTGATAATTTGTTTTCCACATCCTATGATATTCTGGAGAGATCAAAAATTTAAGTCTTATAACGCACATGTTAATGCATATGTGGAGTACAGAACAAATGATGTTTGAGAAGTCTTGATTCTAATGCGGCTATATCATGTGGCCTTTTTAGCTTTGTCTTCGAGTAAATACGCTGGAAGGAGAGCATAAAGAGTTTGTGATATGAATGCTTGCAATTGGAATTATCTGTTCACTTTTAAATCCTTAATGAAGGATATACCCAATACTGTTGTAACAATCATTTTAGCAGTAAGTATTGTACTAGGAGGCTTTTGCTTGCATATTTTTGAAAGATATCATTGGAGTTATATTAACAGCAGTGGAGATTTTGGAAACTGGTCTAATTCAATGTGATGTATGATAGTGACAATGACTACTGTAGGTTATGGGGATTTGTTTCCAATTACTTAAACTGGAAGAGCAACCGCATTTTTAGTCTGCATATGGGGTATTGTAATTCTATCTCTTATGATTGCTACGGTAACCAATAATTTGGATATGGATCAGAGCGAAAAAAGATCTTTTATATTACTTCAAAGAGTAAAGCTAAGAGAAGACATGCAAATTCAAGCTGCAATAGTGATAAGTTGTGCAATGAAAATTAAAATAGGGATAAAAAAGGAAGGATAAATATTTTTAGAGTCAGATGAGGCTCAAGACTATATGGCTAAATATATTACTGCAAAGGGAAAGTTAAAAAAGATGAGAGTGTAAGTTATTTAGTTACTTTAGAGAAATGAACTCTTTAAGTCTAGACTCACAAAGTGATCCTGACTCTACTAAAAGGGAATTAAGTGAAATAAGGCTAGAATTAGCCTCAACTCAGTCATACTTTGATCAATAGATGAAGGATATTAGAACTCTAATAGGAAGACTTGCTCTGGCTAGTCAAAGACTGAAAGAATAGAAAGAAGCTCAAGATCAAAATAGTTAAAATAAAGCTTAAGTTTAGTCACATTAAGACAGTCAAAATGGTCTTTAACTTCCAATTTATAAAATTATTTTCTAGTTAGATTGATTATCTTCAGTACTATCTTTCATCTCTTTAATCTAAAAAGCTTTTAATAAATACTCATTTAATTAGCTTCTAATAATGAAATAAGATATAATACCTAAACTAGATTTATAGGCTTTAATTAATACATATTAGCTCATTATATCTAAGATCTATATCGAAATGTCAAGCATATAAGACATCAATCTATTTTGATAAAGCATATAAGGGAATAATTTTCTCTGTATAATTAAGCTTCTTTTGTTGGCTTATGAGAATTAAGTTGGGATATTAAAGGGTATTCTATAAGGGAGATCTAAGTACGGTAAAAATTATACAATATAGGTCATACTTTACTTAATAACTTTAAAGCTTCAATATAATGAATAAATAGGTAAATGTTAAATACAATAACAGATAGTTAATACATTTAGGTTCTACAAACTACACACTGATAATGTCAGTTTACTAAATTTCAAAACCTTATTATTGTTTAGTGTCTGCTTTAAGCTGTTTTATCAAGCTTCAATAATAAAAGCTATATGTTTTCTATCTATTTCAGAGCCTTTAAATACCATCTAAATAGTTTATTTAATATAATCTATTTAAATTACCGAATGCTAATTAAACTCTTTAAAGCTTAATAAGAATTACTAAAATTAAGTAAAGGAAAAGGAGTAAATTAGCACTTATAGATACTATATGTCAAATTAAGTCAACTATTTGCTTGAATTGCTAAGATACTAAGATTAGGGGTAAAGCAGTATATTAGATCAACTTGATTGATGAATCTAAATAGTCTTGTTTTAGCTAATTTAACATGATAAGGCTAAATTAATCCACTAGTTTAAACCCAAAAGTTGATATACCAGTGTCGAGTTTCCTTATAGCTGATAAAATTTCCTTTTAGCTAGAAGGAGCTAATAGAAGGATTGTGGCTTTAAGGTGGTTTAAGATAGAGCAGTAGGTATAAATAATGAATTTACTCTTAAAAATGAATTTTAATATTATGGACTAGTAAAATGCAAATGGAGCTTAGCTAGATTATTTAACTGTCTTTATTGAGTAATTTTATAAAATGAAATACGTAAAGCATTAAACTACAATTCTGTCTAAGGATGTTTGTAAAAGAAAAAGGATCTAATGAACACCTGAAGAAGACTAATTTCTATTTTAACTCTGCTAAATTTACTCTAACTCTTGGAAAAATATTGCTAGAGATCTTAATTTGAAATTCCCTAAAGCTCAAGTGAGGAATAATTACTAATGCAAGGCTAGGTTTATTAGTCTCAAATAGAAAGAGTAAAAGTGAAGCAAAAAATAGCTTAAACTTATTATTATCAAGCGCTTCGAAGGATATAGCTGGGATCAAATAGCTTTAGAGTTCCCGGATAAAAGTGAAGACGCGGTAAAAAAGCAATATGATTTTATTAAGTTTTATAATCCTTCTTTCAAGAACCTGGTCATATGAAAGCATATTAACAAATTAAAAGCTAAGGAAATACAAGAGACCAGTCCTTTGACATAAAAAGCACCAGAGTATAATTAAATAAAAACTATAGAGTAGTAACTAACTTAAGAGATCATATCTGATATGTAGACTTCCTTTAATTAAATTCCAAGACTTCCTCCTTTAAATTTTGGAGTTGTCTATGCTGATTTTCAAAGATATAGCTTTAGATTCTTCGGCTGACTGTATATAACAAACAATTTTATTAAGAATGAGTCTTTATATATATAGACTTTGACCTACACTTGAAGCAGCATAAATAGATGTAATTTACGTATTTATTTAAATCCCTTATTCTTCCTTATTTCTACAATCAAATTATTTATCTGTATCACTTCAAATTATTATAACTACTCATCCATTTTTCTAAACTAAGTGCATATTTAAATCGTTAAATTTCGTTTTTCTTTCCTTAATTTCTCATAGAACTATACTTAACGTTTATTTACAAGAGCAATAGAGAACAATAAAGAGCCACTGAGTTTAATTAAATTGAGAATACTAACTATTAAAGGCTTTTCATTTAAGGCTTTTCTATATTCATCCTATATCAATATGCTGCTTCATTTATTATGAGTAAACAGTCTATTATTTTAAGATTTCCGACAGACACTTTTTTCTTTTTTTTACTGAGATATAAAATCTAATTATATAGGTGATGTTTATAACCCACAGAAATTAAACCTTCAAAAATTCAGATATTTAGAATCTAAATAGAGTTAAAAAAGACCAATAGAAAAATCTTTAGAAAAGGGACTAGAGATATGAGACAACGAAATTTGATATAATTAAATGAAAAGAAGGATTATCACTATACAACTAAAACAGCTTTAACTATTAATTCAATGATAAAGCATCTTATAACTACTTAGTGTTTATAGCAATAAGTTTAGATCTACCTTTTAGAATCTAAGCTTATATGTATACAATTAAAGACACTAAAAGCTTCATCTCGTATTTTGTTAAGTAGCTAGAAATGAGATATATATGACATATAATAACTATAAGCAAACAGAGGAGTTAATTAAGATGATACTTATATAGAGAACATTTAAATAAGTAATATTTCTGGGAGAGGGTTATAAAGAGAAATTTCTTATTTAAATTTTTTGGTATTTGGTTTATTTTAAATTTCCTATTTGAATATCTGTATATAACGATCTTATGGAGTCAAGTCATGTCCTATGAATTAAAGAACTAGATCTACCTCCTCCTTAATACAAAATACACTTTAGTCAAGTTTCTTTCGAAAAAAATCAAATACAGATTCCAAAATTATTTTCAACTTCTTTGAAGAAGCTCAAGACTTTGTAGAACAAATGTAAGATTAAAGGGAGTTAGAATAATTTTGTATCTAAAACTGTGAGGGTGGAAGAAGAGAGAGGAAAAGCTGTTAAAAGGATAAAAGAAAATTAAAAGAGATAACTGCTATTCTTAACAGAGCAAAACTCAAAAAGGTACAAGCTTGATCAAACAACCATTGATAGATTTGTAAAAAAGGAGAATTGAAATGTGTGATTATATGAATAGACTAAGCTTAATATATATTTGCTTTATTAAATTAAACTAGTGTCTAGAGTTTGGTGTATAGGTTTTATCACCTATATGTTCTTCTATTTTGCTAGATTATAAAGCATTTTATTTTTAAAGATGGTTAATAAGTTGTTTAAAGATATGTAGAAATATCCTAAATCAAATTAAAGTTTATTCATTGATTTATTGAATAATAATGGCTCCCAAGTTTTGGCTAAATCCTCCAAGAGGTGGTGGAGTTCGTTGGGTCTCACCAACAATGAACTGTCACCCAGCTTTTGAATACGCTAATCGTGTTCCCAGATGGATGACATTCCCAAACAACACTCCAACTGATTATCACTGTGATCCAGACTTCATCACTCTTTTGAACTATGAAAAGGGCTTGATTTAGCACGAGTTTTCATTGTACAACTACAATGTAAGTGCTGTTCTTGGCGGTCCTTTTTCATTGAAATTTTGGAGAATTATGTATTACCAAAACATTCACTACGATAGACACTATCTTCCATTCTTTATCTTCATGTGGTGCGTTCTAGCAGCTGGAATGAGAAGCTATGATAACTCAGCTTACGATTTCTACTATTTCACTGACTGATGAAACAATCTAAAGTAATAATTTTATTAGTTATAACTTAATTTTTATCTTTATTTCCTTCATTATAGTTCTTACTCTTCTAATGCTTATTCTACTTATCATATAGTATTCAATGCTTATATCACTTGCTTATTTTCATACTCTTTTATCGCCTTTGATTTATTTAAAATGCAATTATCTCTTTATCAACGTAAGTCTTATTAGGGTAGATAGAAATGAAATACTAATATGAAAGATCTTAAAATATCCCTTTGATTTATTAAAGCAAAAATATTTAGTGACTAATGATATTGTTGAGTCTTAAATCTTCTCTTAATTCATATAGCAACTTTAATACTCTCCATATAAATATGAATTACCTATTTTAGTCTAGCATTATAAAATACCCTAGTTAAACTTTTCTTATTATAAGCTAAATTAGAGATACTTTCAATTAGCTAGTATTAAAGTAGCATAACTAGTAGATCTAGACTTCTTTAATTTAATAATGAGACTTAATTCTATTTACCTCTTACTAGCTCCTTATCTAATGCTTTTATTATTTGTTACTAGAATGTATAAGTTTTTGTTAACGTTATTAGAAAGGTTGTTCAAGCCATGTTAGTTCATTATTAGTTAGTAGGAGTATTCTACTATAGAAGAATTATAAAAGCTCATAATCTCAAAACGCTCCTTATTCCAGAAAGGTAATGGTAAATATTCCTTAATTAATATACTTAACCATTAATTCAAAATATACAACATACAAGCTGCAAAAATAGGTAGTTAGTAAAATAAAGGTAGTGGTACTAGCTAAAAAGTAGGAGATATAAGTATTAGACTATGGAAATATTTAAACAGTAGCTCTATTAATTAATTTAATGCTATATGAATAAGGAAAACTAAACAAAAGCACAAAGTCAACTATAGATAAAATTATAGCTACTATTAAAAGACTAATCTACCAATACTTATTTAGGTATTATTATAATATTCATATAACTAAGGATCAGTCAAGAAGTTATTGCTTGCTGCTTAAGATTTCTATTAAAGGGTTGTTAAAGAAATGCTAGAAGAAGCAGACTGTAAAATTGTAAATTTAGTAGTATAAGAAAAATTTAATCTAAGGAAGAGATACTAAAAATATGAAGCCTGATATAGTTAAACTTAGATATAAGCTGCATAACTTAGAAAGCGAAAGTATTTGTATAGATATTTGCTAATACTGAGGTTAAATGTATATTCATTAGAGTTTAGTTTAATGATCCTCTTTAAAAAGAGACTTGATTGAAGGATAATAGTAGCAGACCTTCATACTTTTAAAGGATGGTAGTTAATGTTTCTTGCGTTTTTAGTAAAAGTAATTTCATTGAAGTGAATTAAAGAGTGAAATGAGTGAATTAAAAGGTTAAATAAATAAAATGAAATATTTATTAATCCTATCTCTAGCTCTAACCACTTAGGCTATTTTCTTCAATTTAGATGGTGGAAAAGAGTTTTGCATTTATGAGTATATTGAACAAGGAGAGGCCTTAGAAGGTGCATGGTCAGTTTCAGGACGTGGTGAGAAGAATGTGAGAGTGTCAGTAATGAGCCCAAGCAGGGATTTGGAATATGTCAGTTCTCATGGAGTTAGAGAAGAATAAATAAAGATAAAAGCTAGAATTGCAGGCAAGCACGAGTTATGCTTTAAAAGCACTGACGACTAATAGAAGTTATTCAGTTTTGAATTAATGTCAGAAGATTTGAATCAATTGGTTAGAGAAGACCACGTAGATCCAATTCTTCAGTAGTTCTAGTCACTGATTAAACAATTCTAGAGCGTTTATAGAAATCAAAGATTCTACTCAAGAAGAGAAAGAGTTCACAGAAATATAAGCGAAAAAACCAATGACAGAGTCGTATTCTGCAGTTTTATCAAAATGATAGTGCTAATCGTAATGGCTTTCTTATAAGTATATGTTCTCAAAAGCTTTTTCAATGTAAAGAAAGGTGTAAAAATTTGAGATTTGTTAAGAACTTTTAATCAATAAAAAACATTTTGAACTTAACTTTCTAATCTTCAAAGCATGTCTTGTACTTTCTCTCCTTTATAGGTTACACTCAGCAAATCATATCAAAATTAAGTGCTTCTGCATAAGATTATAATTAAAAGCCTAGTATAAAAAGCAAAATTTTAAGATTGAAGCTATTAATAAGTTAACTTAATTGGTCTAAAAATATCAATAGAGGTAATAATAACCAAAATAGCCTTTAACTTATAATAACCATATACTCCTTAAAAGAAATGTCAGAATAAGAATGTTTTGAGTTATGAATATTAATAATTAAGAAATGCATGATTCAGTAGTTTTAAGGAATAGTTATGGACATGTTTAATAATATAGAAAGCGATTCAACATTAAGATGGTAGAATATTATTACCTTGCTTAAAGATTACTAAGCAAGCTCTTTAAGCTGCTTTATTTATATAACTTTAATTATAGGAAATAGAATTGCTATAGTTAATAGAATAACTAGCATTTCATTAAATAGTTACCTCTAAGAAGAATTAAGTAATTAGGACGACCATTATGAAAAGACTGTCTTATTATTAAATGAAAAGAAGGTATCTAATTATTAAAGACTAGAGTAAAATTATAATCAACATGTACTTTAGGTAATTAACTATATCAGAGTAGCAAAGGAAATTTATCTTCTGTTTTAAAGCCAAAAGTAATTATAAAATTGTTTACTATAAAAGAAATTGTAGACTAGTAGCTTCTAAACTCTTATCTGATTATTTACCTTTTTATATGCTTTTTACTCAAAAAATCTTAATTAGATATAATAAATATCTAAGCCCTTTATTAGTAGATTGATATTCTAGATAAAAAACTATAGTTCTATTGATATCTTAGTATTAGTGCATAGAGAGATAGCTAGCAAATCAATAAATTAGTTGATGTTAAGGCAAAATAAGATGAACATACAGCCTAGTTCTCACCAATTTACTTAGATAAGCCTATCAGATACACAAGCATTCGATTATATTCCAAGAAAGTAGCAGCATATATAAAAAGATCTCCATAGTAATATGAAAATGGTCAAAATGTGCTAATGGAGCAAGCAGCACTAAATAAAGAGTTTAATCCATAAGTTTAGTAAATAGGTTAGCTACCTTTATCAATAGATAAGTTAATAGCCCCTTCCTTTTTATATTTATAAACTGACTTTGTTTTTTAAGTCTACTAATTACTAAATAATTTGAATCTTTAAATAATTAGCTAACAAATAGTCAAACGTATAAGTCAACTATAAAACAAAGATGGAATAAACTTAAAATAGCACTTCTGAAAAGGAAAGTTTGTCCATTAAAGAACTAAATAAGTTAAAAAAATCCTAAAATCAGCTTTCTTAAGAATAGTAATCTGCTTTAAAAATTTAGGCTCATTTTAGAGCATACTTAGTTCGCAAGATGTTTACTTTAGAAAGAACAAGTAAGAAAACAAAGATTCCACTTATAAAGTATTACCTTCCTGATTTTTAGAGGAAAGTAGAAATCATAGGAAACTTCACTGATCCTAAATGAAAAATATCCATAGATATGGATTTTTGTCCTATCAGAAAACTGTATTATTCAGACTTCTTGCTTAAGAATAAAGAACTAATTGCAAAAAAAGTTACTTTAAAGTTTAACTTTATAATAGACGGAAAAGTCTAAATTTCTGCCAACTACCAAGCACATAAAGGTAAGACTAGAACTTATAATATGATTACTCTACATTAAGCTAAGAAAATCAATTCAAAATTAAATGCGTAAAGGCTTAAGAGAAAATGGCCTGAAAATTAGTATAAGAAGATCGCTATAAATACCAACTTAGAAGAAATTTCAGCTCCTCTTAGTACAGGAAATTCTCCTTAGCATATATCTTAATCTCCTCTATTACCTGGATATAAAAAAAACTAAAAAACGTTGATACTACAAAGTTTCGGAGATATGCTACCTAATCCAAACACGTAGAGTGAAGATCCTGCAATGAGTTGCGATTCGATGTTTATTGGAGACCGTGTTTGCGGAGTAGCAGATGGAGTAAGCTAATGAAAGACATTCAAAATAAATCCTCGATATTTTACAGAATAGTTTCTAAAAGCAACAGCATTAGAATTAGAATTTCAGATGAAAAATTAAGAATAGAACACTTGAGATTAAATGAGTCTCAAGGCTATTAAATATGGCTTTGAAAGTGTAGAATCTCCAGGAAGTAGCACTATCATTTTTTATTTCTTGCAAAATTAAACTCTTCACTGTTCATATATTGGAGACTCATAACTGCTGATACTAAGACCTTTACAGAATAAAGAGGAAGAAGTTACTGGTTTTACAGTAATCTTTAAGACCAAGCCTGACTGTTATTCTTTTAACGCCCCTTGCCAGCTTATAAAATGGCCTGATTAGAATTACGTAAAGTAATTGGAAATTAACTTAAGTAGAAAATTATAGCAACTGATTTAAGCGAACTTAGAAGGGAAGGTTACATAGCCAGAAGATGCCAAATAATGCAAAGTTCCTATTAAAGAAAAAGATATTATCATATGTGGAAGTGACGGGTTTTTCGATAATTTGAGTGAACAAGAAACAAGAGATATAGTTTTTAAGGAACATGAAAAAGGAGTAGAACATTTAGCTAAAACCCTCAATAGATAAAGTTGGGAAAATTCTTGCGACGAGTATTACGAGAGTCCTTTTTAGAAAGAAGCAATGAAGAACAATAAGATGTACTATGGAGGAAAGCCTGATGATTGTACAGTAATTGTAAGCAAGGTTGTAAGTATTTGAAACATAAAGCTTCTGTGGGAAATCACAGAATAAAATTTTAATTTTCCTTAATTTAATTTTACATTTTATTTAATTAGGAAATTTAAAGTTCTTTCAATTTTTATTTCATTGCTTATTTACCTTTTCAAGCTTTTTAGTTGTCAACTGTTTAGCCTAAACGCTAAGGTTGTCTCTCATCTTAGTAAGAGCTGTAATCTATTTTGTAAGTTAGCTCTTCTAGTCATTAATTTAACTAAGCTACTGCTCCATTTATTAATTTCTCTCCTTTATAAAAGAATTTTCAGATTATAGTCTCGCTTAATTTTACGCCATAAACTCCATTTCAGAATGGAAACGTTTGAAGTTATCATTATGTAGTTTGATAATAGATTAGAACTCTTCGAATTTCTTACTGTATAGATTGATTTATTTCTTGAGTTCAGCATCTGCGTTTTGCGAAATTTCCTTCTAATACTGTTAAGCAGCAACACTTCTCTCCTATATTTGAATACTAAGTAGCTAATCTTCTAAGCTCTTCTAAGCCATTATTTGAGTGAACTATTTTTCTCTCAAATCGTATTTCTCTGAAATGATTTTCAGTTTCTACTATAGCTCTTAATTTTCCTATAGAATTTGACATCTCTACTCAATATTAGACTCGAGCTGATTCTAGATAATAGTTAGTTTTTGCTAGTAATCTTAGCTAAGTTCGATTCTTTTTTGCTTTTCATTTTCAAACACTTCTCTAAACTCTTCTCTGTACTTGTTATTATGATTTTGAAGTTCAATAGCAACATTTTCAAGCAGTTTCTTTTACTTTTGCTCGTTTTAAAGTTTGTTCTTAAGCATCTGCAACTAACTTTACTTACTATCTAATGAATTCTTTTATTCATTGTGACTTTTCTGGAGTTTAAAGCTTTCATTTATCTCTTCGATAAGTAACTAATACAAAGCTTCTGTGTCTTTATTTTCCATTAGCTTTTTTCCTTTTTGGACAGATTTTCTTCCTTCTTTGTCTAATTTTATTTATTTCTGCTCCATTTTAGTCAACCAATGTTATTAGTTTTCTATTCTAAAATCATTACAAATTCAGCTATTTTTACTATCCTTCCTATTTTCTTTCTCTTTTACTCTACCACTATTAATCTACCTATCTACATCACAAATTGTGATCTTCTGATAGAAATTCTTGCTCTTAGTGTTGGATTAAGTAAAAAACGGTGAACAAAATATAGAAACTGAAATATCCATCAGGGTAGTTCAGCAGATGGATAAATAAAGTGTTTAAGATATAGGAACTGAAAGCTCCTAAGTATCGACAAATATCGATTACAAGGTATTTAAGAAGGACAGGCTATAATGATAGAAATCAGATAGAGTGAGTTGCTTAAATGTAAGCTTTAAGATAGAAACACTAGCTAGATTAATCAACAGAGTGCTAATCTAAAGGCTTATTTAAAACACATTATATAATAGTTTCACATCTTATGAAGAAGTAACTTATTACACCTAATCTATAAATAACTTCCTAAATCTAAGAATAGCTTTAAAAGACTTACTCACTTCTAATTAAACTGAACAAATAAATAAGCTTCAACATCCTTGATTAGAACTTAAAGAGGAGTAAATATTATAGAAAGCAAATGATTTATATATTTCACTTAATTTCTCAATGAAGACTAAATTAAGCTATATAGTTAGTAAGATTGAAAGCCAAACTATTTTGTCTTAATATAATGATTAAAAAGAGAACAAGCTAGTAGCACTTGAAGTAATAGAATAATTGCTTGCTTATTTCTAATATTTGCTTAACATCTAATTAAAAGTCTTAATTATTAGCAAGATAAGTTTATTTAAGTAGAAATAGAAGATTTATGATATTTAAATACAGAGGTAATATATATAGTCTAGTAGTAATACTAAGAAAGATATTAGAATAGAGCTATTTATAGAAACTGAATATCTAAAACCTATAACTATATACTATAAAGGTATTAGAAGATACACTCCTTTGCTATTATATAATCTATAATACTCTTTAAACTGCTTGATAAAGAGGTGAAGTAATAGTAACTATGCTAATTAACTAGATGCTATAGTCTTAAGTTTTATCTACCTTACTGTTTTTAAAAGTTAGCAGTCTAATGATTAAGGGGATAAGAATTGTTTTAATATAAGAGAAGTAACATAAATAAGGATCTCTTGTATAGAGTCTTAGCTATCTGCATTTATTATGATAAGCTTATGCTTTAGAAAATATTGAGAGGTTGTTTATAGTTTGCAGTAATTTTAGGCCTTAAAGCAAAAGAATCTAAATAATAAATAAAAGTATGTCTAAAAGGCTAAGTTCTGTAGCTGCAGAATTAAAGCAGGAAATTAGCTAAGAGATTAATTTGCTGAGTTACTAAGATGGTGAGTTTAAGCCTAAAAGGTCTCTTAATTAAAGCATCTTAAGTGTTATCAATCGAGTTTAGTAAAACTATTAGGAGCATAGCTTTTAGAGTGAAGGATCTTCTTTCAATTCTCAGTCTTAAATAAAATATGAACTTAACTTAAATTTGAAGATAGATTAGTAATGCTTCCCTGAAAACATCAAGCAAGAGCTTAAGAGGGAATTGCCATAGAAAGATTTGCTAAATAGTATGTAAGAAATATCTTCGAACTAAAACAAACCTGGATAAGATATAAATAAGAGTGCATAAAGCAAGAGTCTATCTAATGGAATTTAAACAGATTTAAAGCAAATAAACAAAAAAATACTAGGAGTCTTAAACAAAATATGCAATAACAATGATTCTGATTCTTCTGAGCAGATCAACTAAAAAAGTAAAAGAATTAAGAAAACAGTGAAGAAGCTCTTTATATAGAACTAGAAGTAGCATAGTATGTAAAAAGAAATCAACTTTGTTAATAAATTTCTTAAAAACCCAGAAATGACCAAATTTAGACTTAGAAGCACTATTGACAGAAATTTCATGGGAGCTATCTCAAAAATATACCTCAGATAAGCTCTTGGCAATTAAAAGAGAATTAGCTCTGCTAGAGGGAATCAACTTGAAGATATCACGAGTAAAATAATAAGGAATAAAGCGAATAAGCCTTTTCTAAGCACTTTAAAAGATATCTTTTAAAAGCAATAAAAATCCCTTTAGTAAACTTTTAGTCAATATCTTCTCAAAGGACTTCACTAAGTAAAGAAATTTGATTGTTAAGTTCCTTTAATTGATGATAAGATTTTTCAAGCTTTGTAGTTAATTTTGGATAGAAATGGAGATATTCAAAAAGAAGATCTCAGCAGTCTATTTCCTCTAGACTTCAATTAACTCTAAATTTGTCTTTAGATTCTGAGTGAAGTTTGAAAAAATTGACAAAACACACCCAATCCACAATAAAACATTAACGAAGAAATTAATTTTGAAAATACCGAAAATGATTCAAATTCTAGCTCATAGATATCTCAAAAAGGGTAGAGTTTAGAAGATAATCAATAAAACTTTAAAAATAAAAGTGCTCGTTATAACGGAGAAGCAGCTAGGATATATTTTATTAGGCAGTTAAAAGAAATAAAGCTAAAGATAAGCGAGTATATTCAGAAAAATTAATATGAGCTAATCAATTCTCAAATACAAACTACCATTTTAAGTTGAATAATTAACTCAGTAAGAAAGAAATACGTTAGCTTCAAAACTGCTATAATGTGCTTTTCTATTCCTAGAGATATAATCTTCTAGTGGTTCTTAATTTATAAGAGCTTTTTGAAATAGTTAAAGTTAGTTGGAAGAATAAATTATATTAAACTGATTAAATGGAAAAAAATGAACAAATGGAAACTTCATTAGCATCTTTGAGACGCAGATTTATATCTATAAAAGGGCTTTTAAAGTAAAGAGCAATATCAAGCTTGATTTTAAAGCTACAAAAAGCATAAAAATATAGTTGAACTTTTGATAGCCAAATAAGTTAATAACGAGCAATAACTTGTATAAAACTTAGCCAAAAGGTTAATAAGTAAGGTTCATGAATTAATGCCGGATGGGTACGAAAAGTGTGATAGATAGTACAAACTTCTTATAAGAAAAATAATAAAAAAATTGAGAGATATAGGAGTAGGACTTTCAGTTATATAATAGAAGACAGGGATTAAAATTAACGATTTTCTGGAAATGAAGGTGAATAAAAAGTGAAAGCGAAATAAAAATACTTTCTTTTAAATAATAAGCTTAACACAGAATCTCTAAACTTATATCCTCTTCCATATCCTAGTTCTAAAATCATTACATTTATATATAAATAGCACTATAATTACTATATCTTCATAAATAGCTAACTAGAGAATTCATTTTTATATTAAATCGTAAGTTTAACTTTTCAGGATGAGTCTAAACCATTTAACTTTTGTCTACATTTTTTAGTCACAGATCATTTCAAACCAACTTATAAAGATAATTGATTGTTCCTATGTAATAACATAAAGATATTAATTTTATGATTAATGCTTTGATAGGTTTTTCTAATATAACTTTTTTGAGATAAAAATAAAATAAATTAAAGTTATTTTAATAAAAAGGAATTTTGCTATAAAGATGCTAGCAATAAATATCTAACTAGCATAATTGATATGAACATGATGACTCTTAAATATATCAATTCAATAGAAGTTTCAATATCTATTTTTCAGCCTTTTGCTATTAGTTTCGTTAAGATCTAAAATTAAAATAGAAAGTACATATTTTATGCTTGCTTAATAAATGTACTATATTTAATATAAATCACTAAAGTCTGATATAATTAGTTTTATATTTTTAACCTTTAGATATAAGATAATTAGGATTTAAGGAATTTACTTCAAGACTAAAATCATAAAAGAACTATAAAGAGTATAGAGAGTATAAAGAGTATATCATCTATTTACATACTAAATTACTTCCATTTCAACTCTCTTAGTTATCTTAATGCTTTAATATTGCTCGTAAAAAATTAGATATAATATTACCTTTGATTTAAACAAGATAATGGGTTACTTTGTGGTACTATAACTTTATTCATAACTTATTTGGTAATTTGACTTAGCATAGCAAAGGTTTGATCATCTTTCATTAAGTTATTTATATCATCTTAATCCATCTTGTACAAGCTTAATACAAGACAAAGACTTAAGTTGCCAAAGAGTAAATATTTAGTACTATCAATCCCTTTTAATATTTATGATTTGTAAGTGCTTTTTAATATTCGTTTTTTATCTATAAATGCCTCTATATAATAATTTTAGAAGGTACTAGAAAACATCAGTTAACCAAAGCTTATTAAACTTTATAATTTTGTTTAGATCTTTTGCTATTTTTATCATAACTAAGATCAAATTTAATAGGTAGTAAATTTAAAGAGCCCCTTAATTTAATATCCTTTCTTGATTATGAAAGATCTTAATCCTTCAACTTATTAAATAAGTTTCTCTACCTCTAGTTTTAAGCCATAGCTACCAATATTTACTAGATTAATTGATTAAAGGCTTTATAAGTTTACTCTATTGACTATGCTTTAATTTAAAGATCATAAGCATTTGCTTTATTATGTAAGGTATAAATCTTCATAAAGCTTTGCTTTCTATTATTCATATATAGTATAAATATACTGTTATAAGCTTATACCTTAAGCTACTATAATCTAGCTTGTTATATCTTTTATCTAGAAGAGCTTGATTATTAATCAAGAAATCTATCTCTTGACTGCTAGTTCCTTAGTTACTACTATTAGTTTTTAGATTTATTAGCGAGTGCACATTAATGAACCATTTTATAGTAGCCAATATTAAAAGCTTTAAAGATACTATATAAGCTAAAAAAATTAAATCTTGTTTAGATAGCAAGTGAAGGCTTTTTTAACAGAAAGACAATTTTGTATAAGCTGAGCAACAAAATATTAGCAAAGCAGATATATAGAGTAATGGATATAAGAATTGAACAAAACTGATTTAATAGGCTAAGAAGTAAAGTTAAAATATTCAATAAACAAATTAGATTCATTATTTATTCTAAAGATCAAAGACATTATGAAAAATTCTGATGAACCCACTAAATCCTGCTGTAATTATGATGCTATTTATCATTTAATTCTAGTTATCACTTGCATATTTTTACTTTACTTTACGTAGAACTTTCTCTGGAGCGAAAAATGCTACTAAAACATCTGAGTCTTCAGGGTAAAACTTTTCTCATGAGCAGTTCCTGTCTTTTTTGTATCTAGTAAATTTGGGATTAACTATAGGAGTGTAGAGCTCGTTTTCTCTATTCCAAATATACACATAACCATCATCACTTGCACAAATTACATGCATACCATTTTGACTATAAGAAGCCTTCAGCAGTTATTTCTAGTTTTCATGGCCTTTAAATTTAGACACTGTTTTCCAGTCTTCAACTCTTATTCTTCGAATTCTGTCATCCAAAGTTGTTACAAGGATTTCAGATTCATCTAAATAAAAGTCAATAGAAGTCACATATTCACCTGATCTAAACTTTCCAAGCCTGTTTTTTACGTCTACAGTAGTAATTCTTTTAAGCATTTTAGATTCATAAATTATGCAAGTTCCTTAAGCAAGACCTACTACTAAAATATGGCCACTTGGAGAATACTTAACTGCTGTGACCTTTTTTTTGCAATTTTAGTAATGAACAACAGAGTTTTTAGTAGTGTTGAAGACTCTAACCTATTTGTCTAGACAACCTGTGGCAAATACTTGCTGAGTAGGATGAAAGCAAATTGAAGTTATTTCATTTTGGTGTGGAAATTCAATTATCTTTTATTTATTTTTCACGTGCCATAAGATTGCTAAATTGTCTTTGCCAGCAGTAAGTAAGTAGGTACTATCCTAAGACCAGGACAAATCTACAATAGCTTTTTCATGTCCCCTTAATACAATGCTGCATTAAGAATTGCACATGGTTCTAATATCCGAGACCACTATATCTCACACTTTAGCAACTCCATCTTCTCCTGCTGCTACTAACATCTCTCCATTAGGTGAAAATTGGACACACCTAATAACACAACTCTAAGAAGATTCATTATCCATTGCTTAAAACTCCTGGACGAAATGCAAATTTTCATATTCCTAAAAATCTTTATCTTTTTTATAAACTTTTAACCTGCGCATTCATAAGTTGGAATTAGCTGTTGACCAACGAGCCTTTTAATAGGTAGTTTCAGAAGAAGTAGTCTCTTCTAAGAAAAAATGTTTCACTTCTTCAGGCTCTTAAAACTCATCTTCCTTGTCGAAATCGTGCAAAGTTTCCTCAGAAGGCTAGTTGTTCTGGTTATTCATCTAAAACGGATTCTTTTTGATCATATCTCACTCACTTTCGAAGCAATCTTGGAAATCTTTTTCAGAGAAAAATGACTGATTATTATCTTCCATATCCATTTTCTATATTATAATGAAATCAATATTTGATTCCATTTCTACTCTCTACCTTACTTTCTTTTATTTGTTTTCAACTAATTTTAATTTCAAAACACTATTTATAGCTTGCTTATTTGTTTAATGCAACATTACGATTCCAGCTAATCGTTTAATAATTAAAAGTATTGATCTATAGATAATATTTGTGACTATTATATAAATAATATAGCTTATTTCAGGAAAATTGAGGCTTTTATTTGTTAATGTTAAGAGTATAATTATTGCTTTGAATTGTATTTTGAAGCTGTTATATGACTCTAGCTATTTAGATATTCAAAAGCTTACTTTAAATATAATCTTTACTACCTGCTTAATAAGTAGCACTTTGCTCTTTTCTTTGCAGGATCTAATTAGAACTTATCTTATAGTATGTTAAACACTAAGCTGATTATTTTTAATTTGCAAAAGGGCTTTAAAAATATTAGCCTTCTTTATTATATGAAATAATACTACCCAATCTAAATTATCAAGGTTATAATTGAAAGAATCATTTTTATAGCCACTAAATAATCATGCAGTGATGAAACAATCATAGCAGTCAGTCTTACATACTATATGCACTAGGAACTAGCAAGAATTTTTCTATCGCTAATGTAAATATTGCTGCTTTGACATGAAGCAAAGGTGATATATATGCCTTACATTAATTAAATTTAGTAGTATACTATATCAGTTAGTCTCTATAGCTACTATATGCTTCTAACCTTTAATTAATTAAAGCAACTCTAATAAATTTAAACTTATATTATCCATTTATTAGATCATCTATAAATAATAGATCGCTAGCTAATTAGATTATTAGAAACTTTAAATTATCATATAACCAGAGAATTCGTTCAAAGGTAGGAATTAGAGATTTTAAACATTCTTAATTAGTTAAGTCTAAGAGAGGTAGAAATAGTTTTAAGTTGAAAGGTAAACCTAAAATAAGAAAAACTGAAGGTTTCTTTTAGCAATTATAATAGCCAAATTTTAACTCAAATATAAAAGAGAATATTTGCATTGTTAGCTAGCTTATATAATATTCTAAAGGCCCTTTAAAGATATATGTTTAAATGCTTCATCTTACTTTTGAACTAAATCTTATACCTTTTTTACAGTTTAGAATTATTTAGGAGAGACTTATGTAAATGGTATGCATTGATTTAGTAAAATACTTGGTCTAGTTTTACATGTATGGATTTAAATATTTTAAAGGAAAAGTAATTAGAGTTAATAACTTCTAAATCTTGTAAATTTGTATTCAAAAGACAAATCTAGAGAATTTCTTTTTGTCTTAATGTTCTTATTTAGTTTCTCCGTTAGATATCAACTCTGAGTAGAAAGATATTCTCTCTATCAAATACTTCAATTAATAGCAGAATTATTTAATTCTCTTGTATATTTCTCTTATTTAATTTAATCCTAAAATTTAAATTTTCTATCAATTAGTTTTTCTTTATGGTTAGTATTTTAAGACATGATAGCTCTATAAAAAGCCTGAATAGACTTACATTTTATATAAGTCTTTTACTTAGCACAAGTTTCTTCTTAATATCTTTTAATTCCCTCTAATTTATGGCAGTACCATGAAAGTATTTAATAATACTTTAATTTGTATCTAAAGAATTGCTTGTTTAAATATCTTTAGCTTTATTTTAATTTAATTCTAGTTAAATTGCTTTAGCCTAATGTTTGATGGTATCTTAACTAGTTTTATTAAATTAAATTAGCTAGTATAAAGCCTTTATTTACTCTTATTAACAGAGTTAAATTTTAGGTTATCAAAGGATACTCATTTTAGATTAATTACGTAGTATATTCATTAAACACTTCTAGTAAGCTAACCTTTATATAAACTAATATTACTCTTACTTCTAGGAAATTACTTTATTACATCACTAACTATTTAACTAACTTAGACTTATATCTACATTAGCAAACAGAACTATAAGTTCCTTTAACTAGACTAAAGCACTAGCTTTTACTTAGGGAAATTACTTGCTAATTTATTGATTTAAGCTTAGTTTACTATTAGATTACATATATACTTAGTAATTTCAGTTTTAGAGTATCATACTAAGCAGCTTATTCTATTTCTTTGGCTTTTAATTGCTCTCTAATACTTCTATTAACACTTTTGCTATATCTGTTATAAAGCTTAGCTTAAATTAGAAAGAGGGAAGATTAGCTTATATATCAGAAAACTTTGGAAGTTTAGATGGTAAGATTTCTCTTAATAGGCTAGGTTCTTTATATATCTTCTCTATTTGCTAATAAAGGATAAAGCTAAACTAATTAGTAAAAACTTATCTTAAGAAGTGCATAATTAAAGGCTTTAATCTGATAAGATAAAGTACTAGCACTGATGATACTAATAAAGCATTTAATGGCTCGAAGATAAATTTACAGCCATTTAAGGGTTAGAATATTTTTAATCAAAATTGGAAGATAATTAGCTTAGATAGTATTATTGGCTATAACTCACGCTTATATTTAATTTCTGCTAATAAATTATTATTCAATCTTAATAAAAAAGAGTAATGGGCTCTTGTTTAAGTAGATTAAAAAGGAGAAATAAGAATATTAGATAAAGACCTTATGTTTAGTAGCCTTTTAACTTAGTTCAAAGGCCTCTGGAACTTAAAAAGCTAAGTTTAGCTAGTAAAATATTACTTATTCGAAATGCATTCAAATCTCTGCAGGCTAAGAAGAAGATTAAGAAGGTAAGAACGAGAAATTAAAATTACGCTCTTCTAGGTGACTTCGTTAAAATGGTATATTGGTCCAATAATAAAGAGAAATTGCTATTAGTTCTCTAGGAATAAAACTAAATTGTAAGTTCTAATTATCCTAACTAAGCAGAAAGAGTTTTTTTCAATGTTATGTCAAATTAAATTTTCAATATTAAATAAATACCCTAGAAAGATAGTGATAATTAAGAGAAAAAAGGGTCATGTTAGAATACTTATAGCAAAGATATAGATTGTGATTCAGGAAGTTGCCACTCGATTTATTTAATCCAAGATGAAATGACATAGTCCAGAACTACTAATACAAATGATTGTGATTAGTCTTCCCAAGCTATTAAATAAAGCCAACAGTCTTTTATTTAAAACCAAAGCCAGATATCTATATAAATAGATGAGCAGGATGAAAATGAAGGCTATCAAATTAAGAATAAAATATGTGTTAAGCCTTTTAATTTGTAAGCAGAAAACGAAGTTAAAATAGAAAAGCCTAATTAAATGTATGCTAAGAATTAAGTCAAATAAAGCATTACTTAAGACATTGCTTAAGACATTTCTGTCACTTTTCAATATTCAAATTAAGGTAAAAGCAATTTTCATTTCTCACAAGAAAACTAAAATCAAAACTACAGAACTTACCAAAATGAAAATAAAGATTTAGAACTAGCTAGCAGTAGGTATTAAAACTAAAAAAAACATTAGAGCTCTTATTAGTAGCAATTTAATATAAAGATGCAAAATGAAAAGCTATAAGACTTCTAATAACCAAACTTTAATAAAATTTAGTCTTCTTATTCTAAAGGATAGCCAAATTAAATTAAATAGGTAAATTCTTAGCAGAAATTAGAAAATTATGTGGATATGAATAATATCCAGAATGACTATAATTTTAATTAAGAGCTGTTTACTGACTAGATCTAATAATTTGGGTTAAGCAAATTTTAGCCAGAAAGTACCTTTTAATAATATTAAAAACAAATTTAAGAGAATGAGATGTATTTTATTAATAAGCCGTATTTCGATAAGTTTTAATCTTAGAATGATTATAATTAAGTTAATTAATGGAACAATTCTCAAATAATTAACAAAGAACAATAACTTGAAAAAACATATGCAATTTATTAGGACTATGAGCCTTATAATTATAATTAACTTAACTAAAACTAAAATTTAAATAGCTTTGACTAGGGTACTTTTGTCAATGGTAAGCTTTTATACAGGAAACTTATAATAAAATAGATCGGGAAATGAAATCAAAATTAAAAAGTAAGTAGATCTAACGGAAAGCGTGAACTTCGAAAGAGCAGATTTTTTTGAAAAAATTATTTGAAAGTTCAAAAACTGAAATTAACTGAATAATGAAACTAATTTTTGATTAAAAGTATTTGAATTAAGTCATTTTAAACTAAATACTTGCTTTTTTTCGGATATAACTCAAAATCTACTGCTATTTTACTCTATTGAAATTAATTAGTTTCAATTTTTAGATTGGATCCTTTTAATTTTTTCTAGTCAATTTATTTTAAAGGTAAAATAGCAACTAAAATCTGATTTATCACTTATTTATAGCTTTCGTTAATTTGGTTATCTTTAATAATTGCTTTTAACTCTGCTAATAGGATTACTATACTTGCTTGATAAAAGTAAAGCTTTAATTATATAAATTTATATTTATCTAGTGTATTGAAAGTTAAAGCTACTTTATGTTATATCTCATTTCAATTTTATCCCTTTTTACCTTTAAAGTTCTTTAGCTATTCATCAATTTTAAGCGTAAAATAACTACAGTGATGGTTATAATTTTATTAAGAAGCTTTACTCTAAAATATTATTTCCTTTACTTAGCTCTGCTAAACGCTCGAAAATGTTTATTTGGTTTTTCTAAGAGCTAATATGTTAACCTTCTATTAAATGTTTGAACAGTTTGCTTTAAGTAGAAAGTACAAGTTTAATTTAAACTAGCTAGATATATTTACAGTAAGTGCCTTCTAAGTTATGTTCATAAGATGTATTTAACGAACTTTAAATAGACTCTATTTCTAGTTGAGTGATATTCTATTATATTCATATAATGCTTTATTAATAAAGTTAGTTAAGCTAATTGATACTTATTAGCAGCCTCTTATTCTAATAAGCTTACTACTTATAATAGATCTCTGCTCTATTTACTGTAATTGGTTTCTTTTCAGCTTCGTTCAAGTTTTCCCTTTTTATGAATTAGATTTACTCCTTTAGGTAAACTAAAAGGCTTTTTATAAAGTTTTATATAAATGCAAAGTCACTAAAATAGATATTAGCTTCCTATTTAATATTTCCCCCTATATTAGCTTATATATACTAGAACTACCTAATATTAACGCTTAAACTTCTATGCTCTTGTCTTATAAATTAGTTTTTCTATCTGTCACTTAAATAAAAAGTAATCCTAATAATAAGCCTAGTTTTATCTTCTTCTTGCTAGCATCTAGTTTCCTTATTCCCTATTATATTTTTAATATTTCCTTACTTTATCCTTTAAGCTAAAGTTTTATATTACCCTTCTATAATAAATTAAGCTTCTGCTTTTAGAGATTAAATGCTTACTACAGCTCTATTAGCTTAAAATAGAATTGCAGCTTTTATATACATGAATACTTGGTTTCTGCTAGTTTATTGCATAAAGCAATTTACTCTTAATCTCCATAAAGTAACCAAAAAATATCTTTTAACTAGTAAAGGAGTGTGGAAAGTCTATGATTTTAATAATGTATATACTTATTTTTGTTAGAAAGAGTTATGCATAAGTAGGACAAAGCATTAGCTGCTCTAAGATATTAATGTATATACTGTAAATAATCAGTTTATAGGACAATATCAAGCTTAAGCTTAACATAAACAAGTATAAAATAGTCTTTTATTTGAAGATATTGGAATGATGATGATATAGCTAAAAGGCTTACTACTAATAGACTATTATTTATATAAAAGCCTTATATAATAGTACTCAGCTTATTATAAGTTTTACCTATATAAGAATACATTTGATAGATATTATGAATATTTAGAAACTCAGTCTAATTATTATGAAAGGGGATATAGGCTAAATCATTAGAAAGAAGTAAACTAGAGTAATGATAAGCTATGCAAATAGACTATTTACTATCTGATAGTTTTACAGTATTACTATCATTAACTTGGATATGTTATGATTTAGCTTTTCTCAATATGTAGTTACTATAATGTATGCTATTGTAAGGTAGATTAGTTCATATGTAAAGCTTAAGGATTAAATTTAAGGTGGGAAAAATTATTTTATTGGGAAGGTGATTTTAATAATACTCATTCCAAGCAAAGATACGAATCGTTTGCTGAGATGAAATAGTAAATTGGTATAGTTGATATACTAGCTATATAGAGTTTAGATATTCCTAATAATACTGTAAATTTTAGCTGTATAGACTCTCTTGCTAAAATGCATGATATAATAGTCTAATTAACAAAAATAAAGCAGGAAAATTAATAGAAAGCAATAAATTAGGGAACTGAAGTAGAATGTGTATTAGAATACTCAATTTATAATTTTATGGAATAGTATTTCCATATCAAACTTATTCAAAGCTACTTGACAAACATAAATTAAATAGAAAATAAGAAACCATAAACTTTTATTGGTATTACAAGTCAATTGATGCTTAGTTTATTACAATATCGTAATACTATCTTCAAGTTTTAATTCGCATAAGGATGAATAGCTTGGAAGCGGATAAGCGTTTCATATGAAGGATAAATAGTTTAATGTTTTCATCTTTAAATGATTGTTCTAATAGATAGATATAATTATATAATAAACAGTTCATTATTAAGAATGTAGATCTTGCTTAATGTTTGAATTCGAGCTAAAAACACTGCTTAAGCTACTATAAGTCAATTAGGAAAATGAAACATCTTAGCTTTGCTCCCTATCAACAATAGAGTTCATCTAAATATTTTAATTAGCTTTGATGTTAATTTTGCGCTTTAATGGAGAATTATCTAAATCGTCTTCTTCATCTGATTCCATTAAAATAGTATTCACAGGAAATCATTTGTTAATTTGTTTATCTAGCTCAGATTTAAATTTTTTTTATTTATATTTGTTTAGTAACTTTTAATTAGCATTAACCTCTATTTATTTTACCTGAATATTTCTTTAAATAATTGGACTCTTTTACTAATCTTTTTCTTCCTGCTTTTACGTTTCTTATTTATTAGTTTGAAATCATTTACGCTTAATATTTGGTTAAGGTACTGGTGCTTATTTTATTGTCGAAGTCACTTCTTTCTATTATTTCGGGTGGAAGATTAAACTCTCATCGCTCGATTATGAAATTGATTAGTCAGCATCGTCTTCTAAATTATTTAAGTCTTCTTCTGATAGTTTGGTAGTTTAATCTTCTTTCTACTAATATTCATTTCAAAAAGTTTTCTTCCTTCTGACTATTTTTATTATGTTTCTCAATTTTACTTCCATTTTATTCTTTTAATGCAAGATTTTAGAAGTCACTGATAGTAATCTTTCTCTCTTTCTTGGGTTTTTATTTCTCTATGAGTAATACATTTCAGGAGCAAATTTAATTGTATTTTACTCTTCATTCTAGATTTTCTTTTCCCTTCTATCTTAAGTCTTAGAAACGGAATCTTTTTGTTATTAATCTTCAGTTTGAGAGTTACTTGGCTTTCATTAAATTAAATTGTCTTTTACTTATTTTTACTACCTATACCTATTTGATTCTTTTGGAGATTATTACTCACTAGAAACACAAGTTTCAGGACTTTATGAGTATAAGACTTTCTGATAAGAGTCTTATTTCCTTATGTTTTTAAACTCGTTTTCTGATATTCCACTTGTTACTGACCGCTATATTTTTCTAGATTCAATCTTACTTCTGGAGGGTTCTTTACTACTGAATACTAACTTAGGTGGTTTAGCGTTTATTACAAGAGCGTTTTTAGACTTAGATTTTCTATTAAAGTTAGAGATTTTGATTCCTGGCTTTATTTTAATGGAGATCATTTTTTGCTTTTTCCTTCAGTTTTTTAGTTCTTCGGAATTTAATCCAAAAGCTATCTTCTCGCAGTTTTTTACTATATGCCCTTTTACGCCACAAATATAGCAGTTTATTTATAAGGGGGAATAGTCATTGAAATTGTTAACTTATTTATTAATTTCATCAGCTAACTTCTTAGATTCAGGGAATCTCATAAGAAGAGGTTTAAAGTCATCAGAATCTAATTGGAAAAGTTCCGTAAAATCCAGGCATTTTGCAGAAGCACATCTAGGCTTTCCAGTAAAGAAAGCTATTTCTCCAAAATTTTCCCCTATACTTAGTACTGCATAGATAGATTTAGTCTGCTAATGGTAGATAGCAACTTGACCTTAATTAATGAAGTACATAAGCTCAGATAATTCACCTTCTTCAAATAGAATATCATCATTTCCATAAATAGAGCTTTTCATTAGCTTAGTCAATTAGTAAATGATGTTTTTGTCAAAGGCATTGAAGACCTAGGAGTTATTTAGTAAAATTCCATGCAAATGTATGAAAATTTCATCTCTAAGGGGTTAGCTCAGCCACTAGAATATTTCTTCATCTTCAACCTTATTTGTTTAGCTAACTTCAAAGATATATTAAAGATATCTCTTCATTTTTAACTGTAGTTCTCTAGGAAGCTTTTTCCTTTTAATAAACTTATTTATTGCCTTTCACTTTTATTTCAGTATTTACCCGCTAATGTCGCTTTTATTTATAAAGCTTCCTATACTACCTACTATATATGCAAACACTCCACTAGCTAGTAATTCTACGAAAATCCCAAATATTTTTTCATTTTCGTTACAAGGAACAATGTCACCATAACCTACTGTTGTCATTGTTGTAAATGCTCAATATAAAGAAGCAACATAAAGCTCTTCATTCGAAGCATTCATTAAATCTGCGTTTTAAATCCAGGAAATAGGACTGTCATCAGTTCCAACAATAGCTAATAAATGGAAAAAGCAAGCAATTCAATGGCCAATGAAGATTATAATAATAAGCAATTGAAATATCCCAAATGTTATAGTCAAAAACTCTCCAACAAATAATTCCTCTATTCTATACAAAAGTCGCTTAAGCTTAAGTAATCTTAGCAGTCTTAAGATTCTTAGAAATTTTATTACCTTGATAAGCCTTAATAGTTGCGGAGTTTTGGAAATTCCTCTGCTACTTTCAGTGATAGCCCCACTAGTTCCTAAAATGCCTTCAAAGATTCAGCTATAAGGGAAGGAAGATACTACATCTATTCAGAATCACAATTTCATATACTTCTTAAATATTTATTTCCTGTCCTTAATAACTGCTCCTTAATGGTAATATCCAGTGTTAGTAGTAATAAGAATGTCAGTTATAAAAAGCAAGTCAACCATAAATTCGAATATATGCAGTTCATCTGTTTTATTACCACTTTCACCTTTACTGAATTAAAAGCTTATTCTATAAGGTACAGAAATAGCCTATCATAGAATAAGTAGAATAATGAAGAGGTCTCATAGTACTTTAAAATTTGCATCTGGAGCAAAGACCCATTTATTTTTTTACTTCTGTTCTATAGATTACTGTTCTAAATCAAATATACTGCTTCTCCTTCCATTCATCATATCTCTAAATTTAGCAGGACCTTCACTTTTTGATTTTTGCATTGATAGCTATTTACTAGTCAATTGCTTATTTTCTTTTAAGTTTTAGACATTTTCTGTTGAGAGTGTATTCTATTTAGTTTAGAACGTAGTTTTAGCATTTTCTTCCTTTTCTCGAGACAATATTTCTTCTGAGCTTCCTAAACTGTTTTAAGATTATATAGAATTTTCAGAACTAGGAGTAAAAGGAGTGAGAAGCAATTTCTATTAACTTTCCTCTACTCCAGTTTTATTTTCTCCTATGAGAAAAAACGTATTTTTAGTCGATTAGAACGATGTAGGGACTTCTAAATAATCCTTTTTATCATCAACACGCAATTTCTTACTAATCTGCTTTTGAATAATCTCTTAAGGGCTTATCTTTGTAGTTTTTTTCCTAAAGGGAGTTTTATACTAAAAAGGAGAGGGGGAGAACATTTCATCCTGCATATTGTGAATTAATAATTAAATAGATCTAATATATGATAATGACTGATTTCTAGCTCTTAAAATATAAATTATGATACTAGCTTGATATATTATTACTATCTACTTTTACTATCTTTGCTTCATCTATGTATTAAAATTTTGTAGACTACATCTTTTGTTGAGACCTATTAATGTGATTTTATAAAAGTATTCAACTCTCACTTTTTACCAAAAGAGTATTAATTTGCTTAAATAATAGTATCTCTTTTTTCAGTTCATTAACTAGCTCTATTAAGTTAGTTATATACTTTATTAAAGTTACCCTTCTCTAATTTTTCTTACTGAACTAAAGAAATTTTTAACCTATTTTACGCTTTTAAAAATGCATATAATATTAAGATATTTCACTCTTGTTTCGAATATTTCTGTAGATATACATGAATAACTTCTCTCAGTTAAATTAATTATTAATAAAGTAATTGTTAAATATTACTATATAGATTTAAAAGAACTCTTAGTTGGGATTAATCACTTTAAGCTAAAACTTTTACCCTTTATAGAGAATTTTTTTGCAAATTGAACTGAGTAAATCGGAATCTTCAATGATATACTTGTTTCTATACATTTTTTATATTTCTTTCTAATTAGCAGACTATTTAATTTTGCCAGATTCTCTGTTTACTCCATTTAGCTAATATCAGTACAATCTTCTCTATTGTGGTCATTTTATATGAATAAGCTTTCTCTTTTTTGTCTTTGCTTAGTAGTTTATAGTGCTTCAATAATAAAATTATGAGATTGCTTTAACATTATTCCTCTTGCTAATCTAAATTTGATGCCTAGTTTTATATTTTAAATTAGCTTATCAGATTTTTTAAATATATGGCTCTTTTTGGGTTTAAAATTGATATTCTTGAAGATTATTATAATGTTTACTAGCTTTGTTTCTTATGAGTGAAATTTAACCTTTCGCTATACTTTTATACCTTGTATTATTTATACAATTTATTCTGGGTGATTTTTAGCTTCAAATTACTTTCTAATTTATACAGTTAGCTTTTAAATATCCAGTATAGAGTGTATATCACCTTCATCCCTATTAGGGTATTCTTATAGCTGGTTGAATGATTTTGCTTTTCTTTCTTTATCCTTACTCTTTAATAATACTCTGCTCTAGTTCTAGTAGTTCCTTCTCTTTCTTTAAGGTATAATTTATTGTAGCCAAGATTGTCTAAAAACAGATAGCTTTATCCTTCTTCTTTCATTCTATTAGAATAAGATAATATTAATAGTTGGAGTAAGATACATTATTAAAGAAGCAGCTTTCACTTTGGTAATTTAATTGAATTAAGCTTTTAGTTAATATCCATAAGGAAATAAAGTATTATATAAGTAGTCAGCTCTAATTCTACTACTAAATCCAATTTAAAAGTTAAAATGGAAGAAAGAGTGTAACTATCTTTTTTGGGAAAGCAGAAGTTGACTATCTCTATCATTTATTTAAGAAAATTAGGAAAACAAGGAAAAGCAAACTAACTAGGCAGTATTTTAAAATCCTTGCCTCTATTGCTATCTAAATACGAAATCTTTAATTGCTTTTAAAAGCCTTTGGTTGTTTACAATCTAATAGAGGGGTAATAATTGCATTTATACTGAATTGCCTCTTAAACAATCTAATAAATTACTACTCTTTTCCCAGTACACAGCAATTATGCTTCCACTTAGTTAAATGAATATGTTTTTATCTTAGGAGGGAAATGCTTAGAAGAATGGTACAGAGATGTATATGCTATAAATATCTTTAACCAAAAGTGATAGAAAATGATAGATCTTCCTTTAGGAATTTCTTCAGCTTCTGCTGTAATTAAAAATGGTATGTTATATTTGATAGGAGGATCTTCTGGAAAAAAGAGATAATTTATTTATAGTAATGAAGTATTCACACTAAATATATCTAACCCTAAAGAATGGAAAGCAACAACCAAAATCAATGAAGGAAGAGCTGGCCATGCAGCTTATGTTTTTTAATAGAAGATATGAATTTTGGGAGGATACAATGGCTTGTATTTAAACAACTTTGAAACATTTGACGAATAAAACGATAAATGAATTTAACTTTAACAACTTCCTTTCAGGGTGTCTGTTTTTAGCGTATGTTCTAGACCTTTATGTGTAATTGGAGGAGTAAATTCTGAGATGAGAAAAGATAATATTTATTTATACTAAAATGGAAAATGAGAGAGTTATAGTTGAGATAACTGAATGTATGGCAACACTCCTGCATTATGTGTGGATAATGTTATTTATGCCTGGTTTAACTATAAAGATACAAAAGTTCATAATGTTGTATCTTTTGATTTAAGGACCAAGGAGATTAAATGCTTCGATAATATGTCCCCTAATAAATTTTCTGATTATTAAGTTTGGAAAACAAAAAACTCTCAAATCTTAAACAGCTTTGAAGACGACTAACCTTTCGAATAATCTTTAATTATAACTTTTATGCATTAAGGATTTTTCTATTAATTCAAGTTTTAGTGAATATCAAATAAAAGTTGGTTTAAACTAAGTTTAAACAGATTAAATTTATAAGTCTATAATTAAAATTATTCTATGTAGTAAAAAGTAATTAAAGTATGATGCAAAATTCTACGTCATCACAATTGCATTTTTTGTTGCTTATGTTTTCAAATTTTCTTCTAGCTGATTTTTTTAAAATAAACTTTTGCATTGTGAGTTTGTTGCTGCCTCCATACCATTTGCTTACTTCTATATCTCTATCTTCGTCTGAATTGTATTACTCAGTTAGAGATAAATCGTACTGACTCATTAGCTCTTAGTTTTTTGAGTAAGAAACATTTGAAATTTTATCGAGTTTTGAACTATTTTCTCTACTTTTAAACACATTTAAGTTATTCGATCGATAGAATTCTAATAAATTCGCTGATTGAATTTCTGAAGATGTTGAGCTTTCTTATTCAAAATATATTTTTTTGGTAATATCATCTAAACTTTTTATTTCTAATTATTTTTACTTTACTTCAGTGTTATTTTACCCATTTATTTTATGAGAGGGTTATTAATTTTCTTATCTTTAGCTGCTTATAGTTTCAAACACTTAATTTTGCTTAGATTTTACCTCAGGTTCTGCTTTAAAGTTAATTTAAGCTTGTTTACGATAAACCGATCATGTTTTTCTTTAAGATTCACTCTAGCTCATTTTATTAGTCTATATTTTCACTTTTGGATCTTACTTTTCAACATTATTCTCTTCTTATTCTCCTCTTTTATTTATCATGATAAAGCTACTAGCTTTCTATCTAATTAAAGAAATTCTTTCTTATATCAGAGCTAGAAGCTCCTAGCATTTTTCTTCTTGAATAGTTACATCTTCCTTTTACTTCTCATCCTTCTATTTACTCAAGGATGAGAAATGCAATCTTAATGAAAAATATCAATAAAACTAGAGCTAATTCAAAAAATAATAAGGAATTAGATTCCTTAGCTTCATTTTTAATAATTCCTATATATTTAATTACTTTATTCTTTATTTCTACACTCTTTTGTACCTCTACACTTATACTTCTACTACCTACTTCTTTAATAATGTCCTTAAATTTAGAGTAGTTTGCTAGTTCAACTTCTAGTCAAGTTTATTTGAACATAGTTTGATAATCAAAGGTAAAAAGCCTTAAGTAAGATTTTGTATGCTCTTAATGAGTACGAGATGAAATGACCGATAGTAGATATAGCAAGGTAGAATATTGAACTAAATGAAGTGGGGATAAACATATCACACTATATATGGTTGACAGTATTTAAGCAATGCAATTTATATACTAAGGCTTTAGTTATTTGCTATAGAAACAAATTACAATACTATAAAAATAATAAAGCAAAGCTACATCTAGCTATTATAGATATACTATTTTTGTATTTTTGCTTAGTCTATAATAGATTTATATTTTGATGCTCTTTGTATCTTAAAAATTAAATAGAAAGTAAACCTGAAATTTATACTTATAATATTAATAAAGGAAGTCGTTACTATTAATAGAATCAAATTTAGTTTAAGTTCAACAATAAAGCATAAAATACCTGAAAGAACATTTATATAAGAAACAAGAAAATAGAGTGACTTGAAAACAGATTATTACTATATCAATCGTAATATCCCTTGAGCTTAGCCTTTATAGTTTTATTCTATTTCTTCCTAAAAGTGAGAAAAAGTTTCTCTTATAGTTAGAATTTTAAAGGATAGGTAGTAAGATGGAAGTTAATAGGTTAATTTATTAGATCTTCTATTTTCAAAACAAGGTTGAGTATGTACACTTATCCTTCACTTAGCTAACTTATATCCAAATCTGTAGATATCAGACTAAAAATCTAACTGAGTTCTATATATATTTGTTAAATTAAAACGGCATAACTAGCTTTAAACAGTTAATAAACGTTTTCAAATTACCAACCGGAAAATTAGAATATGAGTAAGATATTTTTATAGCCTAGTTAAAAGAAAAAGCAGCTCATTATTTGAAAGTATTTCAAGATAAATTAAAAGCGAAATAAACTAAAATAAAATGAAACTTTTACAAATTCCCAGCTTATTAAAATCAATTTTGGTTATGTTTAGACTCACTTGATTGCTTAATTTTCTTTAGTATTAGGAAATAGAAGCAGGGGATTAGAACTATTACTATGTTTACAATATAACTCAGTCACTTATAGTGAATATGTAATAGTACTAGGATTAAAAGAATCCTACTGTTGCTTCTATGAAGGAATATTTCGTCGTAGCTTGGACGAGTGCTCATGACTCTCCTACTTCTATTTTATTCAGAATATTTGGGAAAAATAATGAAACATGAGTGACTGATGAGCTTTATCTCTTCACTGATGAAGATATAGAACTTGATGATTAAATAAGAAGTGACTTTTAAAAATAGCCTTAGTATGAACCTTAGGCTAGTGCTATGACGAATGATACTTTTGTTATAATCTGGAAGGATAGTCTTAAACTTTCATTTGTATATGGACGAATTTATGATTATAAAGGGACTCCAATCTCTCAAATATTTCAGATAAACTCTTAAGAAACAAGAGTAACAAACGCTATAGTAACAGTCAAAAGAATAGATGATAGTTAGTTTGCATGTATGTGATAAGATGAAGGTTATCTAGAGTACATTTACATAGCTAAAATTAATAATCTTGGAAAGAGAATTACGGAAATTATCAGCGTGCTTGATAATGACGAAAGCTATAGTGAAACAAGTCTTTACATATTTAAAAATTATAATATTTTGGTAACAAGCTATGGATATACTGAATATACTGGCTATTTATATAATTAAGATCTTAAGAAAATTAACGTGACAAAGTATCATTAGCTAGATTTAGGCAATTAAGCATATTTATGCGAAATAAATGAAGATAAGTTTGTCTATGCTTGGGATAACGGAACATCTTCATATGCTAATGAATATAACGAAAGTATATACTTTTCACAACTGTTAGGTTAATTATTCAGTACATAGAATAATGAACCTTTAGGAGATATATTCATTATCAATCAAGAAAATGCTGATATTTCAGAAATTTTTTGTACTAATATAGATGAAAAAAATTGAATTGCCTTTTGAATTAAAACATAAAACTTTACATTTAACGAGGACTTAACATAGGAAAATAATGGTACGTGAGAATGAAAAGACATCAATGATGTTCTAATTTCATAATTAATGAGTAATGAAAACCAGGCACAAAACTTTACTAATCAAATAACTAAAAAAGGTGATTCAGATGCAAGTAATCCTCTTGCAATAGTAATGAATAATTATTTTATTTTTGTTTGTTGGGTATTAAATGACTAAGAAACGAAGTAGGATTACTGAGCAATTTACATAGATAAATATGGAAATATAATAAATGATACCTTTATAGTAAATGAACATAAAGACAAAAATTAGTAATCTTTATCTTGAGCTACTTACAATTCCCTTGATTTTATGCTAGCCTGAGAAAGTGAATTTGAAGATGGTAGCGAATTATCTATCATTGGTAAAACTTTTAGCTTATTACCCCCAGCAGCTTGAGATGCTATTTGAGCAGACCCTGAAGAAGAAGTATATGAAGAGGAAGGTTATGTAGAGTCATGGAAGGTTTTTATAGTAGTTGGAATAGTTTTTCTTCTATTAATACTTATGAGCCTTGTATTTCATAGATGCGTAAGCAAAGATTTCAAAGCAGCAATTAAAAGAGAATAGTTGGAAGATTAAAAAGATGAAGATTAAAATTCCGAAATTTAGAGTGACTTTAATGGTTTAAACGGTGTAAAGAATTCAAGTCAGACAATAAATTCTACAATGCAGTGATTTCATTATTGATTTGTATAATAATTACTTTAGTTAGCATAGCTATAAGCTTTAGTTCTATATTTATAAAATATATATTAACAAGATATCAACAAGAGGGTATTAATTCAATTTTAGCTATCTAGTTAAAAGCCAAAAGTTAATTAAAATATAGCTGAAGGAATTCACTAGTCGTAAAGTAAAACTATTAGCTCTCGCTCTCCTGCGAAGCTAGCGTAGCACTTTTTTTCAAAAATGAATAAATTGGTGTGATCTACAACTTACCAGCTCTAACTAAGAGCATTTTCTTTAGCTAAAGCAACAATTTCATAGTTATCATCAAGATAAATATGTACAGGGAATCCTTTAGGTGTCGTTATACATTTTCTACATTAAATACAAATATGATAATAGCCATAATATTACACATACAGCTATTTAGAGCTACATATTGGACATCCTTTTGTTTTCTACGCTTCTTTAAGATTTTATTTCTTTCTGCTTCTTTAACTTTAGCTCGAACTTGTTCTTTTATGTTGAGTAGTTAATGATTTAGCAGTTTTCATTAAAATTTCTCCAGACTGATCAGAATCCATTTTAGAGTGGTAAACTTAAGATTATCCACGAATGACATTATTATGAAAAGCTTTATTTTTTTGTTAGTACTGAGACATAAAGTAATTATGTCTTTCAAACTACTACTTTCTTTTCTGCTCTCCCTCTTTTATCATTTTCTTTGCATCAAAAGGCGGATCTGGTACCTTTCTGAGTCTCATTTAAGTTAGTATTTTGTTTTCTGGATTTGGTAGCGAGATGGTCTTCTCAAAATGAGGAAGAATATCGTTAGGTGTAAGGTAAAATAGCTTAAACATTCTTTGATTACCAAGATCATGCAAATGTTGCATTTTATAATTTTCGAAACTCTTGATAATATAAAAGCTCTATGAATAATAACACCTCTATTGTTTAAATTTAATACTAGGCTTCAATAGCCTAAACTATCTTTAATAGCTATGCTTTATACTATACTTACTTTATTTAGGAAAAACATTATATAATTTCTCTCTGTTAGATATTGAAGTTTATAGGTAAGAAAGATTATAGAAAAGCATATCTTTGAAAATAGCAAGGCTTATAGAGAATAAACCACTAAGCTTTTCTTTCAACGTACAAGTAAGAAATTGTTTTTCTGTTTTCCTTGATTTTAATAGCTCTTTTAGTTATCTCTTTTACAAGATAATAGAGTAAGCAACTTCTATCAAATGAATCAATAAGTAAAATTAAAAGTAACTTCAAGATTCATCTAAATAGTCTTCAGTATCTCTTTTCATATGAGATTGACTCTGATAAGTATTCTACAAGCTTGCTTGGCATTTAGCATACACTTCAAGCAGCCTTTATCTTTGTTCTTCTAGCTAATCTTACAGGCTTGTATAGAACCCTACGGAGTTGAAAATAGGTTCACCTGGCTATTATGTAAGTTCTGGCAAGCTTGGAGGTCCTAAAATCCTGCCAATAAAGATTTTCCCTGCATCTTCATGCTGTTAAAGCTGTGTTGTATTGAAATTTTTCAAAGAATCTGAGGAATTTGTAGTAGTTTTTTTCTTCGACTTTTATACATAGGACTACTGAGATGCAGGTCTAGGTTTTTAAGTTTAAGCTTATTAAAAATTAACAACTTTAGGTATTTTTAAATCCATTATTTATTCTAAAATTCCTAGGAAAATCTCTTAATCTTAAGTTAAGAAATATCATTTTAATTCTATCGGTTTAATGGGTTTCATGTGTGCCCTGTTCTGATGCTTTAATTTTAATTATCTAATTTCATATCAGAGCTTGCTTTAGCTGTATTATCTCCCAGGGATATTTTTACATCTCTTCTCCTTCGGACGAAGAGTTTATCAATATAGCTGATTGAAACTTAATATCGATGAAGCTTTAATTTATTATAGACAATGTAGATACGCAGACCTTTATAAAGGAGACTATGACTATAGAAGTAAAAGTACTTATTTTAATGATAAAATATACTCAAAAAACTAAAAAGCAAAAGGATATAATAAGTAATTTAAGGACTAAGGTTTAATCTAGATTAGTTACTAAAGGTTTGAATCTTAGTGCATTATAATAAAAAAGGCTGAAAAGTATATAGAATGATTACTGAGTTAAAGAAATATCTAACTAGCTAAATCCATCATTCATTCTATTAAATTCTATATTTCTTCAGTAATTCATAGTCTAGAAGAATATTATAATCCTACCTGTCTAGTTGTTTAAATGTATTAATATAAGGCTTTAAACAAGAGTAAAAAGCTTTGATGGATAAATAGTTATTATATATAATAAGGTAGAATAGCTATGTATGTTGATATCATACTTAATAAGATAACTAATTAATGGGATAATTAAGAGCTATTTTTATTAATTTAAACTTAGATAGCAAAAATTAAATTTTGTCTTAGTAGTTAAAGGTTTAATATACCAAGCTATAGAGGATTATAGAATCTGAATATATTAAAAAAGCTTAATTATTTAATCAATTGATAGTAATCTTTAATTAAAGGGAAAGAATGCTAGTAATCTTCTCAAAGTAGTATACTAAGGTACTTATCTGGGTAATTAAAAATTAGTCATTATTTATAATTTTAACTCCCTTTTAATATAAATTACTATATTAGCTCTTATAATATAATCTACTTAAAGCTATTTAAAAAATACTTACTTTTATACATCAAAAAAGATCTTAATATATTTTTAATGCTGTCTATCTTTATTAGTATATGATAAACTAAGATAGTAATTATGCATTTAAATATCTAGTTTACTTTAATTGCTTCAAATAAATAGAGGAATAGGCATTGCGTTATTCAAACAACTTCCACAATACACATTTCTTGCTATTGCTTAACCGTCTTCATTTATATATGCTCCAAGTTTTTCAACTTTCAAGTATTTTTGAGTATTTAAATCTTTTTTTTCCTTCCAAATTAAAGAATGCTATTCATTATTATCCTGGAATTCCTTTATTTTTCGTTAGTAAAACTTAAAAGGAGGGTTTTTAATTTGTCTTTATCATGAGCAATCATGAGAAGGTGTGCGATTTGTTGCAATAGTTTTAAGATTATGAAAGATCTATTAGTTATGCTTTATGAAGTTAACATCATTACACATTTCCCTTGATTTTAAGAATAGATCTTGCTTATCTTTATCAAGTCTTGAAATAGCCATATTAGACTTAGGTCTTTGCTTTCCATAATTCATTTAACAAATTTACTAAAGTCTTTTCTTTAACTCATGTTGCTTTATCCAAGCCTTAGGTGCTTGATCTCTATAGGAATGTAGGATTCTTTATTTATATTACTATAGATCTTATTAGCTTTCCTTAAACTTCTTTTTTAAGCTTACTTTTTTCATAATAAACTCTTATTAGGATGTTTAATTGATTGATTAGGGTTCTGTGTGAAACGAAGGAAAAGTGAAGATATTTTCTTAAATGAATAACTAATTTTCCTTGGACTCTATATCGTTTTACATAATTCGAGGCTTTTATTTACTTATTATACGTTCATATTTCAAAGTCTAAGTTTCCAGTTTCTAAGCCAGCTTATACAAGCTATTTTGCAAATTCTAAGTAGCTGGAATTTATGATATCAGCTAGTTCTAATACAACAAGTTTAAGTTGGATTTTTAGTTGAGATGCTATAAAATTAGTCTAGAATTGGCATAAGAGGAACTTGGTCTTGAGGGATTAACTAGTTTTTTATGCTGCATAACCTGCAGTTTGTATTTAGGTAAATTGAATTAATTATACTACTCATTAGTCTCAGAGTTAGCTCTTCTATGAGTCTTTTATAAATCATAAGCTTATAAGTTCAAAGCTGTCTGTATTTTTAGTGACATTTGCTATTTCAGTCAGTTATTTATTTTCCTATTTTAAACGTTAATATAAAGAAGATAGATTGAATACTTGTTTAAATTGCCTTATCTTGCATTTTAGTAAATCTACTAAATGTACCTAAAAAAGGCTAAAGTATGATTTAAGAGAATTTTAATAGTTTACAAAAAAGCTGGTTTAGATGGCTTTGAGATAGAATAATATTAAGATAAACAGGTTTGTCACATAGTTGATAGATAGTCATTTGAAAATTTAATGCTATTCAGCTAGTCAAAATAATAGAATGCTCTATATAAAAATTTACTTTTTAAGTTGATGCTTACTTTCTTACTCCTTAACACAGTTCTTTTGAATTGTGTTTATTCGCTTTACTAATTTACTTTTGCTTATTACTTTCACCTACTCTTCCTCTTTAAAAATTATCTGTTAATCTGAATTCCATCTTTTAAGAGTTGGAATGCTGCTTTTTGGACTTGCTAATTAGTTCTATGAACTAAATGAATATAAATTTTCGTTTTTTGGTGATTTTTTTCTAGCGAACTACTGTGTTTATAACTCCTGGTATTAATCCTTTTTAAATGGACTTTTTCATATCTTAACTTTTTAAGGGTTAAACATCTTTTACGTTCTCTTAATGATATCAAGCTTTTAAGATTTAGACCAAAGGTCCATTATATGCATTTTCCCTTTAGACTTATAATCATACATTTCTTTAGCAGAGAACAAATTATGAGGCATTTAATATTCTCCCAAATGAGACTTCCTTAGTATCATTTTAGGAGAAAGCAATATCCTTTCAGACTTGACTTTGTTAATACAGTCATTTAAAGCATTTTTGAACTTTAGTGAATTGTCTTTCTACTTAATAATCTACTTCAAATTGCTCTTTTCTATAAACTTTTTAGTCTTTACATATACCTAAAAGTTCTTAGGTGTCTTAGCCTGTATAAATTTAAGTTTTGCTGCGTTGGGATCTTAAGCCTTCATTTAATCTTTTTAAAAAGGTTTATAAATATGATTTACTGAAAGTGCTTTAGAAATGAAGTCTAATCATTTGTAGCCAAATGCTTGAAGTTTAAGTTATAGCTTAAGGATTAAATTACTAAATTGACTTAAAGAGGCTTTCTTAAATAACTCTTAAGCTAAGTCTAGAAATATAAGGGATTGAGTTATGGTAAGTAGATGATACTTAGTATACAAGACAGATTATCCAAAATAGTTACCATTGAATGCATTAATGGCTTTCTTATTAAGTAATCATTTATTATTACGCTACTATACAAAATACCTTCGTACTATAATTACTCACACCTTGGAAACTATATAGAGATAGCTTTGAGATTGACATCAAATAGGCCAATCATATAATTACAATAAATACAGGCATCCAATCTTATTTATATATCCAGAGCCATTAGTTATCATAAGGTAGTTAATATATAACTATGAAAAGTAATTTATAAATCACCTACATAGTAATGATATGCTAATTAAAAATATTTAGACTAATAAAATTAATGAAGTTTGTATTAAATTAAATGCTACTGCTAATAGAATAGAACTTATTGAATAGTAATGAGTAAATAAAGATGAACATGAGTTAAACAAAAGTTTCATTATACATCAAAAAAGTTTTCTTCTTGTATGTTTTTAGAAAATAGCAGCTTTTTTAGTTTGGATTTACTTGTATAGCTATTTTTACAGCTTTTTTATGTAAAATCATCTCTTACTGTGAACATAATACTATTTTGGAATTTCTCTAATCTACTTCTTTATGACCAGTTTGCTAGTTCTTTGATGTCTTTGAAAATTCCCAAAGTAGAGGTTTTTTTTATTTTTATTGGTATTATTTTTTTGTTGACTAGTGTTGTATTACTTTTATATTGAGTTCTTGCTCTACTTCTTTGTACTTACTGCTAAATTTCTTTGGCATCTTTTTCTCAATCTTTACTTAATTTATATACTATTTCTGGATCTGTCTCTATTATATGCAAATTGGCATTACAATAAGATGTTAATGTGATTCCTCCAAATATTATAATAGATTTATTATAGGAATTAATAGCCATGACATGTCCTCATCTAGGTTCTATTTTTTCTCCTTTACAAATTACAGATTCCCATCTCATGCCTACTAAATTCAGAGCATAAAGCTTCTCAAACTCGCTTAAAATTTACTATCTATTCCTTCCTCCAAATATCACAAGATAGTTTGAAATTATTATCGAAGCATGATTGCCACGAGGACATGGAGGTTTACCTTCGATCTATACTTAAGACCATTCTAAGACATAATTCTTCATTTTCTTCTTTTTCAATATTCAAAGCTTATTGCTATATTCTCCAAACTCATTTATACCTCCAAAGACATAAATTCCTGGATGCAAAATAATAGACTTATTTTTAAACTCGTTTTACATAAAATCTAATTCACTATTTTCAATAATATCGCTATCAAAAACTGCGTTCATTGTAAAACTGTGTAGAAAATATGGGCTTTCTACAGAAGTTTAGTTAGTGATTTAAGGTACTGATGCTCTTATAGTTTCCAGATTTAGAATTCATAAGTCTTTAAGAGTTTAGGAATGTGTATCTAAGCCTCCATAAACGATCATAGAATGACCTACTATACATGCACTATGATGATATCTTGGAGATGGAAAATGTCCAAATATTTATGAGCTTGATCATGTTGAATTATATGCATTAAGCATAAAAACTTTCTTTGAGATTGACCGCTTCTTAATCCTTTTTTTGAACTTTCCTGCTCCACCATATATAACAAGAAATTATTTTCATTAGCAAGATGTATGAGCGAACCTAGGCTTAGGAGGAGGAACTTTCCCATAGAACTCTACATTTCGTCAAGTTAACATATCGTTATGATAAGTAAGCATACCAATAGAGGAATCATTTAGCTAGCCTCCATACATATAAAACGTATTCTTTCCAATTTGATTTAAAGTTGCATATTCCCTAGCACTCGGTATAAAACTCTCAGCTTTAACTTACGCAATTTTATGGTAGATATGTAAGTTTCCTTAATTATAAAATTTAGCTATGGCACCTATCTTTCTCTAATTCTGTTTTGGTTCTTTTACTTCCTCAGCTAAAAAGAATTTATCAATCAAATCTTTATCTTAATTTTCTTTATTTCCTCTTAAAGATTCTAATGCAAAGTGCATTGCATCCTCGTTCTGTTATAAAATATCTTAATGCTACTTTTGGTAAAAATTTTGAATCTATAGCTTAAATTTTTAATGCGATTTGTTTATCTCAGTTGGAATGGGAAGCTTATGAATATTTTTCGAAACTAGAGGCAGTTTATTTTCACTAAAGGTAAAATCGTTCGTTTAAGGCATACTTAGAGATACTTTATGAGTAGGTTTTACATCTTTAGTCTAGAATATAACGCTTTCACTGTTGATTGATTGTTTGAAATCGTTAGGCAGAGCTATAGGAGTATTCAAATTTACTAGATTAATATTCATCAAATTGCTGCTCAAGTTTGGGTTGATTTTATATTCATGCTACTAAAGTAAATTTTTAAGATTCTTATCATCTAACGAAGGACTTTTATTTAGCTTTCTCAAATCTTCATTCTCCTTTGCTGTCTTTTTGGACTATAATCTCCTTATATTTTTCCTATACAGATCTTTAATATTTTCCCTTCTATTTTCAAAAGTTATTGTATTAGTCTTTTCCATTTTTAATTCAGTTCCTTAAACTTTAGCCATATGATCAGAAAGAAAGCTACAGAAGATAAAAAGTTATGAAACTTCAGAGTTAATTCATAAGATAAATTGACTAGAAAGGGATTTAGTCTTTTTAAAATGGATTAAAGAATAGCATTGAACCTTAAACAGTTTGCACTCATATAGTAAGAGTTACATTGTAGCATCTTAAATAGATATTGAGATAACTTATCTGTTTAGTGTTTAGCAAAACAAAGTTATGAAACTATTAAAGAGAAGAATTTCAAAATAACGTTTTGAAGGTTTGATAGATAAGATATCTTAAATATATACTGCTTATGCATTTATTATTATTAATGTAATAGAAGGATTTCTATTTATGTATAGTGCTAAGAAGGTAATTATTTGGTATAATTCTAGTATATGCTTTCTATTGCTTGCTGTAACTTAATAAACTTTATAGTGAGATAGATACTTTGTAAAAAGTAGAAAAAATAGCTTGAAATTAATAAATGAGATAGCTTTTTAAGATGAATAAAGATAGTAATGAAGTACTAAGGAGGAAGCTTAATATATATCATTAAAATAGAGCTAAAGGGTTACATTTAATGATATGCATTTTAAATAAAAAATATCGATGATAATGAGTTTTCTGAAAATAAAGCAGAAGAAAAAGGAAGACAAGCAGAGTATAATTTTAGTTGAAAGAAATATAAAAAATTCTTAAGATTTGATTCTTAAGAATTGGTAAATCAACTAATCACTTTTAAAGGAAAAATAGTCCAATCATAAGTCATAAAATTGAAGAATTTATCTTTTTGAAGCTGTAAATATATAACAGAGATGGTAATTAAATAACTTTAAATAGATTAACTACTTCTAATAACTAAAGAGAAACAATTAATATGCATAAGAGATTAAATAATTAAGCTAGGACTCTTACAAAATACTAGGCTATTTTGCTAGAGTAAAATAGTAACTTGAGCTTCTCTTTGTACACTTACAACTTCTTTAAGATAAATCTACCAAACATTAAAAATTCAGAAATTAACGATAGATTTAGAAGAAGGAGAAATTCAACATAATCTAAAAGACATCAGCATAAGTAAAAGGATCTTCATCTGATACCCTGAAGAAATAGTTGTGTATAAATACTTAAAAATTTAAATTTATAGCAAAAGCATATACAATATTAAATAAACTTAGCTATAATACCTACACTCTCTTATTATCTCAGCACTACATCTATTTAAATAACTAAATCTAAGACTTCTAATCCAATAAGAGATTTAAATAGTTCATTTGAAGTAAAATAAAAGCTTTAAGCTTATAGTAATTTTATGAAATAAAGAAGGAGAAATAAATCTAGTAATGAGCATATAACATATTAATTGGTTATTAAATTAGGTGCATATGAAAAATAGATGATATGTATTTATAAATGAGTATTGATATATATAATCGCATTTTAGTATAAACATTTATTTACTTTAAGGAAAGTAAGGCAGAGCTTTACTTTGTATAGAAGAAAATATTTAGGATAAGAAAGTTTATGTTCTCTTCCAAAACTATACTAAATGCTTAGGAGAAGTTAAGTTGAGTTATTAAGGAAAAGATTAAGAGTTATTAGTATAAAAGGTTAACTTTAATTGACTTTGATATTTATTATAAAAGAAAATTTATAAAGGAGAGCAAACTTAACGATAAATTAGGTTAATATCAAAGTTAATTTATTATTTGAGTTTGACTACTTCAGGATTTGTAATATCTGGCTGCGATCTTTAACCCTATTAGCATAGCAAGGGATAACGAGGCGTATTTTAAAAATTACTTAGTTCCATCTTGAACTTCTTTCTTTCTATCATCCTTATTGTTAGCTATCATCATTTTTTAAATTATTACAATTTTTAATAATTATTTAGTTTAAAATCACCTTATACTACAAATCTCTTACTAGCACCTATACTACCAAGCCTCAGATCTAATTTCTATAATTAACTCTTTCCTTTTTAAATTCCTAACTACCTTTCAAGGAATGAAATTTTGTCTTATTTATTCATTCAATCATTTTAATGACATATAGAGTATCTTCAAACCTAGATATAAAAGGATCTAACAGATTTATTATGTATCTTCGATGTTCTAAAGGCATTTCATGAAGTATATATAATATCATAATTTTAAAGAATTATAAAAGAATCATTTCTTAATTTCTGACTATATAATGCTCTACCAATTGTTTAAATATTTGATTATATAAATAGAAAATCCTTTACATACAGCAATATCTTGACCATTGCAAATACTGCCTGTTTATTTTATTTTTTGCATTCTAATTTTTTATCAAGTAATATGGGTTATCAAATCTCTCAATCATTACTATACTTGCTTAGCTCTTTTGAATGACCATTAATAATTAGATCTTTTAATACTTAAAGGTTTAAATATATATATCTGACTTTTTTATATTTGATTCATTATAAGAAGCTCATAAATATAGTTAATTATTAGTGTAAATCTTTATAAATAAAATGATTTAAAGTTAGCAAGTCATTAAGTTTAAAACTAAGAGAGAATTAAATCTTTCCGTGTATTTAAAATCTCATCGCATTTTATTAGCTAGCCTTTTAAATAAATGCATTAGTATTTGATAAATTTGATTGATTATCTTTATGTCTTAAATTAGAAGCATCTAATTTAAATGCTTTTGCTCCTTTTCTTTTAAGCTACTTTTACTCATTTGCTTATCTTACTTTTGTGTCTTATCTTTTTATATTTAAACCTGGTTTTACTCATTTTATCTTTCTTAACTCATCACTATTCTAATGCAAGTATTTTATTTAAAAACGAAAGGCATATATAGACTATAAGCTATCAGTAGCTTAATTATAGTATGATATTCTAAAAGAGTAAAAAGATATTTTATAGATTTTAGATTTAAACTCTTTATATTAAGGGTACTTTCATTAACTTCCTTAGTCATATTTTAAGGCAAACAATTATGTTACACTTATATCTTTTTAAGCCTCTTGAACAAGTATAATTGACTTTTTTAAGAAGAGACTAAACTTTTTAATTATTCCTCTTTAGGTAAAATTTATTTAGCAAATAAGAACTTATAAGTTAGTACTATCAGAATTTAACTGAAATTTTGCTTGATTCTTAATTAAGTTAATTCTGTAAGTAAATGATGGGAAAATAAATTACCTTAGACATCTAATTTTCTTTAGAGCAATTATTGGTCTTTTATTTAAATATCTAATTCACCTATACCATTTAAGTTTAGAAGTACGGTTGTTATTTTCCTATTACTTATTATGTATCTAGCAAGTAAACAATTTATTACATTATTTAAACTAAAGTCAGTCAATATTTCTAGTGTATATAAGAGTGACACTTTGAGTCTTGAATCAAAATTATCTTTTCTATATGATTTATAAGCTAACTCTTTCTAAATGTTCAGTATGCTGTTTAAACTTACTAAGTTTATTTATTTGAACAGCATTATAATTTTTATTCTTTCAGTCTTATAGAAACATTTAATAATACTTTGCCCAATTCTTTTTTATATCTGGCTAGTTGAATTTTCATCGAAATTGTACTGGATATTCACTTAAATTAAAGTCTTTAAAAATATATCTGTGAAGTTGAATTTGATCCTTGCTATATTTGTGGTGAAATCCTTCATGTATCATATTACCTTACACCATCATTCTATTCTCTACTCATAGTATTAAAAGCCCCATTTAATCCCTATCTTAATAGTACTCATACCCTTAAATTTAAATTTAGGATATTTCTTAAGCATTTTATGAAACCAATATCAAACACAAAGCAAAATAATCCCAAAAATCCTCATATCTTGTCTTTACTCCTTACTTAACCTAATCATATCTGGATCTCATATTTTAGCAAATAGGATATTTTTACTTCAAAATATATTCTAAATAGAGTCTTAATCTAATTAGCATGAAAAGGCTACTTAATTAGTTATATAGATTAACTTAAATTAGAGTATATAATACTCTTGCTTTACTATCTAAATATTTAGTTTTATTGCTTTTAAGATAACTAAAGCAGTTTATCTACATAATAGCTAAGTAAGTATGTCTTACTATAATATCATACAGCTTTATACCTTCTACTTTAAACTTTCTACTTCTTATACCTTTAATCTATATAATTACAAATTTAATGAGAGGGATGCTACTAATTTTAAGGTAAATAAGGTAAGCAACGAAAAACTGCTTTAAAAAGTCTAGCAAGGACATACTATAAATATATTTCTTATGGTACTATAAATGAAAATAAGTAAAGTGATTATCTTAAGTAAGCTTAATCACATCAAAGTGAAATATAAATCTCCATTGTATAATGTTCATAGTGTAAGGTAAAAGAGATATCAGCAAATATGCAAATTATAAGTTTCTTTCTTTACTTTTCCATTTTTCAATTACCATACCTGGAATTGCACTTCATAAGCATCTATACTGCTGTATTTCAAAGTAAGTGCATAGTAAATATAAAAGAAGCTAAATTAAATGCCCAACTATTCATTTATTTATATACACTTACTTCATACCTTTTCACCTGCTCTTTACTAACCTTTCCTTCTGCTAATTTCACCATTAAAATTTCTTCTTTAGCTATTATAGAACCTCCTTGATCAGTTATTATAAGAATAGTATTGAAATATAAGTAGGGGTATTTGAATGGAGTATGATATAGTACTTATCATATTTATATAATATAGCATATTAAGCTTAATAATTAAATTAATTGATAAGATGGGTTGCTCTTGTAGTGGTAACGAAAAGTAAACAGTTACTATCAAAGAAAAAAAGACGGAAAAAAAATTAGTAGTTTAAGTGTCATCTACTTAGCATTCTATGGAGTAAAATAAAACATAGGAAATATCCTTTGATGCATAAAAAAGATTGATTCTAAGGAGAGAGTGATTTATTAATTCAAAAAAGACTCCTATTAAGTAAGACTACCTATGAATTAAAAAACTTGGAGCAGGGGCTTTTGGTTATGTCATTTTAGCTGAACATAAAATCACATAATAAAAGCGAGCTATAAAGTGTATTCATAAGCATAAAGTTTAAGATTTATAGGATTTTTAGAACGAAGTTAGTATTCTATGTATGCTTGATCACCCTAATGTTATTAACTTAATAGAAACATATGAATCTGCTTCAATGTTCTTTTTAATAATGGAGTACTGTAAAGGTGGAGAACTTTTTCATCACATTACTAAATAGAAAAGATTAACAGAGAATTAAGCTGCGTCTGCTATGAAGCAAATAGTTTCTTCTATAAGATATTGCCATTCATAAAATATTTGCCATCGAGATATCAAACCTGAAAACTTCTTGCTACTCAATGAAAATGACGATCAGTCGATCAAACTTATTGACTTTGGATTATCAAAAAAGGTAGATAAATAAACGATAATGACTTCTATTGATGGAACTGCTTTCTATGTTGCTCCTGAAGTTCTTAATTAATCTTATACATATCATTGTGATAACTGATCACTAGGAGTGCTTCTTTATGTGATGCTAACAGGAAGTCCTCCTTTTGGTGGTAAGAATAACCAGGAAATAATGAATAACATTTTGAAGAATGAAATTAGCTTCACACATCCTGCTTTCAAGTTTGTTTCCCAATAAGCTTAAGAATTAATTTCCAAGTTACTTGTTAAAGATATACAGAAGAGATATACTGCAGAGGAAGCTTACAACCATCCGTGAATTTAGCAATAAGTCTAGTCTTCTAGGTAAGAAATAGCTATTCCTAGTGAAATTTTAAGTAACCTAGAAGCTTTTTTAGACTCGTAGAAATTAAGAAGAGCCACTTTAACATATATCGCTTGCAAAATTCCTGAAGATGATATTAAATAACTTAAAAATGCCTTTGTTAAACTAGATAGAAATGGAGATGGTACATTAACTCGTGAGGAGCTGGAAAGAGGAATGGCAGAGATAGGAAAGCAAATAGAGTAGTCAACAATGGACGATTTAATAAAAGTAATGGATAGTAATAAAAATGGAGTGCTTGACTATTCTGAATTCATTGCAGCTTGTATGAGTTGCTAGCAATATGTTAAAGAAAATATTTTAAAAGATGCTTTTCAAGCAATGGACGTAGATAAAAGTGGAAAGATAACAATAGATGAGCTTAAAGATTTTTTCAAAGGAGGAGAAGAATTATCTCAAGAGGAGCTGGAGAAGATTATAAGAGAAGTGGATAAAGATAAAGATGGAACAGTATCATACAATGAATTTTTGGAGATGATGAAAGAAATAAAGAAATGAATCAAAAAAATGAGCTTATTTAATTCATTATATATCTTAATTTCATACTCTATAACTCCTTCTAATGCATTTATTAAACTATCAAAGCAACTTCGAATAATATAATAAACTAAGCACTTATAATAGAAAAAGCATAGTTGATCATACTAATTTTTCAAACAAAAGTATTTTAAGAAGTAGAACATTTATCAAACAAAACACTCTATTGAAAACTAGATCCACATTGTACACTTGATACTATTAGCAAAAATATCAAACATAGTGCTTTATTTTAAATATATACAAAAGCAAGACTTTATCTTTAGATATCTATAAAATATCCTAAAAAATACTGTGCTTTATACAATAGAAAGAACGGTCTATAAAGCAAACATGTTTAATTTTTAAACTTATTTTACTAAAAATTCTTAACACATATCTATTATTTAGTCTACTATCAAAATGACTAATAAAATAAATTACCTCAATATTAAGTAAAATATAACGCGGGAAATTGATAGCTAAGATGATTATTAAATATATAAATAGTAAATATAGTTAACTCTGTTAAGTAAAAGGAAGAATAATTCGAAAAGTGGTAAGATTGTAAGTTGTGTATGAGGTTATGTTGCATATTGTAATGATCTATTAACATTTATGTATAAAGGAAATAAACAATATTCACAGTAAGTAAACCTAGTAGCTACTTTTTATTGTTTCATTATAAGCATAAAAACATCCTCATAGCATTATTATTTTTAGTAGCAAGAGTATAGAAAAGAGTATACCAGAATTGAAAAGATTTAAGAAAGGATAAGGAATTGAATTATAAAATCCGTTAGGGCATTTTATTTGAATTAAATATATTTAAATTAGTTTTAAAAGGAAATTAAAGGATAACGATTTATTATTAATAAATGGCGGGGAAACAAGCGGTCGTTGTGGTTCTGGATATTGGTAAAACTATGGAAAGCAAAATAAACGAGTCGGGAACTTCTAGATTTGATATTGCTAGAAAAGCTGTCCAACTTTTGGTGTAATAGTCACTTATTTTTTATAGGAAGGATAATTTATTTGGGTTAGTTCTAGTAGGAACTGAAGAAACGGATAATGCTTTAAATGAGGCTCAAGGAGGATATGAAAATGTATATGTAGCTAAAGATTTGGAGTAATTAGACAAATAAATAGTATCTGATCTAGAAAGTTTTGGACCTACTGCTGAACAAGGGGATATAATTGATGGACTAGTTGTTGCAGTTGATATGATTCAGAAAAAATGTGGTAAAAAGAAGTATATAAAAAGAATTTTCATTGTATCCGATGGAGCAAGTGAAATTCACGATTCTGAACAACTGCCTGAAATAATTGATCGAATTAATGTAGCAGAAATAAAGCTTAATCTTATTACTATTTCTATGCAAGAGGAAGGTAAAAATTAAAACAATAAGCTAAGTAAAACTTAATAAGCTAACTTCGTTTTCTTTAATTAGTTAATTGAAGGAACTGAAGGAGGTTTATACTCAAGTGAATTTGCTATGTAAATATATAAAAGATTTAAAAAGAGACTAATTCATCCTGTTGCCAAATTTAAAAGCTTTATCGAATTTGGTACTTAGTTAAACTTACCTGTAGAAATTTATTCTAAAGTTAAGGAAGAGAAACTGCCATCTCTAGGTAAATATAGCACGTTAGTGGAGTTTAGCGAGGAAGTTACGAGTGGAAAAGTTGGTATGAATCGTTTCCATGCTAAGAGAGACGATCCGTCAAGAGAATAACTAGATGAAGACGAGATAACAAAAGCATACTATTATGGAAAAAAGTTGGTTCCTGTATCTGAAACTGATTTGAAGTCTATGTAATTCTAATCGTCTAAGAGTTTTTTATTTTTGGGATTTTTAGATAAAAAACATATAAAACATGATTTATTCATGTCTGGAGTTGATATTGTTCTCGCTCAAAGTAACAACGAAAGTAGCAAAAAGGCTTTCAATGCAATGGTAATGGCTTGCTTTGAGAAAGATGTTTACATAATAGGAAGATTTACTTGGAGAGATAATTAAGCCCCTAAACTAGTTTGTCTAATTCCCTATATTCACTCTAAATATATGTGCTTCTATATGAATCAGCTACCAACTTGTGAAGATATTAGAGATTTTCCTTTCAGACCTCTTAAAGAATCTACAAAAATGTAGCAAGATGCCATAGATAAGATGATAGATGCAATGGATTTAGATTAAGAAGATCCAGAAGAGGGTGAACTTCTATAAGTGAAGGCTACTTTTAATCCTGTACTATAATACTTTTACTAATGTATAGAGTATAAAGGCATGAATAATGAAGGAATTCCTGAGTTTGATCCTAATATTTTAAAGTATCTTAATCCAGATGAAAAATTAGTTAAAAAGATTAATACTCAAGAACTTTAAGAAGTATTCCCTCTTTAAGTCAATGAACTTGCTAAGAAAAAGGCTACTTTCTGGGCAGAAATAAAAGAAGAGCCTTAAGAAATGCTAGTAGAAAAAGAGTTTGAGCCAGCTCCTGTTTTTAATACGAATATCAGAATAGATAATGCTATTGAGGATTTTAATCAACTTTTAAATGATAGAACTACTGATAGAGTTTCTGATGCTGTTTAGTAGTTCGGTGACTTGATTATTTAAAGAATAACTGGAAGCTTTCTACAAAATTTCTATCCTCAAGCACTCGAATGACTAGCAGCTTTAAGAAAAGGATGTGTTAAAGAAGATGAAGCTCCATGGTTTAATGATTTCATGTTAAACAAAATAAAACAATTCTCAGTAGGCTAGCATTCTGAGTTCTGGAAAATGATTGTGTAAAATGGCATTAGTTTAATTAGTAGTAATGAAAGTGCTAAGTCAGGAATTTCAGAAAAGGAGAAATAGGCTTTCTTAGCAGTAGAAGATAAGCCAGTTTAGTAGGTAAAAGCTGAGGATCTAATGGATGATATTGAATGAACTTATTTAGAATTTATTATAATTCCATTGTTTTTGACCTTTTGCTTGTAGTTTATAATTTCTCTTGCATATAATTAAAATTTTAATTCTTAATTCATTTATAAAAATAATAAGTCATCTGGCTTACTTATTGAGTGCTATCAAAGTTATATATATAAGTTATGTTACATGATATTAATATAAAAATCTAGATTTAGAAATGAAAATTAACTTTAAGTAAGTCTAGAATAAAGCAAGCTCTTCTCTATCTCCTTTCTATTATTCATTTTAGTTAAAAAGACTTAGAATATATAATAAATATATTATTTAAGAAATCTTAATCTGTTAGATTCATTTGAATTTGTCAGGAATATTTGCATCTATAGATAATAGAATTAAGGGTACAAAGAGTAAATAGCGATACTTTTTAAATAAGGAATGACTTAAACTAAGAGAATATTGAAACATTTTAATAATCGCACACTTTAAGATCTCTAATTATGGAACATCTGATTAATCTAAACTAATCTTATTTAAAAGTGTAAAAGCAGGCTGATATTACTTAGCAATAGTTAAGTTCCTCTTTCAATGGACTCTAAATAATAAAGTTATACTTAGTGTTAGATTTCGTTAAATGTTTGTTAAGCTAGAATTATTAAGATTATATAGTGAAAATAAAAGAAAATTGGTTGCTTAGCTAAATGTTTAATTTTAGAATAAATATAAGAAGTTATGATTATGAAGTATTTTAAAGCTTTAAAATAGAATTAAGATAGCTTGCTTGCTTAATTGCTTGTTTAAAATATAGTAAATGGTAAAAATAAAGATACATCATAGATACTTAAGAGCTTATAATAAAAAATAAATAATTTAGTCTCCTTGGCTAATTCAAATGCTACAGTACGAAATAAATAGAGAGAATGAAAAGAAGTATTACGAAAGGAAGAGTCAAGAGGTATATACTAAATAGCTGCTGAAGCTTATCTTTACTCTATAAGGGCTTTCGATTATATATCTCTTAAAGGTTTAATATTAAAAAAGTTTTTATTTCAAAGCTATTTTAAAACTCTTAATTTTTTGCTGTATCTCTATGATAAATTATTAAATAAAAAAGCTTTAGGAAAAATAGCAGTTGTCTTAAGAATATATGATGAAAGAAAGAAGTTAAATTTTATGCAACTGCTTTTGCAAATTATTAGTAAGTAAACACCTTAAATCATCAAACAGTTATGAACCACATTTTCTTTTTTGCCCAATGAAGCTTTATTGAAATTATTCAAGTTCTGTTACTTATGGCTTTTTTATGATAAAATGAACAAACCTATAACTATAAATCTCATTCTAAGAGCTACTAGTTCCACATATCTTATTAGCTTCAATTTTATTTTCAATTTCAGTACTTTCCATCAAAAAATTTCTTTTTGTAAAATTTGTTTAATCAAACTGAAATAATAATAAGCTTTCACTATTATTATCTAATATTCTTAATTCAAATAAAGAGAGTTGCAAAAATCCTTTATAGAAGCTTGATTATTATTTTGTAAAGCTATTATGATAATTATGGATAAATTTGGTGACAGTGCTTATTATAGAGTTATATTTTATTTTAAGCTTTTTAGATTTAATCAGATTGAAATATAAGCATAATAGCTACCTCCAGGTATTTATTACTTATTTTAGAATTGGAAAACTAACTTTTGCTCCTTTCATTACTTATTTTTAACTAATTGACTATTGAAGACAAGAGTCTATCGACAATAAATTAGCCAGTTATCTTTGCTTAACTTTTTCTCAGCTTATGTAAGAAAATTTCACTATTATAAGCTTAATTTAATAAAAGAGCTTCTTAGTTATATATAAATGATATAAGAATAAATAATAAATAATATTAAAATACATAGACTATGTCTTAGTCAATCAAAGAAGGAAAAAAATACCCCTAACACTTTTTATAACTTGAAGCAATCAAAGAAATATCCTCCAGTAGCTAAATATATTTTAGGCAATTTTAATTCTGCTAACAACAAATCAACATAACTTTCATAAAAAAACAAAAAATAATGAAGCGCTTCTATTATAGCTGGAATATAAATATCTTTATAAGGTTTAAATAACAAAAAACTCTATAGTTTCATAAAATAAGAAAAGGTTATTAATAAAAATAGTAGCTTTATTGAATCTATAATTATAGTTAACTTTGAATCAACAATTAAAAAATAACTTAGTCAAAAAGTCACTAGTCTAAAATTAAAAAATAAACAGTCCTTTTTACTTAAGAAGACCAAATCAGCTTATACTTTTTTATAATACTGTATCTTTATTATTATTTCTCTTTTTAAAGCTTTTTATAAGATGATAATTTTCTAAATAAATATTGATAGATTAAGTAAACCTAAATAATAAAATAAATTGATAAATATAAAATTTAGTTTAAATCTTCTTCGTATAGATACATCCAATAAAAAAATAGCTTCTAGGAGTAACTTAATGTTTAGTATAAATTTTAAGTTTTATTCTAATATTCTTCAAATCAATTAAAATTAAAGACTTAGAAATTAAAAAATACTAAATAAAAGATTCCTTTTCTTATTTTCTTTATTTTAGAATAAATTATATAAAAAGAAAAAATTTATCAAAAATATTAAAAAAAATGTTAGAAAAGATAACTATTACTAAATAAAAAGAAAATCTGATTAAATATTTAATTTATGATATCATTAATTAAAATATGATAAAACCAATCAATTCATTATAACATAATTTTAATTAAAAATCGATAGAGAATCAGCTTTAATATATGGAAACCTCTAAAACTTTAAATCCTAAAAATGCCATGTACCTGATCTAAAAAACTTATCTTCGATAATAACTCGTTTTGATTGGAGACACAACTATTGATAACATCGTATGAGTCAAATAAACTGATTAATCTATTCCCTCACTTATTAGAGATTCATTACCTTTACTCTAAGTTATCAATTACGCTGCAGATGGATTCACAAGTACAGATGTTATAAATGGAAATAATCCTAGCATTTCTAAAAAGGCTCGAAGAAATTAAGGAGAACCCTTTCCTGACGAATCCTTTTTCTAACCCTTAATGGAGCTTTAAAAGCTGTAAAGTGTAAAGTATATTCTACTAAGCATAGGTGGAAATGATATTCGAGAAATTCTAGGAAGAATGCATCTTCTACCTTAAAGATTGAGGTAATTTAAGCAAAACTATCTCTAAATTTTAAACTAATGCTATAAGAAAACTCCTAACCTGATTGTGATGTTATAGTATCGTCCAAGCTTCTATGATGACTAATGTTATGGTGTGTATAGAGTGATGGAATAAATTCCCTTAGGTGGAAATAGTGTTGATAAAATAAACTACTTGATAGAAAGTTTTTACAGTGAGTTTTTCGAAGAGTTCAGAAGAAAGAAAGTGGCAATAATCGATTTACCTAATTCCTTTGATATTTTCGATCGAGATTTGTATATTTCTCAAATAGAACCGAGCTATAAAGGAGGATAGGTAATAACTAAGTTAGTATAGTACGTAGTATAGAATAATGATTTTAGTAAGTCAAAAGTTTACAGTCTTTCCAATATAAATGAAGATGTTTGTGTAAAAGAAAATAAGGCTACCTTTTAATGAAGAATTGAAAATTTCAACTAACAATAGAAAATATAACTTAAAGTTTCTTAAGCATAATATGTTGACAGATTTTCAATTTAAACTTCTTCATCTCCAGAGACTTAATAAAATCTATAAAACTCTAAGAAACATTAAAATATTACTCCTTTTAATAAATTAATGTAAGTTTCCAATCCCATCTATTAGAACTCTTATGATAACCATAATACTAACAATTAGTAATCTTTAAAATAATAAAATAATTATTAATAATAACTCGTTTTGATTGGAGACACAACTATTGATAACATTGTATGGGTTAAGAAAGCTAAATGATCTATACCCTAACTTATTAAAAATTAATTACCTTAACTTCAAATCATCAATTATGCTGCTGATGGATTCACTAGTACAGATGTTATAAATGGAAATAATCCTACTATTTCTAAAAAGGTTCGAAGAAATTAAGGAGATCCCTTTCCTGACGAATCATTTTTCTAACCAATGATGGAACTTTAAAAATTGTAAAATGTTAAGTATATTCTACTAAGCATAGGTGGAAATGATATTCGAGAAATTCTAGGAAGAATGCATCTTTTATAAGAAAGACTGAGATAATTTAAGTAAAACTATCTCTAAATTTTAAACTAATGCTATAAGAAAACTCCTTATCTAATTGTTATGTTATAATATCGACCGAGCTTTTATGATGATCAATACTATGGTGTATATAGAGCGATGGAGTAAATTCCTTTACCTGGAAATAGTATTGATAAAATAAACTATTTGATAGAAAATGCTTACAGCTAGTTTTTCGAAGAGTTCAGAAGAAAGAAAGTATCAATAATAGATTTATCGAATTCCTTTGATATTTTCGATTCTGATTTATATATTTCTCAAATATAGCCTAGTTATAAAGGAGGCTAAATAATAACTAAGTTAGTATAATACGTAGTAAAGAACAATGATTTTAGTAAGTCAAAAGTTTATAGTCTTTCTAATATAAATGAGTAAATTTGTGTAAAAGAAAATAAAGCTTCCTTTTATTGAAGTATCTAAAATTTTAATATAGAGGAAACGAAGATTACTACTTAATCTGAACTTTACGAGAGTATGAAGTAAGAAGTGGCAAATTCTAGAAATTAGATAAAAAGATAGTTCTGATAAACTTTTTTAAATAAACTTTTTTTAGATTACAATTTAAAATTTTGATTTTTTTATTTTCTAGTTATTTTGTTGAAATAAAACTTTAATTTCTTGGTATAAGAAATTAAATTAAGAGAGAAGTAAAATGCAATTATTTTATTTGACTTTTAATATATATTTTATCAGAATCTTTAATTTTTATCTTTACTTTTAATCTTTTTTCGTTTTTTTTTTCGCTTTTATTTAAATCTTTAATCTGAGCGTCTTTTTAAAATTATTTGATTACGACTGTGAAGATTCCGTCAGATTATAAATATGATTTACTTTGACTATTATATGAACAATGGCCTCTTTACCCTTTAGTTCTTTATAAATATTTTGTTTTCTTTTGTTATAATTATGACTTCTATACTGAAATGTCATGCTTTTAAGTTTTATTTCTTTGGCAACAAACACGTATGGGCTATTTAATCCTTTTTAATTTTAAAAGCTGAATGAGTTATTTCAAAGCTGCATAATGTAATATTACTGTTTTTCTGTGAAGGTAGATTTGGATTAAATTAATCATAAATTTTATAATCTTAATAGGAGTAAAAATAAGAGAGGAATATCAATATTATTAGAGAGTATAAAGCATTATGAATATAAAACTAATAGGATTAATAATTAAAAGAACTTAAAAGAGAAAAATATTTAATAAATATTAAGTTTGTAATTATTAAGGGATAAACTGAGTATTTAAAATGCATGACTTTAAAACATTGAAGGATCATAAAAAATGTTCATTTTTAATTTATGAATATTTATCTTTTTTATAAACTAAATAGACATATACTTTTCAAAATAATACTAACTTATTTTTTATTTATATGATATTTAGCATCTCCATTTATGTCTAACCAAATACTTCCAATAATAAATAATTTTGGCTTCCCATTAAGTTCATTTTTATTAAAGTTGCTACTGTAAAAAGATTAATTTTCTAAATTTACATTATTTTTCCTTGTTAAGTACAAAGATTGATATAATGATCATTACAACAAATTTGGATGTAAGTCACGGTCAAGAGAACCAGTAGATAATCTGGTGCAGTGTAAACTGCTTTTCGAGTAATCTCACACTAGAAGCCATCATAGGGAATGGTTGATAAGCTCGGAAGAGACAAGTCTAACTTGACCGAGGGTTCTCGCTAGCAGTATAAAAGTTTGAATGACGGGCCTACTAATGATTTAATTAATAATTTTTATTTGGATCTTATTCAAGAAGACTGGAGTATTTGATTAAAGCCTCAATAATAATTTTTTATAAGTAGATTTCCCTTTGGAGAAGCTAACGTGACTCATTGGACGAATAGAATAAAATAAGAAATATGAAAACAGCTTTTTTAATATTAAATATTAATATTGAAAGAGCTGCGAACCAAAGAGGTGCTTCACGTTCTATAATAAAATTTATTTATTTACTAATACTTAATCCACCAAGATAATTTACAGAATGTTCCTCACATTTTCATATTCTTGAATCATATTTACTTTAAAGGTAAAAATTATATGCTATTAAATGTTTTGTTTAATTTTACTTATAGAAAGTTAGATTATTCTGATATTCTCTTTAGTGTTTGCTAAATCAAGTTTTTGAGACTTCTAATTAAGCTGAATTATATAAAACAACAAGATCTAGTGCTTAATTAATTTAATGATTATAAAGAGTCAAATTTCTTTTTATTAAATTAAAATGCAAATTTGTCTAGGTTGTTCGATCATTTATCTTCTGCTAATTCGCATTAATAAATAGTTAAAGTATAAACACAAAATACTTTTACTCAGGATAGTGTTCGTATAGTATAAGATTAATGAACTATGTCCAAAATACTAAAATTGGTACTGTTTCTCAAAGGATCTATTTAATATTCTAGTCGATCTAATAAAAAATAAGATATTTTAACTTATGTAATTAAGAATGCCAGCAGCAAGTCCATCAAATATTAGAAGCAATAATAAATAGTAACCTTTGCTGGAAATAAAAAACTATTGAGAAGCTATACTCAAAGAGCAGAAACAATTAGTTTCATTTTTACATCCAATTTAAATGGAAACTTTAAGTTGAAATACTTAAACGCTATGAAGTAACTAAGAACTAAATAAAAATGTAATAGTGAGATAAATAAAAATATAAGGTACTAAATTTCTCTCCAAATGTAAAAAATTAATAGAGATTCGAATAGAAGCAAATTTGAAAATAAAATACAAGTTTATCAACTATAGCTTATAAAAACCATAGGAAATCAAACACACCTTTAAATAAAGAAGATTACTAAATGCTAACAATTTACAAGATAAGAATAAACAAATAATTTTAGGAAAGAAACATTTACAAGCAGCATTTAAATCTAAAATAGTTAAAAATTAATTGATTAAGTAAATCCTTTTAATAGCTAATAATTTAGATAATACTACAATGAGCATCATTTAAGTAACTGAAGATAATTATTCGGAATATTTGAAATAGTGAAATAATCTAAATTTTAAGAAAAGTAGAATGTAATAAAATTAAGTATGTTAACCCAATTATATTAGGAAACATATTAGCAGCTATTTGTATTGTAACAATCTTAAAAAATTAAGAGATATATTAAAATTAATTGCTTAGCATAACTTACTTAATTGTACTAAGAGTCAATTTACCTTTTAATAGATTTCTTATATCAAACTATAAAAACATTTAAAAATTGTTAGTCCTTCATCACTCTAGTAAGACTGATAAATAAATAATATTAACTCTTTAGAAAAATAGATATATTTATAAGAATATATGCATATGCTCCCAAATATGAAACTGCTTTATGAAAGTCTTATTAGAAAATTATTAAGAATGAAGCACTTTTGATAATTAAAAACACTTTATAAGTTGAAATATTATAAAATGTTCTTCCTCAATCGAAATAAACATCTGCCAAATCTTCTGCTTCACTTTCTGTCCACTCTTCTCTTCCTTGTTGTTGTTTTATTAATTTTTAGTATTTCTATATCATTTGATTAAGCCATGTCTCAGGAATCTAGTAGTTAATTCTTTTTGTTGCCTTTTTAACAAATCTTATACAATTTACATGGAGATAGACATTGTAAAAGACTTGCAGTCGAATGGTTACCCACAAATAATTTTTGCAATTCCAGAACTAACTGACAATGGAGAATAATTTATTTGATACTCAGTTTTGAATATTTCTGAGTCCGCTGCATATTTCCTAAGTTCAGCAAAGCATTAAAACTCATAATCGAAGAAGTGAACTCTAATTACTGCTAAACCATCTTTAGATAAACAGTGAGCTAACATGTAAGAATAAGATTTATTATCTACAGCCCATTAATTCTACACAATCATACCGATATGTCCGATTTTATTTCCTACTGCTCAGAAATGCTAATATTGCTGGCTTTAGAGACTTTGATTAATTTCCAAACTCCATCTAAATTCTTTATCTCTAAAGAATAAATAGATTCGTTTCTAAGATCGTCTGAACTCTTGATTTAAAAATATGGGTAATCAGTTTGCATTGTTTTAGAATAATTTTTAGATATGTGCTTTTATATAAAATAATGATATAAGTTAAGTTTGAATAGAATTTTCAATATAACAGAATTAAATTAGCCATCATAGCATTCTATTACAATGAATCTATTTAAAAATGTTGGTTCTAATAAAGTATATTTGCCTTTAAATATAGTGAGTCTATTAAAGTATATTCATTCTATTAAGTATTCTGAAATCATCATTTATAACATAAATTTATATAAAACCAACTTAACTTTCAACTTTAATAAAAATGAGCCATTCTAACTTCTTATTCAATACTCCAGATAATACTGATAAACAACCTCTTTACTCTCTACAACCTAAAGACTTAAATCAAAATAAAAGATTAGTCAGAGCTATTAAACTATTTATCGAGAGTAATATTGGAAATGATATTGTTTACACTGGTCTGATTAAGAAAAATGAATGAAATATAGATGGAATAACTTATAACTATATGCTTGTTTACTATATCACCATCAATAAGAAAGTATACACTTAATTTCAATTTTATCAAGATGAGAAGGAATATATTAAGCATCTCTAGCAAATTTATGGATCTGGAAACTTATAGAAAGAAGAATTCATGCGAAGAAATAATCCAGAGTTCAATTTATCTAGTAAGACAGATTTTACTAAAAGAAATAATAATGAAATTATAAAATTCTAAAAGAGATAAGAAATGAAAGAAAATAAAGAATAAAATTGCTATACATTTGTAATATTTGTTACTTAGTTAGATAACTATCCATTTTCTCTTTTACAATAGAAAGAATAAATAATAAAGAAAATAAAAAAAGAAGATAAATAAAATAATACACCTTTACTATAAATAGAAAATAAAAAAACTAACTAAAACTACCAATTTAAATAATAAATTGAAATCACTTCAAAACTATAATAAAAAAATAATAGTTTTATGATAAATAGCAAAACAAAAAAAACAAACAATTAATCTGAACAAATTATCGATTCTTTCTAATAGATTTCAAATGATAATCATAATACTAACAATTAGTAATCTTTAAAATAATAAAACGAATATTAATAATAACTCGTTTTGATTGGAGACTCTACTATTGATAACATCGTATGAGTCAAATAAACTGATTACTCTATTCCCTCTCTTATTAAAGATGCAGTACCTTTACTTCAAGTCGTCAATTATGCTGCTGATGGATTCACAAGTTAAGATGTTATAATTGGAAATAATCCAGCTATTTCTAAAGTGGCTCGAAGAAATACAGGAGATCCCTTTCCTAATGAATCACTTTTCAAACCTATGATAGAACTTCAAAAATTGTAAAATGTTAAGTATATTCTACTAAGCATAGGTGGAAATGATATTCGAGAAATTCTAGGAAGAATGCATCTTCTATAAGAAAGACTGAGATAATTTAAGTAAAACTATCTCTAAATTTTAAACTAATGCTATAAGAAAACTCCTTATCTAATTACAATGTTATAATATCGACCGAGCTTTAAAGATGACTAATACTATGGTGTATATAGAGCGATGGAGTAAATTTCTTTACCTGGAAATAGTATTGATAAAATAAACAATTTGATAGAAAATGCTTACAGCTAGTTTTTCGAAGAGTTCAGAAGAAAGAAAGTAGCAATAATAGATTTACCGAATTCCTTTGATATTTTCGATTCTGATTTGTATATTTCTCAAATAGAGCCTAGTTATAAAGGAGGGTAAATAATAACTAAGTTAATATAATACGTAGTAAAGAACAATGATGATTTTAGTAAGTCAAAAGTTTACAGTCTTTCCAATTTAGATGAGAAAGTATAAGTAAGAGAAAATAATTAGAATTTTGAGTGAAAAATAGAAAATTTCAACTAACAATAGAAAATATAACTTAAAGCTTCTTAAGCTTAATATGTTGACAGATTTTCAATTTAGTCTTCTTCATCTCCAGAGACTTAATAAAATCTATAAAACTCTAAGAAACATTAAAATATTACTCCTTTTGATAAATTAAAGTAAGTTTCCAATCCCATATATCAGAACTCTTATGATAACCATAATACTAACAATTAGTAATCTTTAAAATAATAAAAAAATTATTAATAGAAATTCATTTTGATTGGAGACTCTACCATTGATAACATCGTATGGGTTAAATAAGCTTAATTATCTATTTCCTCACTTATTAAAGATACAGTACCTTTACTTCAAGTCGTCAATTATGCTGCTGATGGATTCACTAGTACAGATGTTATAAATGGAAATAATCCAGCTATTTCTAAAGTGGCTCGAAGAAATACAGGAGATCCCTTTCCTAACGAATCACTTTTCTAACCATTGATAGAACTTCAAAAATTGTAAAATGTTAAGTATATTCTACTAAGCATAGGTGGAAATGATATTCGAGAAATTCTAGGAAAAATGCATCTTTTATAAGAAAGACTGAGATAATTTAAGTAAAACTATCTCTAAATTTTAAACTAATGCTATAAGAAAACTCCTAACTTAATTGTGATGTTATAGTATCGACCGAGCTTTTATGACGATCAATACTATGGTGTATATAGAGCGATGGAGTAAATTCCTTTACCTGGAAATAGTATTGATAAAATAAACCATTGTATAGAAAATGCTTACAGCTAGTTTTTCGAAGAGTTCAGAAGAAAGAAAGTATCAATAATAGATTTACCGAATTCCTTTGATATTTTCGATTCTGATTTGTATATTTCTCAAATAGAGCCTAGTTATAAAGGAGGGTAAATAATAACTAAGTTAATATAATACGTAGTAAAGAACAATGATGATTTTAGTAAGTCAAAAGTTTATAGTCTTTCCAATTTAGATGAAGATGTATAAGCAAGAGAAAATAATTAGAATTTTGAGTGAAAAATAGAAAACTTTAATGAAGACTTTACAAGGAATGGAATAAAACAAAAATAAATGGAATAAAGTTAAAGACATTCAAGCTAGAGCTATAATGAGAGACAAAAGGTAATCAAAACGTCAACTTATTTTTATAAACGATGAAAACATTTCTGATAAACTTTTAAAAATAAAAATTATATTTTTTAACATTTCTCAAAATCCATATTTTTGAATATATGCAAAGTTTTAAATTTTTTAATTTAATTTTCAGTTTTTTATTTTCAAGTACAAATCATTTAGTTTTTTTTGAGCTGCAAGATTCTTTTATTTTCTAAAGAGAGATATTGCAAATATTATACTATATTTAGCCTTAATTATATGAGTTTAAATATGTTCAACGAAAAAGCATGTAATATATCAGCAAATATCTTTCATCATATATTTGAGCATTCTGAGTAAAATTACCTTTGAAATAATTTTTAGCTTAGTTTTGAATTTAAATAAACTGAATCGGATATTGATTGTCGATTTAACAAAGAAATAACTTTTTAATTGATAAAAAAATATATAGGATTTATCTTAATTTGCTTTCTTAATGTTTTTAGTCAGATGCATATTATAAAAACTTATGCTGCAATTTTATTATTAATAATTAGAATCAAAAATCTAAAATTTTACTTTTTTTCTCCTATCAAATGAAGGTTTATTTGCTTAAGATAGTTTCATAAGGTTTAAATATCATTCTTGCTTTAATTAATTTTTAGAAGATATTCCGTAAGTTTGGAGGATTATTATTTAATTTTACTTAATATCCTTCTTTTAGTCTTTTTGCTTTTTATTAAATAAAATTACTTAAAATTGTCCATACTATTTATCCTTCTTATTATTTCTTTAAGATTACTTTTCTTTCCATGAATTTGCTTTTTTAAATACTGTTATTTACTTATTCTAAAAATGCCCAAATAATAAAGTGAAGCTCGAATGAATTGGTTTAAATATTATTAGTTTTAAGCCTTTTCTTTATAATGTTTTATTGCTAGTAATTGGATTTAAATTGTTAGCTTTAAATAAAATTGTCTAAAGTAGTCTAGTGAGATAATTTATAACTGAATAGAGTTGCTAAAACTTTGAGATAGTGAAATACATAAAATTAGCTTTCTGCTTAGTACTTTCTCATAAAAATAGTTAAAATATGGAGTTATCTTTTCGTCTCCCAAATAACTAAATTAAAAACTTAAGAAGAAAAGCGACAAAAGAAAATGAGAAAAACAACAGCAACAAGAGTAATTTCTTCATCAGATAGAAAAATTATGTTCAACCGTAGGGTAGAGGAATCTAAGAAAGAAATTGATCAAAAGATCTAAAATAAACGAAACCAATTGTAAAGATAAATCTAAAAGTATAAAGAATAATTTTCAATCAAGGAGAAAACTAATGACTTATATTTATGGACCAAAAAATGATTTAAATGTTTTATTGTCAGCCATTCTAAAAAAGCTTAGTAACTGAATAGAATTTTTATAAGCAGATACAACCGATATTAGCCAAGAATAAAACATGATTATAGAAGCGATTTATTAATTTAATAGTTTATAAATGAAAAAAAGATAAAAAATATCATAAATTTACGAAATGCAATAGAAGGATTTTCCGTTTAGCAAAGGATTGGAAGAAAATAGAATATATTCAAATGAATGCATATGAAATGTAAAATAGTAAAAGAGACAGAAATTTAAAATAATAATAGGATAAAAATAATTAAAGAGTAAGTCATAGATAAAATGATTGAACTTATTGAAATAAACAGAATACTTACATAATCACTAAACAACGTTAAAAGTAATAATTATATGATTAAGTTCATATTTACATATGATATATTGATGGAAACATATTCAAAATTAGTATTACATTTATTAACAGCATTAAATAAAGAAATAGTATAACTTTGTAAATAATGCTAATTTTATAATTAATTACTCTTTATATAAATAGATAAAAATGGTTGAAGGTTTCAAGTCAGGCTTATATACCATCTCTTCCTAAGCCAAAAAGGAAGGGAAGAAGCAAGAAACAGAGTCTTAATAATCTTAACAATCTTCTCTATCACAACCTTAACCAACACTGAACTAACAACTTGGAATCTAACAAAACGAACGAAAGCCAAAGAATATACGAACAGAAACTCCAACCTCAAGCGAGAAACCGAGGAAACAGATGAAGTTTGTTCTCCACCAGGAGGTATCAGAATTCAACCCTTCTGGCCAGATGAGCATGAAGTAACTCATCAAAATGGTACTGAACCTCCAGGATATGCTGATTGCAAAGCTTACCTAGCAGAAGGAATTGAGCCAAGACTTATGTCCTAGGAAAGAGATCTTAACGCCTTTTGGAATATCTCACAAAGTCAGACTAATGAATCCTAAAATTAGCTTTAGAAACAGACTGAACTGGATAACAGACTCGGAAAAGTAGAAGAAAAATTGTAAACTTTTAAGAAAGAGTAAAGCGAAACTGGAGCTATAAAAATGGAAATCGAAGCCTAGAAAGAGCAAACAAATCAAGGAAAATAATTCAAAATAAAAAAGAAATGTTTCTGCTGTGGAGGCGTATGACATTTTTATCGGAAGTGTTAGAAATTCTAATAGAAATAAAGAAATTATTGGATAAAAGAACAACAAAAGAAGAAGCAAGAATGAAAAGAATGTATTGCAACCCGGATGGTTCAATATACAAGATTAAGATGGAACCAAGGCAAGTTAAAGGAGGGAAAGCCTGGAAAAATCCGAGTTCCCAATCTCGCTAAAATTGGGCGACCCGAACTTTTATATTTAACAGCAGGAAACATGAACTACTGTCTTCCTGACGGGGTTGGAAATCCCTAAAACGGAAAACTTAAAATTAATATTATTATTACTCTTTATATTTATCAAATGATATCTCGTTGGTACAAAATAATTATTTTTGGTATACTAAAAGTCAAAAAGAAATTTAAGTAAATAGAGTAAAAGAAAAAAGAGATTAATTTAAAGCATTTATAAGTAAAAAGGATATTTAATATAATAATTAAAATTCCATTTATAATCTAATTATTGCTTTAATATTTAATATATTAATATCATATCATCAACAAAATTAAACTACCATCATTTTTATCTTCTCATTATACCTATTTGTCTTAGAGATATCTAGTTTCACGCGAGATCTTCAAGAGAAGCAGCTAAATTATTATCCTGCTTTTTAAAAGGTTTAATGTCTTTAAAAAATGGTATGTCAGTATTGTTCATATTGATCACTTTTTTTAGAAACTAATAAGCAGAATATTCTTTTAATATTTTTTAAGAGGATGTACAGAGGAAGCAGAAAAATGGAAGCAAAGTTATCCTTAAATCTTCCGTTAACATATTTAGTAATCTTTGTTTGTAAAGTTTTGTATAATGAAAAAAAAGGAGCAATAAGAGTTGAGAAGCTTGCTATTTGTAAAAATTTGTATAATTTCATAGTTTAATAAATTGATAGCTTTAATTATTAATCTACTCTTTTCATATTTTATAAGATTTGTGACTTTGTAAACATTTTCATAGTATTTCGTTTATTATTGAATAGATTTTTAAATAAAAATTGAATAGTTACATGAAAGAGGTACATTAGTATATGTAATATTATAAAAAGATATAAATAAAGAATTAAAATTTTAAAGCTTAGAATAGAACAAAAAATTAGTCTCTCATAAATTTAAATACTAAATTAAGAATTACTATAAAGCAGAAGATTTAAAATCTAAGTAATGACACCAAAATTATATTAGGATTATTAAATTAAATAAAAATTATGAAAATTAAAAAATCTCATAATTAAATCTTAAAATGTTTAATAGAAAAATTTTCATTATTTATCATAATAAATTGCAACATTTATCATTTTTGGCTTTTATTTTTTTTAATTCAGTCTAGTTAGTTTTTTTTTCTATTTATTTTTGTTTTATTCCATTCCTCTTAAAGTCTTCATTAAAGTTTTCTATTTTTCACTTAAAATTTATCTCATTTTCTCTTGCTTACACATCTTCATCTAAATTGGAAAGACTGTAAACTTTTGACTTACTAAAATCATCATTTTTAACTATATATTCCACTAACTTAGTTATTATCTAGCCTCCTTTATAACTAGGCTCTATTTGAGAAATATATAAATCAGAATCGAAAATATCAAAGGAATTTGGTAAATCTATTATTGCTACTTTCTTTCTTCTGAACTCTTCGAAAAACTAGCTGTAAGCATTTTCTATCAAATTGTTTATTTTATCAATACTATTTCCAGGTAAAGAAATTTACTCCATCGCTCTATATACACCATAGTATTAGTCATCTTTAAAGCTCGGTCGATATTATAACATTGCAATTAGATAAGGAGTTTTCTTATAGCATTAGTTTAAAATTTAGAGATAGTTTTACTTAAATTATCTCAGTCTTTCTTATAGAAGATGCATTCTTCCTAGAATTTCTCGAATATCATTTCCACCTATGCTTAGTAGAATATACTTAACATTTTACAATTTTTGAAGTTCCATCATAGGTTTGAAAAGTGATTCGTTAGGAAAGGGATCTCCTGTATTTCTTCGAGCCATTTTCGAAATAGCTGGATTATTTCCAATTATAACATCTTAACTAGTGAATCCATCAGCAGCATAATTGACGACTTGAAGTAAAGGTACTGCATCTTTAATAAGAGAGGGAATAGAGTAATCAGTTTATTTGACTCATACGATGTTATCAATAGTAGAGTCTCCAATCAAAACGAGTTATTATTAATATTCGTTTTATTATTTTAAAAGTTACTAATTGTTAGTCCTATAATTTTCTGAAGGGATATCATAACTTTGCCTTTCTGCTCATTCCGATGATTAAGATGAAATTTAATTTTGAAATTTATTATTATTTTATAGATTTTTCTAATTCTCTGTTATGGAAGTACTTCAATTTGTATTTTAATTATTGCAATTTTCTTATTAAATTATATTTTCTCTTTCTTTCTAATTATTTTATTTATATGACTTTTACATTATTTTTTCCATTTTCACTTTAACATTATACTTCCATTTATTAAAATTAAAAGTATATTTAAGTATCTTTGCGACTTTTGTGACAAATTCTAAACAGTTTAACTTTTTGCTTCTAGCTTATTATTTTTATAGTTTTTCTTTTGTTAATATTTCAAATTTTTTGTCCCATACTAAGTCTTCTATTTAATAAAAATTTAAAAGAGATCATTTGCATACCTTATATTGTGATTATCAAACTTTTCCAAATCCTAAAAGTTCTTAAAATTGCTCGATACATTCATTCTTATCTTGATAAAATTGAAGTCGAATGATAGCTTGATTACTTTAAGGCAGACAGTGAATTAGCATGTAGTTTCAAATTATTCCATTTACATTCCACTAATTTTTGGCAATGAAACCAGCATGAACATAATTGTTTCCTATTGTAGTGACAATGGAAATTTAGGTAGCCTTTGAAAGTTATATTTGACTTAACTATCCTGAATAGTGTTTGATATTTAAAGAATAGTGACTTATGGTTTGAATATCGGATGCACTCTTGATATCGAAAGTTAATGTTTGAGAATATTTCATATTTAATAAAGATGAAGTAGAGCATTTAAAGAAGATTATATTATAATAAATGACTAAAATAGACTTTAAATAATTATATGCATTATAACATATTTCTATATATCTTATTAAATTCTTATAAAGGTACTTGGTAAATAGACTTTATTAGATAAACATTAAAATATCTAAACTTTATTTTCTTTAAGCATCCTTTATGATAATATTTATTATAATGTAAATTTAGAATGTAAAGTTAACTATTAAGACTAAGAGTTATAAAATAAATAGCTAAGCATAATCTAATTCTTATTACTTATTAATAAGTTTAAAAACTACCTAGAGTAATTAGTTAAAATATCTTACAAGTTAAACTGTTTAGAATTTGTCACAAAAGTCGCAAAGATACTTAAATATACTTTTAATTTTAATAAATGGAAGTATAATGTTAAAGTGAAAATGGAAAAAATAATGTAAAAGTCATATAAATAAACAAATTAGAAAGAAAGAGAAAATATAATTTAATAAGAAAATTGCAATAATTAAAATACAAATTGAAGTACTTCCATAACAGAGAATTAGAAAAATCTATAAAATAATAATAAATTTCAAAATTAAATTTCATCTTAATCATCGGAATGAGCAGAAAGGCAAAGTTATGATATCCCTTCAGAAAATTATAGGACTAACAATTAGTAACTTTTAAAATAATAAAACGAATATTAATAATAACTCGTTTTGATTGGAGACTCTACTATTGATAACATCGTATGAGTCAAATAAACTGATTACTCTATTCCCTCTCTTATTAAAGATGCAGTACCTTTACTTCAAGTCGTCAATTATGCTGCTGATGGATTCACTAGTTAAGATGTTATAATTGGAAATAATCCAGCTATTTCGAAAATGGCTCGAAGAAATACAGGAGATCCCTTTCCTAACGAATCACTTTTCAAACCTATGATGGAACTTCAAAAATTGTAAAATGTTAAGTATATTCTACTAAGCATAGGTGGAAATGATATTCGAGAAATTCTAGGAAGAATGCATCTTCTATAAGAAAGACTGAGATAATTTAAGTAAAACTATCTCTAAATTTTAAACTAATGCTATAAGAAAACTCCTTATCTAATTGCAATGTTATAATATCGACCGAGCTTTAAAGATGACTAATACTATGGTGTATATAGAGCGATGGAGTAAATTTCTTTACCTGGAAATAGTATTGATAAAATAAACAATTTGATAGAAAATGCTTACAGCTAGTTTTTCGAAGAGTTCAGAAGAAAGAAAGTAGCAATAATAGATTTACCAAATTCCTTTGATATTTTCGATTCTGATTTATATATTTCTCAAATAGAGCCTAGTTATAAAGGAGGCTAGATAATAACTAAGTTAGTGGAATATATAGTTAAAAATGATGATTTTAGTAAGTCAAAAGTTTACAGTCTTTCCAATTTAGATGAAGATGTGTAAGCAAGAGAAAATGAGATAAATTTTAAGTGAAAAATAGAAAACTTTAATGAAGACTTTAAGAGGAATGGAATAAAACAAAAATAAATAGAAAAAAAAACTAACTAGACTGAATTAAAAAAAATAAAAGCCAAAAATGATAAATGTTGCAATTTATTATGATAAATAATGAAAATTTTTCTATTAAACATTTTAAGATTTAATTATGAGATTTTTTAATTTTCATAATTTTTATTTAATTTAATAATCCTAATATAATTTTGGTGTCATTACTTAGATTTTAAATCTTCTGCTTTATAGTAATTCTTAATTTAGTATTTAAATTTATGAGAGACTAATTTTTTGTTCTATTCTAAGCTTTAAAATTTTAATTCTTTATTTATATCTTTTTATAATATTACATATACTAATGTACCTCTTTCATGTAACTATTCAATTTTTATTTAAAAATCTATTCAATAATAAACGAAATACTATGAAAATGTTTACAAAGTCACAAATCTTATAAAATATGAAAAGAGTAGATTAATAATTAAAGCTATCAATTTATTAAACTATGAAATTATACAAATTTTTACAAATAGCAAGCTTCTCAACTCTTATTGCTCCTTTTTTTTCATTATACAAAACTTTACAAACAAAGATTACTAAATATGTTAACGGAAGATTTAAGGATAACTTTGCTTCCATTTTTCTGCTTCCTCTGTACATCCTCTTAAAAAATATTAAAAGAATATTCTGCTTATTAGTTTCTAAAAAAAGTGATCAATATGAACAATACTGACATACCATTTTTTAAAGACATTAAACCTTTTAAAAAGCAGGATAATAATTTAGCTGCTTCTCTTGAAGATCTCGCGTGAAACTAGATATCTCTAAGACAAATAGGTATAATGAGAAGATAAAAATGATGGTAGTTTAATTTTGTTGATGATATGATATTAATATATTAAATATTAAAGCAATAATTAGATTATAAATGGAATTTTAATTATTATATTAAATATCCTTTTTACTTATAAATGCTTTAAATTAATCTCTTTTTTCTTTTACTCTATTTACTTAAATTTCTTTTTGACTTTTAGTATACCAAAAATAATTATTTTGTACCAACGAGATATCATTTGATAAATATAAAGAGTAATAATAATATTAATTTTAAGTTTTCCGTTTTAGGGATTTCCAACCCCGTCAGGAAGACAGTAGTTCATGTTTCCTGCTGTTAAATATAAAAGTTCGGGTCGCCCAATTTTAGCGAGATTGGGAACTCGGATTTTTCCAGGCTTTCCCTCCTTTAACTTGCCTTGGTTCCATCTTAATCTTGTATATTGAACCATCCGGGTTGCAATACATTCTTTTCATTCTTGCTTCTTCTTTTGTTGTTCTTTTATCCAATAATTTCTTTATTTCTATTAGAATTTCTAACACTTCCGATAAAAATGTCATACGCCTCCACAGCAGAAACATTTCTTTTTTATTTTGAATTATTTTCCTTGATTTGTTTGCTCTTTCTAGGCTTCGATTTCCATTTTTATAGCTCCAGTTTCGCTTTACTCTTTCTTAAAAGTTTACAATTTTTCTTCTACTTTTCCGAGTCTGTTATCCAGTTCAGTCTGTTTCTAAAGCTAATTTTAGGATTCGTTAGTCTGACTTTGTGAGATATTCCAAAAGGCGTTAAGATCTCTTTCCTAGGACATAAGTCTTGGCTCAATTCCTTCTGCTAGGTAAGCTTTGCAATCAGCATATCCTGGAGGTTCAGTACCATTTTGATGAGTTACTTCATGCTCATCTGGCCAGAAGGGTTGAATTCTGATACCTCCTGGTGGAGAACAAACTTCATCTGTTTCCTCGGTTTCTCGCTTGAGGTTGGAGTTTCTGTTCGTATATTCTTTGGCTTTCGTTCGTTTTGTTAGATTCCAAGTTGTTAGTTCAGTGTTGGTTAAGGTTGTGATAGAGAAGATTGTTAAGATTATTAAGACTCTGTTTCTTGCTTCTTCCCTTCCTTTTTGGCTTAGGAAGAGATGGTATATAAGCCTGACTTGAAACCTTCAACCATTTTTATCTATTTATATAAAGAGTAATTAATTATAAAATTAGCATTATTTACAAAGTTATACTATTTCTTTATTTAATGCTGTTAATAAATGTAATACTAATTTTGAATATGTTTCCATCAATATATCATATGTAAATATGAACTTAATCATATAATTATTACTTTTAACGTTGTTTAGTGATTATGTAAGTATTCTGTTTATTTCAATAAGTTCAATCATTTTATCTATGACTTACTCTTTAATTATTTTTATCCTATTATTATTTTAAATTTCTGTCTCTTTTACTATTTTACATTTCATATGCATTCATTTGAATATATTCTATTTTCTTCCAATCCTTTGCTAAACGGAAAATCCTTCTATTGCATTTCGTAAATTTATGATATTTTTTATCTTTTTTTCATTTATAAACTATTAAATTAATAAATCGCTTCTATAATCATGTTTTATTCTTGGCTAATATCGGTTGTATCTGCTTATAAAAATTCTATTCAGTTACTAAGCTTTTTTAGAATGGCTGACAATAAAACATTTAAATCATTTTTTGGTCCATAAATATAAGTCATTAGTTTTCTCCTTGATTGAAAATTATTCTTTATACTTTTAGATTTATCTTTACAATTGGTTTCGTTTATTTTAGATCTTTTGATCAATTTCTTTCTTAGATTCCTCTACCCTACGGTTGAACATAATTTTTCTATCTGATGAAGAAATTACTCTTGTTGCTGTTGTTTTTCTCATTTTCTTTTGTCGCTTTTCTTCTTAAGTTTTTAATTTAGTTATTTGGGAGACGAAAAGATAACTCCATATTTTAACTATTTTTATGAGAAAGTACTAAGCAGAAAGCTAATTTTATGTATTTCACTATCTCAAAGTTTTAGCAACTCTATTCAGTTATAAATTATCTCACTAGACTACTTTAGACAATTTTATTTAAAGCTAACAATTTAAATCCAATTACTAGCAATAAAACATTATAAAGAAAAGGCTTAAAACTAATAATATTTAAACCAATTCATTCGAGCTTCACTTTATTATTTGGGCATTTTTAGAATAAGTAAATAACAGTATTTAAAAAAGCAAATTCATGGAAAGAAAAGTAATCTTAAAGAAATAATAAGAAGGATAAATAGTATGGACAATTTTAAGTAATTTTATTTAATAAAAAGCAAAAAGACTAAAAGAAGGATATTAAGTAAAATTAAATAATAATCCTCCAAACTTACGGAATATCTTCTAAAAATTAATTAAAGCAAGAATGATATTTAAACCTTATGAAACTATCTTAAGCAAATAAACCTTCATTTGATAGGAGAAAAAAAGTAAAATTTTAGATTTTTGATTCTAATTATTAATAATAAAATTGCAGCATAAGTTTTTATAATATGCATCTGACTAAAAACATTAAGAAAGCAAATTAAGATAAATCCTATATATTTTTTTATCAATTAAAAAGTTATTTCTTTGTTAAATCGACAATCAATATCCGATTCAGTTTATTTAAATTCAAAACTAAGCTAAAAATTATTTCAAAGGTAATTTTACTCAGAATGCTCAAATATATGATGAAAGATATTTGCTGATATATTACATGCTTTTTCGTTGAACATATTTAAACTCATATAATTAAGGCTAAATATAGTATAATATTTGCAATATCTCTCTTTAGAAAATAAAAGAATCTTGCAGCTCAAAAAAAACTAAATGATTTGTACTTGAAAATAAAAAACTGAAAATTAAATTAAAAAATTTAAAACTTTGCATATATTCAAAAATATGGATTTTGAGAAATGTTAAAAAATATAATTTTTATTTTTAAAAGTTTATCAGAAATGTTTTCATCGTTTATAAAAATAAGTTGACGTTTTGATTACCTTTTGTCTCTCATTATAGCTCTAGCTTGAATGTCTTTAACTTTATTCCATTTATTTTTGTTTTATTCCATTCCTTGTAAAGTCTTCATTAAAGTTTTCTATTTTTCACTCAAAATTCTAATTATTTTCTCTTGCTTATACATCTTCATCTAAATTGGAAAGACTATAAACTTTTGACTTACTAAAATCATCATTGTTCTTTACTACGTATTATATTAACTTAGTTATTATTTACCCTCCTTTATAACTAGGCTCTATTTGAGAAATATACAAATCAGAATCGAAAATATCAAAGGAATTCGGTAAATCTATTATTGATACTTTCTTTCTTCTGAACTCTTCGAAAAACTAGCTGTAAGCATTTTCTATACAATGGTTTATTTTATCAATACTATTTCCAGGTAAAGGAATTTACTCCATCGCTCTATATACACCATAGTATTGATCGTCATAAAAGCTCGGTCGATACTATAACATCACAATTAAGTTAGGAGTTTTCTTATAGCATTAGTTTAAAATTTAGAGATAGTTTTACTTAAATTATCTCAGTCTTTCTTATAAAAGATGCATTTTTCCTAGAATTTCTCGAATATCATTTCCACCTATGCTTAGTAGAATATACTTAACATTTTACAATTTTTGAAGTTCTATCAATGGTTAGAAAAGTGATTCGTTAGGAAAGGGATCTCCTGTATTTCTTCGAGCCACTTTAGAAATAGCTGGATTATTTCCATTTATAACATCTGTACTAGTGAATCCATCAGCAGCATAATTGACGACTTGAAGTAAAGGTACTGTATCTTTAATAAGTGAGGAAATAGATAATTAAGCTTATTTAACCCATACGATGTTATCAATGGTAGAGTCTCCAATCAAAATGAATTTCTATTAATAATTTTTTTATTATTTTAAAGATTACTAATTGTTAGTATTATGGTTATCATAAGAGTTCTGATATATGGGATTGGAAACTTACTTTAATTTATCAAAAGGAGTAATATTTTAATGTTTCTTAGAGTTTTATAGATTTTATTAAGTCTCTGGAGATGAAGAAGACTAAATTGAAAATCTGTCAACATATTAAGCTTAAGAAGCTTTAAGTTATATTTTCTATTGTTAGTTGAAATTTTCTATTTTTCACTCAAAATTCTAATTATTTTCTCTTACTTATACTTTCTCATCTAAATTGGAAAGACTGTAAACTTTTGACTTACTAAAATCATCATTGTTCTTTACTACGTATTATATTAACTTAGTTATTATTTACCCTCCTTTATAACTAGGCTCTATTTGAGAAATATACAAATCAGAATCGAAAATATCAAAGGAATTCGGTAAATCTATTATTGATACTTTCTTTCTTCTGAACTCTTCGAAAAACTAGCTGTAAGCATTTTCTATCAAATAGTTTATTTTATCAATACTATTTCCAGGTAAAGGAATTTACTCCATCGCTCTATATACACCATAGTATTGATCATCATAAAAGCTCGGTCGATACTATAACATCACAATTAAGTTAGGAGTTTTCTTATAGCATTAGTTTAAAATTTAGAGATAGTTTTACTTAAATTATCTCAGTCTTTCTTATAAAAGATGCATTTTTCCTAGAATTTCTCGAATATCATTTCCACCTATGCTTAGTAGAATATACTTAACATTTTACAATTTTTGAAGTTCTATCATAGGTTTGAAAAGTGATTCATTAGGAAAGGGATCTCCTGTATTTCTTCGAGCCACTTTAGAAATAGCTGGATTATTTCCAATTATAACATCTTAACTTGTGAATCCATCAGCAGCATAATTGACGACTTGAAGTAAAGGTACTGCATCTTTAATAAGAGAGGGAATAGAGTAATCAGTTTATTTGACTCATACGATGTTATCAATAGTAGAGTCTCCAATCAAAACGAGTTATTATTAATATTCGTTTTATTATTTTAAAGATTACTAATTGTTAGTATTATGATTATCATTTGAAATCTATTAGAAAGAATCGATAATTTGTTCAGATTAATTGTTTGTTTTTTTTGTTTTGCTATTTATCATAAAACTATTATTTTTTTATTATAGTTTTGAAGTGATTTCAATTTATTATTTAAATTGGTAGTTTTAGTTAGTTTTTTTATTTTCTATTTATAGTAAAGGTGTATTATTTTATTTATCTTCTTTTTTTATTTTCTTTATTATTTATTCTTTCTATTGTAAAAGAGAAAATGGATAGTTATCTAACTAAGTAACAAATATTACAAATGTATAGCAATTTTATTCTTTATTTTCTTTCATTTCTTATCTCTTTTAGAATTTTATAATTTCATTATTATTTCTTTTAGTAAAATCTGTCTTACTAGATAAATTGAACTCTGGATTATTTCTTCGCATGAATTCTTCTTTCTATAAGTTTCCAGATCCATAAATTTGCTAGAGATGCTTAATATATTCCTTCTCATCTTGATAAAATTGAAATTAAGTGTATACTTTCTTATTGATGGTGATATAGTAAACAAGCATATAGTTATAAGTTATTCCATCTATATTTCATTCATTTTTCTTAATCAGACCAGTGTAAACAATATCATTTCCAATATTACTCTCGATAAATAGTTTAATAGCTCTGACTAATCTTTTATTTTGATTTAAGTCTTTAGGTTGTAGAGAGTAAAGAGGTTGTTTATCAGTATTATCTGGAGTATTGAATAAGAAGTTAGAATGGCTCATTTTTATTAAAGTTGAAAGTTAAGTTGGTTTTATATAAATTTATGTTATAAATGATGATTTCAGAATACTTAATAGAATGAATATACTTTAATAGACTCACTATATTTAAAGGCAAATATACTTTATTAGAACCAACATTTTTAAATAGATTCATTGTAATAGAATGCTATGATGGCTAATTTAATTCTGTTATATTGAAAATTCTATTCAAACTTAACTTATATCATTATTTTATATAAAAGCACATATCTAAAAATTATTCTAAAACAATGCAAACTGATTACCCATATTTTTAAATCAAGAGTTCAGACGATCTTAGAAACGAATCTATTTATTCTTTAGAGATAAAGAATTTAGATGGAGTTTGGAAATTAATCAAAGTCTCTAAAGCCAGCAATATTAGCATTTCTGAGCAGTAGGAAATAAAATCGGACATATCGGTATGATTGTGTAGAATTAATGGGCTGTAGATAATAAATCTTATTCTTACATGTTAGCTCACTGTTTATCTAAAGATGGTTTAGCAGTAATTAGAGTTCACTTCTTCGATTATGAGTTTTAATGCTTTGCTGAACTTAGGAAATATGCAGCGGACTCAGAAATATTCAAAACTGAGTATCAAATAAATTATTCTCCATTGTCAGTTAGTTCTGGAATTGCAAAAATTATTTGTGGGTAACCATTCGACTGCAAGTCTTTTACAATGTCTATCTCCATGTAAATTGTATAAGATTTGTTAAAAAGGCAACAAAAAGAATTAACTACTAGATTCCTGAGACATGGCTTAATCAAATGATATAGAAATACTAAAAATTAATAAAACAACAACAAGGAAGAGAAGAGTGGACAGAAAGTGAAGCAGAAGATTTGGCAGATGTTTATTTCGATTGAGGAAGAACATTTTATAATATTTCAACTTATAAAGTGTTTTTAATTATCAAAAGTGCTTCATTCTTAATAATTTTCTAATAAGACTTTCATAAAGCAGTTTCATATTTGGGAGCATATGCATATATTCTTATAAATATATCTATTTTTCTAAAGAGTTAATATTATTTATTTATCAGTCTTACTAGAGTGATGAAGGACTAACAATTTTTAAATGTTTTTATAGTTTCATATAATAAATCTATTAAAAGGTAAATTGACTCTTATTACAATTAAGTAAGTTATGCTAAGCAATTAATTTTAATATATCTCTTAATTTTTTAAGATTGTTACAATACAAATAGCTGCTAATATAATTGGGTTAACATATTTAATTTTATTGCATTCTACTTTTCTTAAAATTTAGATTATTTCACTATTTCAAATATTCCGAATAATTATCTTCAGTTACTTAAATGATGCTCATTGTAGTATTATCTAAATTATTAGCTATTAAAAGGATTTACTTAATCAATTAATTTTTAACTATTTTGATTTAAATGCTGCTTGTAAACGTTTCTTTCCTAAAATTATTTGTTTATTCTTATCTTGTAAATTGTTAGCATTTAGTAATCTTCTTGATTTAAAGGTGTGTTTGATCTCCTATGGTTTTTCAAGCTATAGTTGATAAACTTGTATTTTATTTTCAAACTTGCTTCTATTCAAATCTCTATTAATTTTTTACATTTGGAGAAAAATTTAGTACCTTATATTTTTATTTATCTCACTATTTTTATTTTTATTTTTATTTAGTTCTTAGTTACTTCATAGTGTTTAAGTATTTCAACTTAAAGTTTCCATTTAAATTGGATGTAAAAATGAAACTAATTGCTTCTGCTCTTTGAGTATAGCTTCTCAATAGTTTTTATTTCCAGCAAAGGTTACTATTTATTATTGCTTCTAATATTTGATGGACTTGCTGCTGGCATTCTTAATTACATAAGTTAAAATATCTTATTTTTTATTAGGTCGACTAGAATATTAAATAGATCCTTTTAGAAACAGTACCAATTTTAGTATTTTGGACATAGTTCATTAATCTTATACTATACGAACACTATCATGAGTAAAAGTATTTTGTGTTTATACTTTAACTATTTATTAATGCGAATTAGCAGAAGATAAATGATCGAACAACCTAGACAAATTTGCATTTTAATTTAATTAAAAAAAGTTTGACTCTTTATAATCATTAAATTAACTAAGCACTAGATCTTGTTGTTTTTATATAATTCAGCTTAATTAGAAATCTCAAAAACTTGATTTAACAAACACTAAAGAGAATATCAAAATAATCTAACTTTCTATAAGTAAAATTAAACAAAACATTTAATAGCATATAATTTTTACCTTTAAAGTAATTATGATTCAAGAATATGAAAATGTGAGGAACATTCTGTAAATTATCTTGGAAAAAAGGTAAAAATGTGGATTAAATATTAGTAAATAAATAAATTTTATTATAGAACGCGAAGCACCTCTTTGGCCCGCAGTTCTTTCAATATTAATATTTAATATTAAAAAGCTGTTTTCATATTTCTTATTTTATTCTATTCGTCCAATGTGTCACGTCAGCTTCTCCAAATAGGGAATCTACTTATTAAAAATTATTATTGAGGCTTTAATCAAATACTCCAGTCTTCTTGGATAAGATCCAAATAAAAATTATTAATTAAATCATTAGTAGGCCCGTCATTCAAACTTTTATACTGCTAGCGAGAACCCTCGGTCAAGTTAGACTTGTCTCTTCCGAGCTTGTCCACCCTTCCCTATGATGGCTTCTAGTGTGAGATTACTCGAAAAGCAGTTTACATTGCACCAGATTATCTACTGGTTCTCTTGACCGTGGCTTACATCTAAATTTTTTGTAATGATCATTATATCAATCTTTGCACTTAACAAGCAAAAATAATGTAAATTTATAAAAATTAATCTTTTTACAGTAGCAACGTTAATAAAAATGAACTTAATGGGAAGCTAAAATTATTTATTATTGGAAGTATTTGGTTAGACATAAATGCAGATGCCAAATATCATATAAATAAAAAATAAGTTAGTATTATTTTAAAAAGTATATGTCTATTTAGTTTATAAAAAAGATAAATATTCATAAATTAAAAATGAACATTTTTTATGATCCTTCAATGCTTTAAAGTCATGCATTTTAAATATTCAGTTTATCCCTTAATAATTACAAACTTATTATTTATTAAATATTTTTTTATTTTTCTCTTTTAAGTTCTTTTAATTATTAATCCTATTAGTTTTATATTCATAATGCTTTATACTCTCTAATAATATTGATATTCCTCTCTTATTTTTACTCCTATTAAGATTATAAAATTTATGATTAATTTATTCCAAATCTACCTTCACAGAAAAACAGTAATATTACTTGATGTAGGTTTGAAATAGCTCATTCAGCTTTTAAATTAAAAAAGGATTAAATAACCCAGGACGTGTTTGTTGCCAAAGAAATAAAACTTAAAAGCATGACTTTCAGTATAGAAGTCATAAATATAACAAAAGAAAACAAAATATTTATAAAGAACTAAAGGGTAAAGGGGCCATTGTTAATATTATAGTCAAAGTAAATCATATTTATAATCTGACGGAATCTTCACAGTCGTAATCAAATAATTTTTTAAAAGACGCTCAGATTAAAGATTTAAATAAAAGCAAATAAAAAAAACGAAAGAAGATTAAAAGTAAAGATAAAAATTAAAAATTATAAAAAAATATATATTAAAAGTTAAATAAAATAATTGCATTTTACTTCTCTCTTAATTTAATTTCTTATACCAAGAAATTAAAGTTTTATTTCAGCAAAATAACTAGAAAATAAAAAATTCAAAATATTTAAATCATAATCTAAAAAAGTTTATCAGAACTATCTTTTTATCTAATTGCTAGAATTTGCCACTTTTTACTTCATACTCTCGTAAAGTTCAGCCTAAGTAGTAATCTTCGTTTCATCTATATTAAAATTTTAGATTCTTCAATAAAAGGAAGCTTTATTTTCTTCTACACAAATATCTTCATTTATATTGGAAAGACTGTAAACTTTTGACTTACTAAAATCATTGTTCTTTACTACGTATTATACTAACTTAGTTATTACTTATCCTCCTTTATAACTAGGCTATATTTGAGAAATATATAAATCAGAATCGAAAATATCAAAGGAATTCGGTAAATCTATTATCGCTACTTTCTTTCTTCTGAACTCTTCGAAAAACTAGCTGTAAGCATTTTCTATCAAATAGTTTATTTTATCAATACTATTTCCAGGTAAAGGAATTTACTCCATCGCTCTATATACACCATAGTATTGATCTTCATAAAAGCTCGGTCGATACTATAACATAACAATTAGATAAGGAGTTTTCTTATAGCATTAGATTAAAATTTAGAGATAGTTTTACTTAAATTATCTCAGTCTTTCTTATAAAAAATCCATTCTTCCTAGAATTTCTCGAATATCACTTCCACCTATGCTTAGTAGAATATACTTAACATTTTACAATTTTAAAAGTTCCATCATTGGTTAGAAAAATGATTCGTTAGGAAAGGGATCTCCTTAATTTCTTCGAACCTTTTTAGAAATTTTAGGATTATTTCCATTTATAACATCTTAACTAGTGAAACCATCAGCAGCATAATTGATGATTTGAAGTTAAGGTAATGAATTTTTAATAAGTGAGGGTATAGATCATTTAGCTTTCTTAACCCATACGATGTTGTCTATAGTAGAGTCTCCAATTAAAACTAGTTATTGTTAATGATTATTTTAGTTTTCCTAATATTAAAATTTATTATTTTTTTGAATATGCTAGATATTATAATTATGGTTTAGTATTTATTCAGATTAATTATACGGAAAGCTATTAGTTTATTTCTTAGAGTTAAATTGATTATTGCATAATGACTCTTGTAATTAAAAATTTTGAATGGATTTTTCATTCGAACGATTGTAATAATCGCTTTAGTTTTCTCTTTCTAGATAAGTTTTTTATAGATTACTATTTTTAAGCGTTTGCTACTATTTCATTTAAATATTTTATATTCATTTTGAAAGATCAAAAGGATAGTTGATTATATTTGAGACTTATACGATGAATTTTAAACAGTTTAAGTTTTTACTACTTAAAGCCTCTTAATTGAATAGATTTTCAATCTTTAGTATTTCGAAATTGTTGCCACTAATTTGCTCAGCTATTTTCGATAAAACAATTAATGAACATGAGCAAGTCTCATATTAAGATTACCAAACTTATCCAGTTCCTAATACTCTTTAAAATTACTCAACATATTCGTTCTATTCTTGATAAAATTTAACTTGAAAGCACAATTAACTATTTTGGGGTTAGCAGTGAATCAGCATGTAGTTATAAATTTTTCTGTCTACGTTCCATTTATTTTTCGCAATGAATCCCGCATGAACATAATTATTTTCTATTACAGTGATAATGGAAATCTAACTGTATTAAGAGGTTTAGATTTTGTGTCATCTTCCTTAATTGTCTTTAATTTCTAAAGAAATGTCACTAAGATTCCTAATATCTCTTTCGCTCTTTATATAAAAGCTTAAGGTTTGACTGTAACTCATTTTTATAAAGATAAATTGATAGAGCGCATTTAAAGGAAATTATATTGTAATTATTGATTGAAATAGACTTTAACAGATTTATTGATACATTTATTACAACATATTTCTATATTTCTTTTATATTAAATTCTTATTACTCCCATTTTATAAATGCCTTTTACCCATTAAACTTATCAATCTACAGTTACTTTTCCAAATCTAATGTAAAAATATATCAGGTGAATAAATATTAACTTTATGTTTTAGTTAAATATAATTAGTGATTTTCTGAATGCATTAATATAGAAAAGTAAAGAGGAAAAGCTTAGCTAATAGACACTTAAGGAGCATAATGATAATTAGAGTAAATAGATGTTATTAGATTTATTAATATAAAAATTAATAAAATCAAAATACATTTAGCATTTTCCTTTATGATCAGATTCTGTTATAAAGTAAATCTATATCAGAAGCTTAATTAAAGTAGCCTTGCTGAAGATTTTAATTTATAGAAGATTAAAATTAATAAACCTTATAATTTATTAGTAGGCAAATAAAGTTATTTCAAATAAAACCATTTAGTTTACATTTATCACTAGTGTAACTTTTGCACTAGCAAAGGTCTCCAATTTAATTAATTTTAAATTTAGAAATAAAGCTTAAAAACAGAATAAAATATAAAAGCTATGGACAATTAATAAAATGCAGAATGTCTTTCTGTTTCAATAAGAGACTGCTATAAAACCTTCCTTCAATTTATTTTATTAACTCTTGCAAGAAAAATTATTAATGTTAAGTGAGCAAATCTTTTCTAGCTATAGATAATTAACTCTATTAAATTAAGAAAATTTACCTAACTAAATCTAGCTATAATGTCTTTTTATTTCATTATTCACCATAATAAAGAGAATAGCACAAAAAATCTTTATATAACAGTGGCAATTGAGAATTAGTCTATACAATAGGATTTTAAACTAGCAAGATCTTATTTACACTCAGTTGATAGTTCTATACTTAATAGTTACTTCTCTTTCATAAGAATCTAACTATTTATTCGAGCCTTCAAGTTTAAATATTTTCTTTAAAAAGACCATAGACTAATTGCCAAAGCTTGCTTTAAGAAATAGATTATTTTCTATTTGATATAAAGAATCATACATTTTGATGCTAGATTATGGTTTTTAAGCTAGTTTGAAGTTATTTAATATTTAACTATATTAAATGCCTTCATTTAAATTAGCAAAATAATTTAAAATAGTTATATCATATTCTTTCCAGAATTATAGGAGACTGACTAAGTTAATTATAAAGGAATCATTTATAGCCAGATTATTTTTTGGTCAACTCAAACCCTTAAAAACTTTAAATTTAAAGATAAAAGAAGAAATAACTTTAGTAATGAAATGAAGAATCAAAGATAAAAAGCTTTAAATTAGTCTATTAATAATACTATTACTATATAGCAACCTGGAAGTAATCCACTATGCTACAATATTAGTTGGAAAAAAAGATTCAAAATTGAATATTTACTATAACTATGTAGGCTTTTTTATCACTTCATTTTAAAGCTATATACTTCTCCAAATTTTTAGAAATATCTATAATTATAGTTTTGATTATATGCATTATAGTAATAAAATTAAGACTGAAACAAGTGTTTAGATTTATATTTTCTTCCAATATAAGAGAAACATTAGAAGGAAATGATTATATCTCTCACCTAAAAGATGATAACTTCTCTACAATCGTTTGATTTATCACTAATATTAACGAAGAGTAATTTTAACGTTCTTAATCTTATTTTAAATTTGATTATATACTTGACTGAAAGAAAGTAAATCTTAATTCTAATTCTTTGATTGCTTACTTAATTTTGTAGAATTTGCTGAAGAAAAAGACTTCCATTTTGCTTTTTATTTTGCAGCTATTAGAACTAAGTTAAGTTTATATTCATTTTAGCCATTTCTTTTAGTTATACTTCAAACTTTTTGCAAGGCATCATTTTCTTCTGTCATTTTTTGGATTTCTATAAAAGTTTATCTAGCTGATTCTTCTGTATTCGCAATACTTTTTAAACTCTTTATCTACTCTTAAATTACTCTAAATAGCTCTTCACGCTCAATCTTACTTACCATTTGAGACTTAAATTGTATATAATCCAAAAAAGCTTAAGAGGTTTTTAGCTCTTATTTTAATTAATTCAACCATTTTAACAGTGTAAGAATTAATGTAGGAGGAAGCTAAAGACAAAGGCAGAAAACTTAGCTAAAATAAAAAATCAAACTAGGCTCTCCTTAATGAATAAAAAGGAGAAGCTGATGAAGGTTAAAAATGAAATGAGTTTGAATTTTAATCCTATAAAAGCTTTAAAAAAAGATATACAATCCTGTTTACAAATTTAAAGGAACTATTGATTTTGGTACTTAATTAAAACTATCTGTCGAAATTTATTCGAAAGTAGAGGAAGAAAAATTACCTTTACTTGGTAAATATAGTACTCTAGTGGAGTTTAGCGAGGAAATTACAAGTGGAAAAGTTGGTATGAAACGTTTCTATGCTAAATGAGACGATCTATAGAGAGAGAAATTAGATGAAGACTAATTAGCAAAAGCGTATTATTATGGAAAAAGGTTGGTTGCTGTATCTGAAACTGATTAAAAGTCTTTGCAATTCAAATTTTCTAAAGAGTTTTTATTTATGGGATATTTAGATAAGCAACATATAAATCGTGACTTATTCTTATCTGGGATATTTTTCTCCCCTAAAGCAACAACTAAAACAACAATAAAGCCTTTAATGCTATGGTAGTAGCTTGCTAAGAAAAAGATGTTTACATAATAGGAAGATTAACTTATAGAGATAATTAAGCTCCTAAATTAGTTTGCCTTATTCCCTATATTCACTCTAAATATATGTGCTTTTATATGAATCAGCTACCTACTTCCTGAGATATTAGAAATCTATCTTTCAGACCTCTTTAAGAATCTATAAAAAAGTAATAAGAAGCCATAGAGAAAAATCTGACTAACATAAAAATTACATTGTTAATTCACAATAGCTACGAAACTTTATAATATCTATTTAAAGAAGAATTAATATCTAAGCAATTGTCTCAAATAGATACTTTGTACTTTATTAAGAACTCGAAAAAAGATAGATTAACAGTCAAATGGTTAACATTAGCATTGACTAGAGACTATTGATGATATATTTTCTGAAGATATCTCTACACTTTAAAATAATTTTTTGACTAGAATAGCATGCATGAAAAAATACATTAATGTTAAATTTCTGGATAAAAATGAATTTTAATTTATGCCCTGGTCTGAAAGAAGGCTCTTAAAAATATCAATATATCAAATAAGTTTTGTTTAATTCATGATAACTACTAAAAAAGAAAAAGAGTGGATCAGATTAAGTAATTAGTTTCCATCAATTGTTTTTCCTATATAAGTCAACTTCAGATGTACAATAAATCTTTGTTAGATATTTAAAACTTTTTAAATTGGTTCTTTTCTATTTTTTTAATTCCTACAGTTTTTTATTGTATTCTAGACTTAAACAGTATCAGCATATAATTTTATTCTTTTTATTATATTATTAATTGTCTAGTTTTTATGTTTGATTTATATTTAAGTTTGATTGCTCAGTCTCTATTGGATCATGCATGGATTTAATCGTAAAATGTTAGTGATTACTTAGTTCAGATTAATTTCTTATATTTTACTTTTTTTTCTTTTAATTTATTAATTAAACAGATATGTTGAAGCTTTAAAGCTCATTTATTTCATTACCATTTTAGAGTTAGTTAATTTATTATATTGGCTGTTTATTTGCAAAATTAGTTGCTGCATTTCATCCTATAGGTTTTTGTTCTCAGCCAATAATGGAAAAATCTGAATAAAGGTACCTTATAGTTAGTTAGGAGATTGATTTAAAGTAATTGTTTCTTAGGTTCCATTTTATATAATTAAGAAATTAATGGCTTTTAACTCCATATCTTTAAAATCTTGAATCTTTTACCTAAAATAAATTTAAGACATTATAAAAGAAATTCCAAATGATAAAGCGTCTGGTTCCGATAGTATCAAAATAGAATTATTGGAATATGAAGGACCAGTTCTAGGCATGATTCTTCATTCCTTTGCAAATAGAATTGGAAGAATTACTGATGAACTGTAACCTTTAATCATAATTCCAACTTTTAAAAAAGAAAGTAAATATTATTGAATAATAGATATCCAATTTCACTTATTAATACAATTCTCAAGTTCTAATGAAAAGATTTTATAGCATTATAATTAAAGGAATTAATTAATTCAAGTTGGATGGATTTAGGAAATAAGTAAATAACATTGAAAATTTGGATGATCTAATAAATCATTGATGTCTTCGCAAACAAACAAAAAGAAATATCAAGTTAATAGCAACTTTGATTTATGTCGATAAAATATGGATTCCATAGAAAGAAGACTACCATTTGAATAACTTAGAAAAGATAAATTACTATTGTGAATCATAATTGCTTTTAAATCTTTATACAGAGGTTTAAATTCACCAATTCTTAAAGATGGAAAAATTTAAAAGTAACTTTAATATCAATGGAGTTTATATGGATAGTATTAGCTCAATTGTATTATGATATTTTATTTCTTATTTAGAAAATAAAAATGGTTAAATAGAATATAATCATATGAATTTAGACAAAAGACTATCCTTGTAGAGGAATGAGTAGATGATTTAAATTTATTATCGAAAGCAAGATGAAATATGCAATAATTAATAAAGGAAACTAAACAGTTTTTGACTGAACATATTCAGCAATACATACTCCTTGCGAAGTTTTCTAATTTTAAAGAAAAATAAAATTAATTAGTTATAACTTAATTTCAAGATTGAAACTTAACCAATCATATAAAAGCAATAAGTCAGTATAAAGATTGATTCAGTATTTAGAAAAAATTTTAAATGTAAGGAAGAGTTAAAAGATAAATACTAAATGGTAGTTGAAGCTATTTCTTTGCTCTATAGATACTTTCAATTAGAATCTTTATATATGCTTGGCTTTAATAAAATTAATCATTCTAAAATATATTAAAAACCTTAGCTATTCTGCTTTTCAATGCTGAATATATAAAGCAAAGATCTAAATAGCAATTACCTTTAGAATAAACGATGAAAATCAGAAATACATTTTATATAACTTTCTTTGTAGAATAATAGTTATTAACACTATGAAAAATAAAACTCTTTTATTAGGTAACATTTTATAAAGCTTAAAAGTTATAAAGAGTATAGAGTATAGAATATAATAGCCATTAAATATACCTTAATTTTTTATCTTTAAAACTTTTAAAAAATGTTGCTAAAAGTTTTTGCTTTTTGAAATAAAATTATTTTTAATAATTTGGACATTTAAAAATTGAAGTACTATTAAAAGTTCATTTTGTACCATTCAAATAAAGCTTCTATAATAAATCTGCCGTGTAGTCCCAGTCGTTGTTTCCACTATTTTTTTCTATTATGCTTTAGAATTTATTTGTCATTTCGGTCATTCACTTCTAGGGAATATCATAGTTAATCATTTCGGTTGCTTTTTTGACAAATTTTATGCAATTTGTATGAGATTCTAATGATGCTTTTATCATAGACATGGATTTATAAGGCTGGCAATTGAAAGGTTATCCACAAATACTTTTTGCAATTCCAGAGCAAACTGACATTGAAGAATAATTTGATTAATACTCTGTTTAGAAAATATCTGAGCTTATCACATAACGCTTAAGTTCATCATGGCATTAAACCTCACGATTGAAGAAGTGAACTCTAATAACTGCTTTATTATCTTTTGATGCACAGTGAGCTAACATATAAGAATATTCTTCATCATCTACAAACCATTAATTTTGTAAAATTAAACCGAAGTGACCTATGTAAGTTCCCATTGCTGCAGCTAGTCTAATTTTGGTGGCAGAAGTTCCTCTAATTGATCTTCAATTTCCATAATAATCCTTAGCCTCTAAAGAAAGAATAGATCCGTTTCTAATATCTTCTTAACCCTGGATTTGGAAATATGGGAATGCTTTTTCCATTTTTTATAATGACTGATTGATGCGTAGCTTTATAGAAAAATATGTTATAAATTTAACTTTGATAAGAGAATTTGCTTAATATAAAATAAAGTTAGATGGATAAATCATAATAAATGATATACGATATACTGTTTTGTAAGCTATATTTAGTTCTATTAAACTAATAAGAATCATTAATGCTAAAAAATTATGTTCTAAATCTTTTTACATTATAACATGCTTAATCCAAGGGAACATAATTGCTAAAAGTTTTTACTTAGCTTGATTATTAGATTGATAGAATGAAAAGAGTAAATTAATTTACTGAGAGTGTTAGGTAATAGAAATGTTTAATACTTTTAGAATTTTTCAGTTGAAATAAGTTAAAATAAGTTAGTTTACTCAAGCTTAAGTAGTGAAATGCTTTAATTTAATATTCTTTATTTTGGCAACTTTTAAAGCTTGAATTAGATGATATTTACTAGTTTATTTATTTTATAACTTCTATAATCTTAAATAATCAGTGATGCTTCTGATTGAATTTCACATACTAAATTTACTTTATAACAAGTTTGATCATAAAAAGGCTTAAAAGGAGTTTAGGTTATTTACTGTTTATATTAAGTAATATCTAATAAAATCTATTTACCCTAAACTCTATGCTACTAGCTAATTTTTTCCTCTATTAGTTTCTTAATTGCAGACTAATAATAACATAATGCAAAAGCTTATTTGTACTGATATATCTATAATTTGTAAATAAAAGGGATTATAATGTAAATGAGTAAAAGTATTTAATAGAAATGAAAGTTATAAGAATTTAATATAAACAGATATATAGAATTATGATGTAATCCATATAAATCTGATAAAGTCTATTTTTATCATTAATTATATCATCATTTTCTTTAAATACTTCTATCTTCATTAAATATCAAACTCCAAGCGTTGCGTTTCGTCATCAACAGTGCAAAATACATTCAAAGCATAAGTTATTTTTCTTCAACTATTAAAGATTATTAAGTAAGATTAAGAAAAATCTAAAATTCTTAAGTCAGCATAATTTGCATAACCACTGAAATAGGAAACAATTATGTATAGGCTGTTTTCATTAAAATTTTTGAAAATATGATTAATTTGCTCATACTAGTATGCTGAAATAGATTAAGGTGAGCTGGATTGATTTGGTTTAATGGTATAAACTTTTAGTAAATCCTTATGCTAACATTTATTTTAGTTAAATTATTTTGCTTTGATTCTCATACTGTTGTAATTTTATGAGATTTATTTATAACTGAATAGATACTAAGACTTTAAATTAGAGAAATGTTTATAGTTGGTTTTTCTTGTTACTGTCTCATAATAGAGTCTTAAACTATCACACTATAATTAATATTCATTTTAATTGTCTTATTTTCAATCCTTGATTCAAGCAATAGGGCTTATTATGATATCATTAAGATTTCATCTATCATTCTATCATTTATGCAACTTCTTTTCTTCAAAGGTTTTTCTGAAAAAAGGAATTAATGGATATCTGATAGCGATTATAATCTGTATAATTGTAAAATGTAAAGTTTATAATTTGGTAAAAGTTTTAGTGTACATGATTTGCTTTAATATGATTCAAGAATATATTTTGTGAGGATTATTCTGTAAATTATCTTTAGAGAGCATAATAAAGGTATACTAAATGTTAGTAAGTAATAATAATAATTCTTATATCATATATACACTAATCTATAACTCTTTCATATATAATTAAAAATAATAAGATATTTTAAAGCTGAAAAACTAAATTTTAAGAACATTTCATCAATAAAATCCTTTAACTTTATATCCGGTCTATCCATTTCTTTGCATCTTTCGTACGTCTTTAATCAATGTTGCCGAATTTAAATTTTTCTCTGTTTATTATTGCTTTTAGTTCTCCATCACATTTTTATTAAAATTTTCTATTCTTCAGTTTAAATTTATTACATTTTCTTTTACTTGAATATCTTCACCTATATTGGAAAGACTGTAGATTCATGATCTACTAAAATCATTATAATTCACTACGCATTCGATTAACCTTGCTATTATTTAACTTCCTTTTTAACTTGGTTCAATCTGCTTAAATATATAAATCTCGATTGAAAATATCAAAGGGATTAGGTAAATCTACTATCGCAACTTTCCTTTTTCTAAATTCTTCGAAAAGCTCACTGTAAAATTTTTCTATCAAATTTTTTATTTTATAAATGTCATTCCCACCTAAAGGAATTTACCCATCGTTTAATATCCACCATATTATTAGTTGTTGTAAAATTTGGTAAATTCTATAGCATCACAATCAAATTAGTAGTTTTCTTATAGCATTAGTTTTAAATTTAGATATAGTTATTCTTCAACTACGTCAATCTTTAATTTAAAAGATACTCTCTTCTTTTATTTTCTTGAATATCATTCACATCTATACTTTGTAGTATACAATTAACATTTTACCATTTTTGAAGCTCTTTCAATGGTTAGAAAGAGAATTTCCTTAATTTTTTCGGGCATTTTAGAAATGCTAGGAATATTTCCATTTATAACATCTGTACTTGTGAATCCATCTGCAGCGTAATTGATAACTTAGAGTAAATGTAATGTATCTCTAATAATTGAGGGAATAGAATAGCCAGCTATTTGACCCAACGATGTTATCAATAGTTGAGTCTCTAATAAAACTAGTTACTATTGATGATTTGTTTAGTTTTCCTAACATTAAACTTATTATTTTTGAATATGTTAATTACACAGGATTTATAATTTGTTAGAACTCTTGACTGATGAGTAAGATTATTTTTGGTGGTATTTAAGTGATGTGGATTGAATATTTATGTTGGTAGCAAGTATTTTCTCTTGATGGTAAAGCTTAAAATGATTGCTTTACTATACTTCTCAATTTTATTTCTTTCTAATATAATTGTTAAAATAGATAGTCAATTGACTCACTATAACTATATTTTTTTCTTAAGAATGCAATTTTCCTCATTTTAATATGTATATAACATAAGAAATATATCCTGCCATTCTAAATAACTTACATAATTAATAATTTACAGATTTAGATTCAGCTAAATGCTAAAGAGAGATATAGCATAATCTTATCATAGTAAAGCTTTTAAAATGTTTTAATTGTATGATTTTATCTTTAAAATAATGATTCAAGATATGCTTTGTGAGTAACATTCTGTAAATTGATCTTGGAGAAGCGAATAAAGTTAGATTAAATATTAAATGCAACTATTTTATATAATTCCTTGCCCTTAGCAATCAAAACTAGTTTGTAATATTTTATAAAAGTTAATCTATTTTCATTAGCTCTTGTGTTATATACATGCTAAATGGAAAGCTAATAATGTTAATATTGAAGTATTTGGATAGACATAAATGGAGATATAAAGTAACTTTTAATATAAAAAATAAGTTGATATTATCTTAATAAAGCACATTATTATTTAGTTTCTTTCTATAAATATGAAATGCTTATTCATTAATACTAATAAAAGTATGGATAACGGCCGCGGTTTGGAGATTTAATAGGTAATCTGGTGCAGTTTATACTGCATTGTGAGTAATCTCGCATTAGATGCCACCACAAGGAAGGGTTGACAAGCTTAAATTGCCCGATGGTTCTTGCTAGCAGTATGAATGTTTGACTGACGGGCCTGGCAATTACTTTTATGCTAACTCTTATTTAGATCTTATTCTTGAAGATTGGAGCATTTGGCTCATGCCTCAAGAATAATTTTTAATAAGCAGATTGACATTTGGAGAAGCTGACATGACTCATTGGACGAGAAGAATGACAACAGGAAGTATGAGAACACTTTTTTTAATATTAAATATCAATATGGAAAGAATTACTCGCTAACGAGGTACTACGCGTTCTATAATCATATTTATTTATTGAAAAGTTCCAGCTAATCTTTAATTATTTCATGACCTTATTTTAGCTGTCTTTTCAGCTTACATAAACTTAATATTGTTCTAGCCTTATTTAAACTTTTTTCTTTTAATTTCTATAATTATTTTTCTATTATTTTAATAGTTATACTATATAATAATTCCTATCACTGTCATTATTCCTCTCACATTTTTCTTTCTTTAATCAAGTTTAGATATCTTATAATAAGAATATTCTGAAAATTATTTATACCAGATTAAATATAATATTACTTGATTGAAAGATAGAATCCTTTTAAATAAGACTCAAAATTTAAAACCACGGACAAAATATCTACTAAATATCTTAGTACTCGAGTTTATTTGAGCTAATAAAGTTTTATATGATTCAATCGTAATACGTAATATTGAGGAAAGCAGTTGCTGTTATAAAGAACTTAAAGATAAAAAGTTTTTACTTTCTTTCTTTCTTTCTAGAAAAGAAATTAAAATTCATGCATGGCAATATCTTCTTTGTCAATATCCGATATTTTTCACTAAAAATATACAGATTTTTTACTTTTGTCATAGAAGGAAATATTGAGAAGTAGAAATAAAATGAATAGAGAGAAATTTGAAAACTGAATAAAAGATTATCAACACAATATTTTATAACTGTTTAAAAGTAAGAAATATTAGTCAATGCTTTTTAAATTTATTATTTTTAAAATTAGGAATTTAGAATGCAAATTCTGAAAATATAAAGTTCATAATAAGCAAATTATAAAATAAAAACAGCAAAAATTTGAAATTTAATAAATTTAATTTTTAAGTATAAATCAGAAAAATTCTTTTAGTTTATTGCCAGTCACTCATTTCTTTGCTGTACATTTTCGATCTACTCAGACTGGTTAGTATTTTTCTCTATTTATTTTTGGTTTTTCCCCATCATTGCAAAATTCTTGTTAAAATTTTCTATTCTTCACTTGTAGCTAACTTTATTTTCTTTTACGTAAATATCCTCATTTATATAGGAAAGACTGTAAATTCTCGATTTTCTAAAATCGTGATTTTTCACTACATATTCAACTAACCTAGCTATTACTTAACCTCCTTTATAACTCGGTTCAATTTGTTAGATATACAAATCTCGATCGAAAATATCAAAGGAATTCGATAAATCTATTATTGCTACTTTCTTTCTTCTGAACTCTTCGAAAAACTCACTGTAAGCACTTTCTATCAAATAGTTTATTTTATCAATACTATTTCCAACTAAAGAAATTTATTCCATCGCACTGTACACACTATAGTGTTAATCATCGTAAAAGCTTGGACGATACTATAACATCACAATTAGATAAGGAGTTTTCTTATAGCATTAGTTTAAAATTTAGGTATAATTCTACTTGAATTATCTCAGTCTTTCAGGCAAAAGATGCATTTATCCTAGAATTTCTCGAATATCACTTCCACCTATGCTTAATAAAATATACTTAACATTTTGCAATTTTTAAAGTTCAATCAGTGGTTAGAATAAGGATTAGTTTGGAAAAGGATCCCCTTAATTTCTTCGAGACACTTTAGAAATACTTGGATTTTTTCCTTTTATAGTATCTTGGCTTGTGAATCCGCTTGCTGCATAATTGATGACTTAAAGTTAAGGTAATGCATTTCTAACTAGTTAGGGAATAGAATACTCAGCTTATTTGACCCACACAATGTTATCAATAGTTGAATCTCCAATCAAAGCAAGGTATTATTTATAATTAGTTTATTTTTTTTAAGATTAAAAAATATTAGTCTTTTCAATCTGTTAAGAATTGCTTTAGTCATGGTTTAGCACTTAAGTAGACTAACTAAACGGAATGTTAGTAGAGTACCTATTAGAATTTTATAGATTTTGCTACGTTTTTGTTAAAGAAGTACTTTAAACAGATTTTTTACCTAAATTATTTTAGTATCTGTTTTGGATTTCTCCTTCTTGTTAATTTTTTTGTTGCTTACTATTTTAAACTAAATTTGTTCACTTCACTTAAACATCTTGCATTCATTCTTAACTATTAAAAGGATATTCAATTAACTTAGCAACATTTAAGATAAATTATTAACAGTTTAAAGTTTAACTTTAAATAGCTTCTTTATTCTGAAGTTTTTAAACAGTTAATATTTCGAAACTATTGCCATTAAAAAACTCTGCTAATTAAGATAAAACTTTCAGTGAGCATCTGCATACCTTATACTATGACTACCAAGCTTATCCAACTCCCAAAACTTCTTAAAAATAACTAATATATTCATTCTTATCTTAATAAAAGAGAATTGAAAAGCATAACTAACTACTCTAAGGCAAGCAGTGAATCAGCATGTAGTTATAAATTATTCCATCTACATTCCACTGATTTTTTGCAATAAAGCCAGCGTGTACATAATTATTCCCTAATGCAGTGACAATGCAAATTTAGCTGACCTAAGAAGTTTATATTTTTCTTCAAGTTCCTTAATGATCTTTAACATTTAAAGAATAGTCATTTATATTCTGAATGTCTTCTGCACTCTTTATATCGAAACGTTTTGCTGGATTGGGCGTCATAATTATTAAGATAAAAAGATGGAAGCATTTAAAGAAAATAGTAATATAATAAATGATTGAAATAGACTTTAACAGAATTATTCTGATATGCATTATAACATATTTCTATATATCTTATTATATTCAATTCCATTTTTGCAAATGGCACTTACTCATTAGCATTATAAAACCCTTATATTACTAATTTTACTCAAAAGATATCAGCTTAATAAGTTTACCTTATGCTTTGCTTAAATACAAATCAGTCATTTTCTTAATACCTTAATTTATAAGATAATAGAGAAAAAGCTTAGCCAATAGACTTTATTAGATATTATTCAATATAAAAATGAAGTAAACCAAACTTTATTTAAACCTTTCTTTTATGATCAAGTTTCATTATAAAGTAAATTTAGCAATGAAGATAATTAAAGAATTATCACTGATCATTTACATTTATAGAAATTATAAAATAAATAGACTATTTAGTATTATCTAATTCTGGTTATTAATAGCTTTAAAATTTCATTAAAATGAAGTGTATAAACTTAAAATATTTCACAAATGAAGCTTTAAGAGTAAACTAGATTATTTCCTCTTAGCTATTTAAACTTTGATGAAAAACTTATAATTAAATAAAATGTAAAAAGACTTAATTAATAGAATATAGCATTTTTATCTACTTCGAAAGAAACTTTTTGTAGAAAATAATTATCTTCAATTTGAGTTACTTCTTAAAAGAGAAAAATGCTTCGATGCTTAATTAATACCCTTTTAATAACATTTTATTGCTAGTTAAATCTATCACATTAGGGACAAAATACATACTAACTAGTTAAATTCTATTTATCAACAGATTTTCATTTTGATTATTTCAAACAATGAAGAATGCAAAGATAGTTTCTTTCAATAGCAGCAATATCTTAGAATCTATCTATATATGTTTAAAAGAAACTGGCATATTTCATACACTTATAGTATCTTATGGCCAAGTTCGCATATTTAAGAAGGTGACTAATTTGAGATTTCATAAATAAAGATAAAAGGAAATGAATTAAGATTTCTAGCTATTTTATTTTAGATTTATTAAATTACTAAAAATTAATTAATGGGAGGTGATATAATGAAGAAGTATTTTCCCTTGGTTCTTAATGAGAGATATTCCAGCATAAGATGTGAAAACTATAACATATTTAAATAAAATACATGACTAAATGCCTTTAAATTTGAGAGTTTTCTCTTTTAAATTTTACTATTTTTCTATGAATTTTAATAAAAAACTTATCATGCAAAATATTTTGTATGGAGATGTTGATATTTAGCTTAAAATTGAATTTGTTACAATACTCAAAGGATTGTAAATCCCTTGAACAATCACATTAAGTTAGATTTACTTCAAATTTATCTAAAAGAACCTTGGTTAATCACAAGAAAGTTATTTATAGTTATGATGAAAAAAACTAGATTTGAAATATACCAAAGACAGATAAATTATTTCTTATAATTTTTAATTTCTAACTAAATTAGTGACGAAGTAATCTACTCAAAATTTGAAAGTAATATAATCATAATTTTCTATTGCTAGCTCTATCACTAGCACTCATTTATTTTACCAGTCATTTTAAAGCTCTAGCATAAATCTTAGATATATTAACCTTAAAATTAGACATGGAACTAATAAATTATTAAAGCTTGAGAAATATCAGATATATATTCTAATGGGTTTTCTATAACAAAATAAGAAGATAAATAAAATAAACGCAAATTCATTTTATCCATTTTACTTTTTAGTAGTATTAGTTTTAAATAATGACTTATGATTCTTTTATCTAAGGAAATAGAATATATCAATCACTTTGAATCTATCGAAAATAAAATTTATTAAAGTTTGAGTAAAGAGATTTTATGATTAATTCTAATTATCTTTGTGATAGTTTAACTCTTTGTGCTATATTAGAATTTTAATTAAATTACCTCTCTTTATTATCTTTTTCTATTCACTCTATTATTTAAATTTCCTTTTAGACTTTTAGTAGCGAAAAATAACTTTAGTGTAATAGTTAGATTTGTATTTGATAAATAAAAAGAATCCCCAATTATAAATGCAGCATTACTTGTAAGTTCTATTATTTATTTTGTTATAAAGCATTATTCGTGAATATATTTCCATAATTATATCATAATGTAAAAAGTGGATTTAATCCTATAATTATTATCTTAGTATTTTTTAGTATTTTATATAAGGCATTTATTTACTCTTTAGGTTATTTTGATCTAGTTATTGTTATGATTTTTTGTTTCTTTTGCAATTTTTACATTTCAAGTGCCTTCATTCGAATACAGTCTATAGTACTCCGTTTTCCTTGCTAAAATGGAAAATCTACCTTATAATATATTATACTTTTATTAGAAAATATCAAAGAATTGCTCAAGCCATTTTTCTAAACTTCAAGTACCAAATATTTCAACAAATGAATGGAATAAGAAAGCAGAAAAATTATTCATTATATGGTATTTCCTTCATTCGAGGAAAGGCTTTGAAATAACTAAAACAAATCCTAAATGACCATAGATAACTAACTATAGTAATGCTGTACTTGTAGGAAGAAATATCATATTTAATTAAGGACAGCTAAAACTATTTATACCTTTAAAAAAATATTTAATTAGATTCCATTGATGTCCGAAAAATGTATCATGCGCTTTTGAAACTTTCAAGAAACTTAAATATTCAATTAGTAGCTTCCAAACTTAGAACTGTCAAAAATATATGATGTTTTTACTCTTTTACTTGATTCAATATTTGTTATTTCACTATTAAATGCTATCATCTTTGCATTTGTTACTGTGATTATGCCTTTATCCAGTATCTATTATACTTTTTTTTCTGAAAAAAACATTTAACGATACTAGTTGAGAAAACAGTAGAAAATGAAGCTCTATTGATGATTTAATGAATAAGAGTCTTATTGCTTAAAGAAAGATTAGAGAAGTCACTTAATAAGGGCAATAAATGTAATTTGATAATTTAAATCTATTATGTGACAGTAATAATAGAATAAAATAATAAACTAGAGTGCTAAAAGCTTACTTTCTCAGAAATTTCAACCAAATACCTGCTATTATTTTGTCTTTTTGGATGAATATGATTTCAGTCTTTATATTGTAGAGAGTAAAGAGGTTGTTTATCAGTATTATCTGGAGTATTGAATAAGAAGTTAGAATGCTTCATTTTTATTAAAGTTGAAAGTTAAGTTGGTTTTATATAAATTTATGTTATAAATGATGATTTCAGAATACTTAATAGAACGAATATACTTTAATAGATTCACTATATTTAAAGGCAAATATACTTTATTAGAACCAGCATTTTTAAATAGATTCATTGTAATAGAATGCTATGATGGCTAATTTAATTCTGTTATATTGAAAATTCTATTCAAACTTAACTTATATCATTATTTTATATAAAAGCACATATCTAAAAATTATTCTAAAACAATGCAAACTGATTACCCATATTTTCAAATCAAGAGTTCAGACGATCTTAGAAATGAATCTACTTATTCTTTAGAGATAAAGAATTTAGATGGAGTTTGGAAATAATTAAAGTCTCTAAAGCCAGCAATATTAGCATTTCTGCAGCAGTAGGAAATAAAATCGGACATATCGGTATGATTGTGTAGAATTAATGGGCTGTAGATAATAAATCTTATTCTTACATGTTAGCTCACTGTTTATCTAAAGATGGTTTAGCAGTAATTAGAGTTCACTTCTTCGATTATGAGTTTTAATGCTTTGCTGAACTTAGGAAATATGCAGCGGACTCAGAAATATTCAAAACTGAGTATCAAATAAATTATTCTCCATTGTCAGTTAGTTCTGGAATTGCAAAAATTATTTGTGGGTAACCATTCGACTGCAAGCCTTTTACAATGTCTATCTCCGAAGCATCATAAAGTTCGCATGCAAATTGTATAAGATTTGTTAAAAAGGCAACAAAAAGAATTAACTACTAGATTCCTGAGACATGGCTTAATCAAATGATATAGAAATACTAAAAATTAATAAAACAACAACAAGGAAGAGAAGAGTGGATAGAAAGTGAAGCAGGAGATTTGGCAGATGTTTATTTCGATTGAGGAAGAAGATTTTATAATATTTCAACTTATAAAGTGTTTTTAATTATCAAAAGTGCTTCATTCTTAATAATTTTCTAATAAGACTTTCATAAAGCAGTTTCATATTTGGGAGCATATGCATATATTCTTATAATTATATATATTTTTCTAAAGAGTTAATATTATTTATTTATCAGTCTTACTAGAGTGATGAAGGACTAACAATTTTTAAATGTTTTTATAGTTTGATATAAGAAATCTATTAAAAGGTAAATTGACTCTTATTACAATTAAGTAAGTTATGCTAAGCAATTAATTTTAATATATCTCTTAATTTTTTAAGATTGTTACAATACAAATAGCTGCTAATATAATTGGGTTAACATATTTAATTTTATTGCATTCTACTTTTCTTAAAATTTAGATTATTTCACTATTTCAAATATTCCGAATAATTATCTTCAGTTACTTAAATGATGCTCATTGTAGTATTATCTAAATTATTAGCTATTAAAAGGATTTACTTAATCAATTAATTTTTAACTTTTATAGTGTAATCTTCTTGTTGGACAAATATTGAAGTAATATTTTGTGCTCCAACTGTAAAAATAAAAATGTCCTTATCTTAAAATTTCTAGTTAATTCGCTTACTATTGGAGAAAATGAATACTGCCTTATACTTTTATTTATCTCACTTTTTGGATTTTGCTAATTCTTTGTTACTTCATCATGTGGAAGTATTTGCACTTAAAATAAAAAGTTAAATTAGATATGAATCTAACTGCTTTTACTTATTGAACTTAGCTATTATAATAGTTTTCTATTATAAGTTGAAATGTCTATTTAGTATTGCTTTCGAATATCTATTGTTGTGATGTTTCTTAGATACATAAGTTTGATCTTTAATTTCTTAACTATATTGACTAGCGTGCTAAGTAATTTCTTTGAGAGCAATAAAATTAAAATTTTGACATAATTCAATATCTTTAATAATTTGAGCACTATCATTGCAAAAGTACTTTGTGTTTATACTTTACTTTTGATTAATGTGAATTAATATATTTCAAGAAATACTCTTTAGTGGCTTGATCAGCTTAGTCAAGCCATATATCCAATTAATAGAAAGAAACTTTCTCTAGTGTATATAACATAACTAACTATATACTTTCACTCAACTAAATTAGAAATCTCCAAATCTTGATTTAGCAAACACTAAAAGAATACCAAAATAGTCTAGCATCTCGTTAGTAAAGTTGCGATAAAAAGTTAATTTTATATAATTTTTATCTTTAAAGAAAAGAAGGATTCAAAGACATATTTTGTGTGTAATATCCTGCAAATCAATCTTGGACAACCGACTAGATGTGGATTCAAAGCTAATAAATAATAACTGCTATTATTATATTTATCTTGCACTTAACCAGCAAAAATAATTTGTTAGATTAGGAAAATTCAAATAAGGGGTGAGTTGGTATTATTTAAAAAGCATATAGTTATTTAGATTAAATATAAAATGCTTATAAGAAAAAATTGTAGAAGGGTTCAAGAGAGGCTTTTATACCACCTCCTAAAAAGGGGAGAGAAAGTAAGAACCCTCATCTTTAACTCACACATCTTCTTCCTAGAAATAATCTTCTCAAAACCTTCAAGAATAATAGACTCAACTAGGAACTTCCAGGCCAACCTAAAAGATGGGACAAAAGCGCCAAAAGGCTACCCCGATGACACCAACTGAAGAGGAAAGACCTAGAAAGGTGCTGGAGACGCAAGAAGCAGCAGCCGTGCAAGAGTTCGCGATGCCACAGTTCTAGGAAGAACAGGCATAAATTTTAGTCACATTTTCTGACCTGAAGGATAAAGAGGCTACGATTAGAGAATAGAGCTCTAAAAAATCAAGTTACTGAACTCAATTAATGGAGAGAAAGCTTCTGGGAAGTCTACGATCGAGAGCAAAACACTTTCTTCAGAGAAATGGGATTGCTGCAGCAGAGAACAACTGTGCTTGAAGAGAACAGCAAGTAGCAACAGTAGTAGGAATTAAAAATTAGGACAATTCAAGATAAAATGGACATAGAAGGAACTACTAATTTACCAAAGAGTCCAGACAAGAAATGAATTAGGAATAAACCAAGATATTTTGTATGCAAACAAACTGGACATAAATATAGACAATGTTAGAAATTGAAATTAATTAAATAATAGTACTGGAATAGAAAATAATAAGAAAAATAATAGTACTAATATTAGGATAAGATTAGACGAGAATTCTGTAACTAATTTTATCCGTCAGGAAGTCAAATCTACAAATCAAAGTGGCACACAATCCAAGGCGACTGAAGAAAGAGTTCTGAAGGGAGCTGGTTCCAGCCAGGTTATCAAACTGGTCCTGTGAACACGAGGTTGAAAGTCCTCCAAGTTCACTAAACTCCAATTTAAACTTTTTAATTTAGTAATATATATATAAATATATAAAATGCTTATTTATTATTATTGGGAAACTTTAAAGCTAACATTAAATGTTTTCATATCATTTATTGCAACTACTCAACTTGATACTTACATTTACAAACTTAGTGTTGCTTTAGCATTATTTTACTTTAAGTTCTATAATTATTTATTCTATTAGCTTTATAGTGATAGCATCTCACTATTCCTATCAACATCATTATTCCTCCAATCAGGTTTAGATAATTTTACTATAAGTCTGTTCTGAAAACTAGCTATTAACTATAACAGTACTTGATATAGAAAAGAACTGCTTTAAATAAGTTTCAAGATTTAAAACTATGAACTAAATATCTTAGGTATGTGAGTTAGTAAGAAGGACTTAAATCCTGTTATTATAACATTATAAGCAAACTTAGTAAAACAGTAGCTGCTATAAGAGCCAAATTGGTAAAGAAAACTTTATTCTTGCTAGTTAAAATTTTTAAATTCATACATAAAAGTATCTTCCCTTCTATAATCAATTATCTTTAAACTAAAAATAACTAGATATTTTCTTAACATCAAGGAAAACTAATAGGAAGTTAAAGAAAAAGCATATTCAGAAAGAATAATTTAACTAAGTAAAATGATTATCAACATATTACTTTATAGCTGCTATAAAGTATGAAAATCGCTATCTTTCAATATGATTTTAATTTAATTTCTTTTAAAAATGAAACAAAAAAGTTAAATTTAAAAAATATAATTTATTAGTAAACAAATAAAGCAAATAAAAGAAACAAAAAAATAAAATTTTTTAAATGTTTATAAGAAAAAGCATTTAAAATTAAAACATTCATACGTTTATTTGCTGTATATTTTCGATCTACTCATACTAATTAGTACTTTTCTTTATTCCTTTATTCACAAAATTTTTATTAGCATTTTCTATTTTTCACTTAAAATTTATCTCATTTTCTCTTACTTACACATCCTCATCTAAATTGGAAAGACTATAAACTTTTGACTTACTAAAATCATCATTTTTAACTATTTATTCAATTAGTTTTGCTATTATTTATCCTCCTTTATGACTAGGCTCTATTTGAGAAATATACAAATTTCGATCGAAAATATCAAAGGAATTCGGTAAATCTATTATTGCTACTTTCTTTCTTCTGAACTCTTCGAAAAACTAGCTGTAAGCATTTTCTATCAAATAGTTTATTTTATCAATACTATTTCCAGGTAAAGGAATTTACTCCATCGCTCTATATACACCATAGTATTGATCGTCATAAAAGCTCGGTCGATACTATAACATTGCAATTAAGTTAGGAGTTTTCTTATAGCATTAGTTTAAAATTTAGAGATAGTTTTACTTAAATTATCTCAGTCTTTCTTATAAAAGATGCATTTTTCCTAGAATTTCTCGAATATCATTTCGTATTCTCTATAGGCTAAAATATACTTAAACTGATGAATATCTAAATCTGAAGTCAGCAAATATGCATTGCTAGTGTTATTGGAAATGATAATGAATAAGCAATTCTCATTGCAAAAATTAAATGGAACATAGATGAAGAAATTTATAACTATATGCTCATTCATTATATAAAGCAATAACTTAGCAATAATTAAGCATTCATCTAAATTCTATTTTATCAAGATGAGAATGAATGCATATGCACCTTTAAAAGTTTTTAGAATCGGAAAGTACTTGGAAATAAACTTATGTATGCTGGAAATTATTGAGTGTTAATTTATTTTGGATGACAAAGTTTTGCATATATAATTTTGTCTTTAAGAATTAAACTCTTTTTATCTTTTTCTTTTAAATATTATATGATTTTCAAAATTTTAACTAATATTTGCATAGTATTTACAATTGAAAATATAATCAAATTCATCACAATTTTAGCCACAGATACAAATTATGCTACAACTAATGTTTAAGGTTCATACTAAGTTCCTACTGAAAATTATAGGTAAATGATCTGAGTTTATAAATAGAAATAGTCTCTTAAATATACTGGTTGCTATATTCCACTATTGTTGTTTGAGACACTTTAATTATTTTCTATTTGGCTTATAATCCTTTATGCAGTTAATATTAGAGTGTTCCTTTAGATACTTTTTTAAAATTCTATTTAATTTTTATTTATTTCATATTTCAGTTAATAGAAACTATATATAGATGCATTTACTTAAGTATTTTAAGTAAAGCAAATAGTGCTAAATGCATTTACTAATAAAAAGCTTGAGTTGGGATTTTCTATGAGATATTAATTTTTAATAGAAGCGCCTTATTTTTAAACTACTATATGTTTAATGGCCAATTAAATCAATAAAGCAAGACTCTTTTATGAGATTATCTAAAAGCCTATGTTGCAATATTTCTTAACGATTTAGTAATTTATTTGTTGCTTTTAGTTTTGGAAGCAAAGGAGTAGACATTCATTTACTTTAGGATAAAAGTAGTGCAAAATGTTTTAAAGTTAAGATGTTTGTGCATAGGAGTAGCTGTTGTAATTGGTATTCTACATTTAGATGTTACTACTGCATAATGCATTTTCATATAAATGGATTAATTAAATTGGAAATATCAAATGGAGTTTGTTTCTTGATTCTAAGGCAACATAAGAGTCTAAGCTAATAATTTAATTTATCTGTTTTTATACTTCTTACTTAAGATTCTTTCTATTATTTGCATAATTCTATATTAAAAGACTTTACTATCATTGCTGTTTGAGAAATATGGAACTTAGATGAGTAAATCTAGACGCTTAAAGTGTACATGTTGCTAATAATAAATACAGAAATAGAAAACTAACTTAAAAGTAATAATCAGCAAGAAACCATTATTTGTAGCAAGCTCGTTTAGACCAATAAAAATACACAATTCTGTAACATTGTAAATAGTAAACTTTCAACGATAACAAAAGAGATGTTAAGTTTGTATTTATGCAAGGAACTTAAAGAAGCATATGTTTTAAAATGTTACAATAACTCTATAATTATATCTAGTCATTCCAATTATATTCAATTTATGCTTTCCTCTAAGCAGAAAGCTTATGCAAAACTCATTAAAAATATTTATTTTCCTCATGGAAATAACGTCTAAAGATTGACTCTGTATTTAGAGAAATTTTAAAATGAAAGAAAAAATGAAAAGATAAATATAAATGGTAGTTGAAGCTTATTCTTTGCTTATAGATACTTTCAATTAGAAACATTTTATAGCTTTAATAAAATTCATTATACAACTGTATTTTAGAAACCTTAGCTCTTCTGCTGCCTAATCATTAAAACAAGGGCTGAATAACTATCACCTTAAGAAAATACAATTAAAATTAGCATTTTATGTGCCTTTCTTCGAAGAATAATAGTTATTAGCACTTTAAAGAATAAAATTCTTTGATATTTAAAATTTTATAAACTTTAAAGAGTGTAGAATATAGCATATAGCAACCATGAAAGATATCAAAACTTTTTATCTTCATAGCTTTTGTAAAAGACTTTGCATCAATTCTTCACTTTTAAATACTAAGTACTTTTGAAAATTAAGATATTTAAAATGCAAGAGTTCATTTTGACTCATCCAAATAAAGCTTCTATAATAAATCCGCCGTGCAATCCCAGTCCTTACTTCCGCTATTTCTTTCTATTATGCTTTAGAATTTATTTGTCATTTCGGTCATTCAATTCTAAGGAACGTTATAGTTAATCAGTTTCGTTGCTTTATAGACAAATTTTATGCAATTTGTATGAGAATTTTTAGATGCATCTTACATAGACAAGGTCTTATAAGGCTGGCAATTGAAAGGTTATCCACAAATACTTTTTGCAATTCCAGAGCAAACTGACATTGGAGAATAATTTGATTAATACTCTGTTTAGAAGATATCTGGGCTTGTCACATATCGCTTAAGTTCATTATGGCATTAAACCTCACGATTGTAGAAATGAACTCTAATAACTGCTTTATTATCTTTGGATGCACAGTGAGCTAACATATAAGAATATTCTTCATCATCCACAAACCATTAATTTTGTAAAATTAAACCGAAGTGACCTATGTCTGTCCCCATTGCTGCAGCTAATCCAATTTTGGTGGCAGAAGTTCCTCTAATTGATCTTCAATTTCCATAATAATCCTTAGCCTCTAAATAAAGAACAGATCCGTTTCTAATATCTTCTTAACCCTGGATTTGGAAATATGGATATGGTTTTTGCATTTTTTATAATGACTGATTGATGTGTAGCTTAATAGAAAAATATGTTATAAATTTAACTTTGATAAGAGAATTTGCTTAATATAAAATTAGACTAGATTAGTAAATAAATTATACTAAACTATTGAATCTAATAAGATATATTGCATCATTAGTTATATTAAACTAATAAGAATAGAGTTAAAATATTCTGTTAATTACATTCTAACATAAATTATTCCACACTACAAGGAAACAGAATTACAAGCATCTTTTACCAAATTTTATTATTATCTGTATTGATAGAATGAGAACAGTAAATTAATTTCCTTACAGCTAATAGAACTTTTTATACTTTTCCGTTTAAATTCAAAACAAACTAAATTCTTCTCATCTTCTTGTATATTTTCTTGTTCTTGACAATTCAAATCTAACTGCCTATTTATTTCATTTTTTAATTAATCGATAGATAAAGATAATGAGACTAGCAATAATAGATTAGCCAGGTATTTTAGATCCTTTCTCCTAAACTATTCAAGAAGGTTTCTATCTTTTTAACTGGAAACTATACCAATAAAATATTAAAAGTGTAAAAGTAATAAGTTCTTTATAAAACTTATATAGATCATTTTTGCTATAGAAAGAAGCTTTGTATTCTTCATTGAGTAAAACAAACAAAATTAAAATTTATCGATAAATAAAATTTAACTAGACAGTATTAATTTGCTCTTAGAGCTATAAATCTAATTATCTATATCATGCTAATAAAAATATGAACATTAAAGCAATTTTCTGTTGTAAGAATAAAATAAAAGAAGTGATATAAGTTAGAAATAAATAAGGATACTATATTGTATTATCTAGGACTATTTACATCTAATTAGTTTATAAGCTTTACATCTAAACTATAATACTTAGTTTTCTAAAAAAGTTTCACTTGTAAGATATTTTAACTAATTACTCTAGGTAGTTTTTAAACTTATTAATAAGTAATAAGAATTAGATTATGCTTAGCTATTTATTTTATAACTCTTAGTCTTAATAGTTAACTTTACATTCTAAATTTACATTATAATAAATATTATCATAAAGGATGCTTAAAGAAAATAAAGTTTAGATATTTTAATGTTTATCTAATAAAGTCTATTTACCAAGTACCTTTATAAGAATTTAATAAGATATATAGAAATATGTTATAATGCATATAATTATTTAAAGTCTATTTTAGTCATTTATTATAATATAATCTTCTTTAAATGCTCTACTTCATCTTTATTAAATATGAAATATTCTCAAACATTAACTTTCGATATCAAGAGTGCATCCGATATTCAAACCATAAGTCACTATTCTTTAAATATCAAACACTATTCAGGATAGTTAAGTCAAATATAACTTTCAAAGGCTACCTAAATTTCCATTGTCACTACAATAGGAAACAATTATGTTCATGCTGGTTTCATTGCCAAAAATTAGTGGAATGTAAATGGAATAATTTGAAACTACATGCTAATTCACTGTCTGCCTTAAAGTAATCAAGCTATCATTCGACTTCAATTTTATCAAGATAAGAATGAATGTATCGAGCAATTTTAAGAACTTTTAGGATTTGGAAAAGTTTGATAATCACAATATAAGGTATGCAAATGATCTCTTTTAAATTTTTATTAAATAGAAGACTTAGTATGGGACAAAAAATTTGAAATATTAACAAAAGAAAAACTATAAAAATAATAAGCTAGAAGCAAAAAGTTAAACTGTTTAGAATTTGTCACAAAAGTCGCAAAGATACTTAAATATACTTTTAATTTTAATAAATGGAAGTATAATGTTAAAGTGAAAATGGAAAAAATAATGTAAAAGTCATATAAATAAAATAATTAGAAAGAAAGAGAAAATATAATTTAATAAGAAAATTGCAATAATTAAAATACAAATTGAAGTACTTCCATAACAGAGAATTAGAAAAATCTATAAAATAATAATAAATTTCAAAATTAAATTTCATCTTAATCATCGGAATGAGCAGAAAGGCAAAGTTATGATATCCCTTCAGAAAATTATAGGACTAACAATTAGTAACCTTTAAAATAATAAAACGAATATTAATAATAACTCGTTTTGATTGGAGACTCTACTATTGATAACATCGTATGAGTCAAATATAAGAAATACTCTAATCCCTCTCTTATTAGAGATGCAGTACCTTTACTTCAAGTCGTCAATTATGCTGCTGATGGATTCACTAGTACAGATGTTATAAATGGAAATAATCCAGCTATTTCGAAAAAGGCTCGAAGAAATACAGGAGATCCCTTTCCTAACGAATCACTTTTCTAACCATTGATAGAACTTCAAAAATTGTAAAATGTTAAGTATATTCTACTAAGCATAGGTGGAAATGATATTCGAGAAATTCTAGGAAAAATGCATCTTTTATAAGAAAGACTGAGATAATTTAAGTAAAACTATCTCTAAATTTTAAACTAATGCTATAAGAAAACTCCTAACTTAATTGTGATGTTATAGTATCGACCGAGCTTTTATGACGATCAATACTATGGTGTATATAGAGCGATGGAGTAAATTCCTTTACCTGGAAATAGTATTGATAAAATAAACTATTTGATAGAAAATGCTTACAGCTAGTTTTTCGAAGAGTTCAGAAGAAAGAAAGTAGCAATAATAGATTTACCGAATTCCTTTGATATTTTCGATCGAGATTTGTATATTTCTCAAATAGAGCCGAGTCATAAAGGAGGCTAGATAATAACTAAGTTAGTGGAATATATAGTTAAAAATGATGATTTTAGTAAGTCAAAAGTTTATAGTCTTTCCAATTTAGATGAAGATGTATAAGCAAGAGAAAATAATTAGAATTTTGAGTGAAAAATAGAAAACTTTAATGAAGACTTTACAAGGAATGGAATAAAACAAAAATAAATAGAAAAAAAAACTAACTAGACTGAATTAAAAAAAATAAAAGCCAAAAATGATAAATGTTGCAATTTATTATGATAAATAATGAAAATTTTTCTATTAAACATTTTAAGATTTAATTATGAGATTTTTTAATTTTCATAATTTTTATTTAATTTAATAATCCTAATATAATTTTGGTGTCATTACTTAGATTTTAAATCTTCTGCTTTATAGTAATTCTTAATTTAGTATTTAAATTTATGAGAGACTATTTTTTTGTTCTATTCTAAGCTTTAAAATTTTAATTCTTTATTTATACTCTTTTTATAATATTACATATACTAATGTACCTCTTTCATGTAACTATTCAATTTTTATTTAAAAATCTATTCAATAATAAACGAAATACTACGAAAATGTTTACAAAATCACAAATCTTATAAAATATGAAAAGAGTAGATTAATAATTAAAGCTATCAATTTATTAAACTATGAAATTATACAAATTTTTACAAATAGCAAGCTTCTCAACTCTTATTGCTCCTCTTTTTTCATTATACAAAACTTTACAAACAAAGATTACTAAATATGTTAACGGAAGATTTAAGGATAACTTTGCTTCCATTTTTCTGCTTCCTCTGTACATCCTCTTAAAAAATATTAAAAGAATATTCTGCTTATTAGTTTCTAAAAAAAGTGATCAATATGAACAATACTGACATACCATTTTTTAAAGACATTAAACCTTTTAAAAAGCAGGATAATAATTTAGCTGCTTCTCTTGAAGATCTCGCATGAAACTAGATATCTCTCTAAGACAAATAGGTATAGTGAGAAGATAAAAATGATGGTAGTTTAATTTTGTTGATGATATGATATTAATATATTAAATATTAAAGCAATAATTAGATTATAAATGGAATTTTAATTATTATATTAAATATCCTTTTTACTTATAAATGCTTTAAATTAATCTCTTTTTTCTTTTACTCTATTTACTTAAATTTCTTTTTTACTTTTATTATACCAAAAATAATTATTTTGTACCAACGAGATATCATTTGATAAATATAAAAAGTAATAATAATATTAATTTTAAGTTTTCCGTTTTAGGGATTTCCAACCCCGTCAGGAAGACAGTAGTTCATGTTTCCTGCTGTTAAATATAAAAGTTCGGGTCGCCCAATTTTAGCGAGATTGGGAACTCGGATTTTTCCAGGTTTTCCCTCCTTTAAATTGCCTTGGTTCCATCTTAATCTTGTATATTGAACCATCCGGGTTGCAATACATTCTTTTCATTCTTGCTTCTTCTTTTGTTGTTCTTTATCCAATAATTTCTTTATTTCTATTAGAATTTCTAACACTTCCGATAAAAATGTCATACGCCTCCACAGCAGAAACATTTCTTTTTTATTTTGAATTATTTTCCTTGATTTGTTTGCTCTTTCTAGGCTTCGATTTCCATTTGTATAGCTCCAGTTTCGCTTTACTCTTTCTTAAAAGTTTACAATTTTTCTTCTACTTTTCCGAGTCTGTTATCCAGTTCAGTCTGTTTCTAAAGCTAATTTTAGGATTCGTTAGTCTGACTTTGTGAGATATTCCAAAAGGCGTTAAGATCTCTTTCCTAGGACATAAGTCTTGGCTCAATTCCTTCTGCTAGGTAAGCTTTGAAATCAGCATATCCTGGAGGTTCAGTACCATTTTGATGAGTTACTTCATGCTCATCTGGCCAGAAGGGTTGAATTCTGATACCTCCTGGTGGAGAACAAACTTCATCTGTTTCCTCGGTTTCTCGCTTGAGGTTGGAGTTTCTGTTCGTATATTCTTTGGCTTTCGTTCGTTTTGTTAGATTCCAAGTTGTTAGATTCCAAGTTGTTAGTTCAGTGTTGGTTAAGGTTGTGATAGAGAAGATTGTTAAGATTATTAAGACTCTGTTTCTTGCTTCTTCCCTTCCTTTTTGGCTTAGGAAGAGATGGTATATAAGCCTGACTTGAAACCTTCAACCATTTTTATCTATTTATATAAAGAGTAATTAATTATAAAATTAGCATTATTTACAAAGTTATACTATTTCTTTATTTAATGCTGTTAATAAATGTAATACTAATTTTGAATATGTTTCCATCAATATATCATATGTAAATATGAACTTAATCATATAATTATTACTTTTAACGTTGTTTAGTGATTATGTAAGTATTCTGTTTATTTCAATAAGTTCAATCATTTTATCTATGACTTACTCTTTAATTATTTTTATCCTATTATTATTTTAAATTTCTGTCTCTTTTACTATTTTACATTTCATATGCATTCATTTGAATATATTCTATTTTCTTCCAATCCTTTGCTAAACGGAAAATCCTTCTATTGCATTTCGTAAATTTATGATATTTTTTATCTTTTTTTCATTTATAAACTATTAAATTAATAAATCGCTTCTATAATCATGTTTTATTCTTGGCTAATATCGGTTGTATCTGCTTATAAAAATTCTATTCAGTTACTAAGCTTTTTTAGAATGGCTGACAATAAAACATTTAAATCATTTTTTGGTCCATAAATATAAGTCATTAGTTTTCTCCTTGATTGAAAATTATTCTTTATACTTTTAGATTTATCTTTACAATTGGTTTCGTTTATTTTAGATCTTTTGATCAATTTCTTTCTTAGATTCCTCTACCCTACGGTTGAACATAATTTTTCTATCTGATGAAGAAATTACTCTTGTTGCTGTTGTTTTTCTCATTTTCTTTTGTCGCTTTCCTTCTTAAGTTTTTAATTTAGTTATTTGGGAGACGAAAAGATAACTCCATATTTTAACTATTTTTATGAGAAAGTACTAAGCAGAAAGCTAATTTTATGTATTTCACTATCTCAAAGTTTTAGCAACTCTATTCAGTTATAAATTATCTCACTAGACTACTTTAGACAATTTTATTTAAAGCTAACAATTTAAATCCAATTACTAGCAATAAAACATTATAAAGAAAAGGCTTAAAACTAATAATATTTAAACCAATTCATTCGAGCTTCACTTTATTATTTGGGCATTTTTAGAATAAGTAAATAACAGTATTTAAAAAAGCAAATTCATGGAAAGAAAAGTAATCTTAAAGAAATAATAAGAAGGATAAATAGTATGGACAATTTTAAGTAATTTTATTTAATAAAAAGCAAAAAGACTAAAAGAAGGATATTAAGTAAAATTAAATAATAATCCTCCAAACTTACGGAATATCTTCTAAAAATTAATTAAAGCAAGAATGCAATTTAAACCTTATGAAACTATCTTAAGCAAATAAACCTTCATTTGATAGGAGAAAAAAAGTAAAATTTTAGATTTTTGATTCTAATTATTAATAATAAAATTGCAGCATAAGTTTTTATAATATGCATCTGACTAAAAACATTAAGAAAGCAAATTAAGATAAATCCTATATATTTTTTTATCAATTAAAAAGTTATTTCTTTGTTAAATCGACAATCAATATCCGATTCAGTTTATTTAAATTCAAAACTAAGCTAAAAATTATTTCAAAGGTAATTTTACTCAGAATGCTCAAATATATGATGAAAGATATTTGCTGATATATTAAATGCTTTTTCATTGAACATATTTAAACTCATATAATTAAGGCTAAATTTAGTATAATATTTGCAATATCTCTCTTTAGAAAATAAAAGAATCTTGCAGCTCAAAAAAAATTAAATGGTTTGTACTTGAAAATAAAAAACTGAAAATTAAATTAAAAAATTTAAAACTTTGCATATATTCAAAAATATGGATTTTGAGAAATGTTAAAAAATATAATTTTTATTTTTAAAAGTTTATCAGAAATGTTTTCATCGTTTATAAAAATAAGTTGACGTTTTGATTACCTTTTGTCTCTCATTATAGCTCTAGCTTGAATGTCTTTAACTTTATTCCATTTATTTTTGTTTTATTCCATTCCTTGTAAAGTCTTCATTAAAGTTTTCTATTTTTCACTCAAAATTCTAATTATTTTCTCTTGCTTATACATCTTCATCTAAATTGGAAAGACTATAAACTTTTGACTTACTAAAATCATCATTTTTAACTATTTATTCAATTAATTTTGCTATTATTTATCCTCCTTTATGACTCGGCTCTATTTGAGAAATATACAAATCTCGATCGAAAATATCAAAGGAATTCGGTAAATCTATTATTGCTACTTTCTTTCTTCTGAACTCTTCGAAAAACTAGCTGTAAGCATTTTCTATCAAATAGTTTATTTTATCAATACTATTTCCAGGTAAAGGAATTTACTCCATCGCTCTATATACACCATAGTATTGATCGTCATAAAAGCTCGGTCGATACTATAACATCACAATTAAGTTAGGAGTTTTCTTATAGCATTAGTTTAAAATTTAGAGATAGTTTTACTTAAATTATCTCAGTCTTTCTTATAAAAGATGCATTTTTCCTAGAATTTCTCGAATATCATTTCCACCTATGCTTAGTAGAATATACTTAACATTTTACAATTTTTGAAGTTCTATCAATGGTTAGAAAAGTGATTCGTTAGGAAAGGGATCTCCTGTATTTCTTCGAGCCTTTTTCGAAATAGCTGGATTATTTCCATTTATAACATCTGTACTAGTGAATCCATCAGCAGCATAATTGACGACTTGAAGTAAAGGTACTGCATCTCTAATAAGAGAGGGATTAGAGTATTTCTTATATTTGACTCATACGATGTTATCAATAGTAGAGTCTCCAATCAAAACGAGTTATTATTAATATTCGTTTTATTATTTTAAAGGTTACTAATTGTTAGTCCTATAATTTTCTGAAGGGATATCATAACTTTGCCTTTCTGCTCATTCCGATGATTAAGATGAAATTTAATTTTGAAATTTATTATTATTTTATAGATTTTTCTAATTCTCTGTTATGGAAGTACTTCAATTTGTATTTTAATTATTGCAATTTTCTTATTAAATTATATTTTCTCTTTCTTTCTAATTATTTTATTTATATGACTTTTACATTATTTTTTCCATTTTCACTTTAACATTATACTTCCATTTATTAAAATTAAAAGTATATTTAAGTATCTTTGCGACTTTTGTGACAAATTCTAAACAGTTTAACTTTTTGCTTCTAGCTTATTATTTTTATAGTTTTTCTTTTGTTAATATTTCAAATTTTTTGTCCCATACTAAGTCTTCTATTTAATAAAAATTTAAAAGAGATCATTTGCATACCTTATATTGTGATTATCAAACTTTTCCAAATCCTAAAAGTTCTTAAAATTGCTCGATACATTCATTCTTATCTTGATAAAATTGAAGTCGAATGATAGCTTGATTACTTTAAGGCAGACAGTGAATTAGCATGTAGTTTCAAATTATTCCATTTACATTCCACTAATTTTTGGCAATGAAACCAGCATGAACATAATTGTTTCCTATTGTAGTGACAATGGAAATTTAGGTAGCCTTTGAAAGTTATATTTGACTTAACTATCCTGAATAGTGTTTGATATTTAAAGAATAGTGACTTATGGTTTGAATATCGGATGCACTCTTGATATCGAAAGTTAATGTTTGAGAATATTTCATATTTAATAAAGATGAAGTAGAGCATTTAAAGAAGATTATATTATAATAAATGACTAAAATAGACTTTAAATAATTATATGCATTATAACATATTTCTATATATCTTATTAAATTCTTATAAAGGTACTTGGTAAATAGACTTTATTAGATAAACATTAAAATATCTAAACTTTATTTTCTTTAAGCATCCTTTATGATAATATTTATTATAATGTAAATTTAGAATGTAAAGTTAACTATTAAGACTAAGAGTTATAAAATAAATAGCTAAGCATAATCTAATTCTTATTACTTATTAATAAGTTTAAAAACTACCTAGAGTAATTAGTTAAAATATCTTACAAGTGAAACTTTTTTAGAAAACTAAGTATTATAGTTTAGATGTAAAGCTTATAAACTAATTAGATGTAAATAGTCCTAGATAATACAATATAGTATCCTTATTTATTTCTAACTTATATCACTTCTTTTATTTTATTCTTACAACAGAAAATTGCTTTAATGTTCATATTTTTATTAGCATGATATAGATAATTAGATTTATAGCTCTAAGAGCAAATTAATACTGTCTAGTTAAATTTTATTTATCGATAAATTTTAATTTTGTTTGTTTTACTCAATGAAGAATACAAAGCTTCTTTCTATAGCAAAAATGATCTATATAAGTTTTATAAAGAACTTATTACTTTTACACTTTTAATATTTTATTGGTATAGTTTCCAGTTAAAAAGATAGAAACCTTCTTGAATAGTTTAGGAGAAAGGATCTAAAATACCTGGCTAATCTATTATTGCTAGTCTCATTATCTTTATCTATCGATTAATTAAAAAATGAAATAAATAGGCAGTTAGATTTGAATTGTCAAGAACAAGAAAATATACAAGAAGATGAGAAGAATTTAGTTTGTTTTGAATTTAAACGGAAAAGTATAAAAAGTTCTATTAGCTGTAAGGAAATTAATTTACTGTTCTCATTCTATCAATACAGATAATAATAAAATTTGGTAAAAGATGCTTGTAATTCTGTTTCCTTGTAGTGTGGAATAATTTATGTTAGAATGTAATTAACAGAATATTTTAACTCTATTCTTATTAGTTTAATATAACTAATGATGCAATATATCTTATTAGATTCAATAGTTTAGTATAATTTATTTACTAATCTAGTCTAATTTTATATTAAGCAAATTCTCTTATCAAAGTTAAATTTATAACATATTTTTCTATTAAGCTACACATCAATCAGTCATTATAAAAAATGCAAAAACCATATCCATATTTCCAAATCCAGGGTTAAGAAGATATTAGAAACGGATCTGTTCTTTATTTAGAGGCTAAGGATTATTATGGAAATTGAAGATCAATTAGAGGAACTTCTGCCACCAAAATTGGATTAGCTGCAGCAATGGGGACAGACATAGGTCACTTCGGTTTAATTTTACAAAATTAATGGTTTGTGGATGATGAAGAATATTCTTATATGTTAGCTCACTGTGCATCCAAAGATAATAAAGCAGTTATTAGAGTTCATTTCTACAATCGTGAGGTTTAATGCCATAATGAACTTAAGCGATATGTGACAAGCCCAGATATCTTCTAAACAGAGTATTAATCAAATTATTCTCCAATGTCAGTTTGCTCTGGAATTGCAAAAAGTATTTGTGGATAACCTTTCAATTGCCAGCCTTATAAGACCTTGTCTATGTAAGATGCATCTAAAAATTCTCATACAAATTGCATAAAATTTGTCTATAAAGCAACGAAACTGATTAACTATAACGTTCCTTAGAATTGAATGACCGAAATGACAAATAAATTCTAAAGCATAATAGAAAGAAATAGCGGAAGTAAGGACTGGGATTGCACGGCGGATTTATTATAGAAGCTTTATTTGGATGAGTCAAAATGAACTCTTGCATTTTAAATATCTTAATTTTCAAAAGTACTTAGTATTTAAAAGTGAAGAATTGATGCAAAGTCTTTTACAAAAGCTATGAAGATAAAAAGTTTTGATATCTTTCATGGTTGCTATATGCTATATTCTACACTCTTTAAAGTTTATAAAATTTTAAATATCAAAGAATTTTATTCTTTAAAGTGCTAATAACTATTATTCTTCGAAGAAAGGCACATAAAATGCTAATTTTAATTGTATTTTCTTAAGGTGATAGTTATTCAGCCCTTGTTTTAATGATTAGGCAGCAGAAGAGCTAAGGTTTCTAAAATACAGTTGTATAATGAATTTTATTAAAGCTATAAAATGTTTCTAATTGAAAGTATCTATAAGCAAAGAATAAGCTTCAACTACCATTTATATTTATCTTTTCATTTTTTCTTTCATTTTAAAATTTCTCTAAATACAGAGTCAATCTTTAGACGTTATTTCCATGAGGAAAATAAATATTTTTAATGAGTTTTGCATAAGCTTTCTGCTTAGAGGAAAGCATAAATTGAATATAATTGGAATGACTAGATATAATTATAGAGTTATTGTAACATTTTAAAACATATGCTTCTTTAAGTTCCTTGCATAAATACAAACTTAACATCTCTTTTGTTATCGTTGAAAGTTTACTATTTACAATGTTACAGAATTGTGTATTTTTATTGGTCTAAACGAGCTTGCTACAAATAATGGTTTCTTGCTGATTATTACTTTTAAGTTAGTTTTCTATTTCTGTATTTATTATTAGCAACATGTACACTTTAAGCGTCTAGATTTACTCATCTAAGTTCCATATTTCTCAAACAGCAATGATAGTAAAGTCTTTTAATATAGAATTATGCAAATAATAGAAAGAATCTTAAGTAAGAAGTATAAAAACAGATAAATTAAATTATTAGCTTAGACTCTTATGTTGCCTTAGAATCAAGAAACAAACTCCATTTGATATTTCCAATTTAATTAATCCATTTATATGAAAATGCATTATGCAGTAGTAACATCTAAATGTAGAATACCAATTACAACAGCTACTCCTATGCACAAACATCTTAACTTTAAAACATTTTGCACTACTTTTATCCTAAAGTAAATGAATGTCTACTCCTTTGCTTCCAAAACTAAAAGCAACAAATAAATTACTAAATCGTTAAGAAATATTGCAACATAGGCTTTTAGATAATCTCATAAAAGAGTCTTGCTTTATTGATTTAATTGGCCATTAAACATATAGTAGTTTAAAAATAAGGCGCTTCTATTAAAAATTAATATCTCATAGAAAATCCCAACTCAAGCTTTTTATTAGTAAATGCATTTAGCACTATTTGCTTTACTTAAAATGCTTAAGTAAATGCATCTATATATAGTTTCGATTAACTGAAATATGCAAATGCTTAGCATCATTGGTTAGAAAAGTGATTCGTTAGGAAAGGGATCTACTATATTTCTTCGAGCCACTTTGGAAATAAAACTAAGGTAATTTATCTTTAATAAGTGAGGGAATAGAGCAATTCTTTTATTTGACTCATACGATGTTATCAATAGTAGAGTCTCCAATCAAAACGAGTTATTATTAATATTCGTTTCTCCAGGTTCTTTATTCTTCATTATGCTTGAGTTGCTTTATTTTTTGCATTGTATAAGTTGGGATATTAGATTAACAATACACCAATTTTTATATTATTTTTCTATTTTCTTCTTTGGATAAATTTTATTCCAACACCTCAATTCTTTTGAAATTACTTTTATCAATTTTTTTTTAACTTTACTTTCTTAATGCTGTAAGTATTGCAAATTTTCTTCTATAATCATTCTTTTGATTACGTAAAGCATTTCATAAACATAATTTTCTGTTACTTAAAATAGTTTTTATCAGATAACTTTTAATAATTAACAATTCATTGTTTTGGTCTTCTATGCAGCTCATTATTTCCCTTATTTTTCTCCTTAACTAAGCTTAATACTTTACAATCTGTATTTTTATTTGTTCAATTTCATTTTAAAATATTTTGTTAATTAAAGTTTCAGGATTAGCTTACTCACCAAGTATGGAGTTTTTTTCGTATTCTAGACAATAGTAGAGATTAAAACTGATAATTATGAAGTTTTTTATTAATTCTTATTTATTTTAGTTTCTCTCCGTTTGCATATATTTCCTTATTAAGGATAAAAAAGATTTTACCTGTCATGAGTCATTTATAGAATTCTGATTATAGAAAGAAGGAAATCGTCACATTAAATTTTAGTTCCTTTCAATAGGTTAATAACTTAAGGAACTAAAAAATTGTAAAATATATAAAAACAAAGAATAGAGCCACTTTGTAATTTGGAAGATACCTAGTAATTAACTACTCTAGTTTTAGAGAATTTAAGAGAAAGCAATATACTTTTTGAGGGACTTATTTTATTTTTCTAAGGAATTCCAAACTTTGGCTTTAAGCAAGTAATCTATACTTAGAAAAAGTGGGCTCAAGTATTGGATTGCCTTTTTGCAATAAATTTACTGCTTTAATCAAAATTTTTAGATTTCAAATTGACTTAAATTGAGTTCTATAATTAATTCTAGTCTTTTCCATTATACCAAAATTATGCTTTCCTTTTAGCTGAAGGTTTATGCTAAAATTATTGATGAAAATAGAGGAATTTTATTTTAAAACTTGGAAATAATATCTTTATCTTAAAATTGATTTAGTATTTAGAGATCTCTTAAAATGAATGGAAAAGTAAAGAAATATATCCCAAATATTTGTTATAGCTTTTGCTTATTTTATAAATAAATTCCACGTTAAATTTCTTAAATGCTTATTTTTAATAAAACTATTAACCATCCACGTTTTAAAACTCTTAATTCTTCATCTGCAATCCTATGCAAAATAAGCAATACAAAGTTCTTTAAAAATATTGATCATAATCCAAGAATATACACATTTACTAAAAATCTTGGAATATTTTAATTAGACTGTCTTTGTAGAAAAATAGTCATAAAGCATTTTAACTTCTGTTATAAATTAAAAGATGATAAATAATAAATTAGCCATTAAAAATAACAAAGCTTTATATCTTTTACACCTTTTATGAAAGACTTACCAATAAGTGCATCCAAGTGCAAAATACTTTTGATAGTTAAAAAATTTAAAATTGAAATACGATTAAAAGTTCGTATCGAATCAGTCTAAATAAAGTTCCTATAATAAATCTTCCATGTTATCTCAGTTGTTGCTTCCACTATTTCAGTCTTTTATGTCTTAATATTTCTTTGTCATTTAAGTCATTCACTTCTAAGAATTGTCGTAGTAAAGGAATTTTCGCTGCCTCGCAAATGAATTTGATACAATTCATATGAGATTTCATTTATTTTTTTTGCTTTGACATGGATTCATAAGGATAAGGGTCGAAAGGTTTTCCACAATCATTTTCTGCTATTTTAGAGATTGAGAGTAATTCCTTTGATGTTCAGTTTTGTACATACTTGATTTTCTTGCACTTACCTTAAGTTAATCACAACATTAACGCTAAAAATTAAAGAAGTTATCTCTAATTACCGTTTACCATCTTTGGGTACAAAATTAGCTAACATATTAGAATACTCTTCATAATAAAAATCCCATTAATTTTTAAAATCATACCGAAGGGACATTAATCAGTTTCCATTACTACAGCTAAGCGATTTTGCAGCTTTTTGTGATTTCTATTTATCTTCAAGCACCCCTCTAAAGAAACAGTAGATCCATTTCTAATATATGCTGAGCTTATAATTTGAAAATATGGATATTTGGATTGCATTTTTATACTACTAGTTCAAAGTGAGACTCCAAAATAATGATATACTTTAACTTTCATAATGAAAAGAATTAATACTATTTGGTAATAAAATGAGATTTTAAATAAATAAAAGCAAATTATAATCTAATAAAATATATTCAATCATATAGTTCTATTATAATCATAACTATCTACTTTATTATTCTGCTTTTTGCATTCTAACATAAATTATACCTTCATTTTTATATTTTAAAATTCTATTTTTTATATGAATATTTTCCTTTTCATTTGATCAATTTATTTAAATAGGTTTATTAATTGTTCAATATTAAAAAGCTTTAAACATAAATCTGTTTATAGGAAAGGCGGAGATCCTCATGCTTAGGCTTTAATTTGATCTCAGTAAGTTGATAAATTGAGGTGATTTCGTTCTGTTTTGCTCTAGAGTATATTTCACTAGAATTTTTTCTTAAAATGGTTTAAAATGCTTCTAAGAAATATTTAAGGAAAAAAGTTAGTTGAATGAACATCAGATAAACATTTAAATAGTGGAAAATAAAAAGATGATATAGCAGATTGGAGTGAATCTTTAAGGAGTAAAGATAAAATATTTGAAAAGAGTAAAAAGAATGAGAAAGCATCATTTTACAATTTCATTCCTATCTTAATTTGGATTTTAAAAAGCTAGTAATAATTATCAAACTATGAAGTATATAAAATCCTATCTTATTTTTATAACCCAGATTAACTTACTTGAAGTTTATCAAGTTTTACTGCTTAAGGTAATTATTTTAGTTATATTGAAACAAGCCAATTACATTATGGTAATTCTGAAAGTTAGTTATTTTTAAAGCAGTACTAGATTCATTTTATATTCAATTTCAATCATGCAGAAATATTCTTATATATCAGTGATTATTATAAACTATATGGATGGTATCAGCTCTTTTCATCTGATATGTTTATAAAAAGTGAAGGAGAAGCGTAAAATCCTTTGCAAAGTTAGATTGTACCCATAGTATTAGAACAGTAAATTAACTTGCAGATAGTGCTAATTAATAGAATTATTTGAATTATTTAAGCCTTTTTACTGTCTAAAAGCTTACATCTAAAACATAATATCCTATTCTCATCTTCTTGTTGAATATTTAATTTTAAATAATTAAAAGAAAAATTCCTATCAATTTATTTTATTTTTCTTTTATTAATAAATAATTAAATAATAAGCGTATCATTAATAGGAACTAAATATAATAATCCAGTACTGTCTTCCCCCTTAGTTTACACTGAAATAAACAACAAATTAAAATAACTTAGTTGATTATTATAGTTCACTAGTTGAATGATTTAACTTTATACTTACATTTTAGTGAAATAATCAAATTTACTAATACATTTTCATTATTTTTAATTTAGTTTGATTTAACTATTTCTATATTCTTATAAAATTATTCTTCAATTAAGCTTCACATTAAAGCTTCTATTTATTTAAATCTGACCATAAGTAAAATATGTTAGGCTTAGTTATTTTATTAATGGAATCTAATAAAGTCTATTTACACTTAATTTAGTTTGAGGTCACCAATTAATATATACATTTCTTAGCTTTATACTGTTGTTTTTTAAAGTTATAAGGATAAATAAGAATATTGGAATCTTTTTACTAATAGTTTCATACTATTTTTGGAATCTTCAAATGAAAATAAAATAGTTATAAGGTATTTAACAAGAAAAGCCTTTACAGTAAAATAAAACTGAATAGAAATGAATATGATAAGATACATTCAAATATAATAACTTACTAAAGTTATTAAATCCATTAAATCATAAATTACAACATAATTTTATTTAAATTCTTATATCTAATTATTTTATAACATATGAAAGCCACTTAATCCTTACTTTTCAAAATTTATTCTGCAGAAGATATCAAAAAAGAAGATTTATATTCTATAGATACTAAACACTAAAATAGTAAATTAAGAAGAATCTAAACTAATTAGACTAGCTAATTTTACCTTATCACTGCAATAGAAAATAACACTGTATATGCTGCTTTAATTGCAAAAAACAAATGAAATGTAAGTAATGTAAATTACAATTATATGCTTATTTAACTTATCCCAAGTAATAATAAAGCAGCAATTTAATTGGAACTATGTCAAAATGAGAAAATCTGTATTTAGAAATTTAAAGAAGCTACAGCAGCAGAAACTAATTGATAAACAAAATTAAAGTTCTGTTACAAACCAGATTCTTTTTTTTCAAAAATAGCAAAGCAAGTTTGTGGGAAAACTTTTTAAAATCTAGATATTTAAGAACTAGAAATCTAAGAGACAACTAGAAGTACTTATTTTAACTACTTCAAATTTATTTAACTTGTAAATGAGTTAATTAACAATCAATTCTCTCTATCAGATTGGAAAAATTAGGTAGTAAAGCGATGGAGAGCTGTAGTTTAAAATAAAGAGACACTTTTACTTTAACCAAAAAGAGAAAATTAAACTAAGAATTAGCATCATCAAGCTAATTAAAAAATCTCAAATAATTTTCAATCAAAAACATTAAGCAACTTTCAATAAAATTCTTAGGAGTGCTCAACTAGCGCTCAACCTATAAAGCCTGAAAAACCGTTTGAAAAAAATTATAGCGATTCTTAAAATGTTCAAAAGACTAATATCTAATAATCACAAAAAAACTAAACTAATCATCAATAATAACTAGTTTTAATTGGAGACTCTACTATTGATAACATCGCATGGGTTAAATAAGCTTAATTATCTATTCCCTTTCTTATTAAAGATAAATTACCTTAGTTTTAAGTTATCAACTATGCTGCAGATGGATTCACTAGTCAAGATGTTATAAACGGAAATAATCCTAGCATTTCCAAAGTGGCTCGTAGAAATATAGGAGATCCCTTTCCTAACGAATAATTTTTCTAACCACTGAAAGAGCTTCAAAAATTGTAAAATGTAAATTATATTATACTAAGTATAGGTGGAAATGATATTCGAGAAATTCTAGTAAGAATGAATCTTTTACCTTAAAGATTGATGTAATTGAAGAAGAATTATCGATAAATTTTAAACTAATGCTACGAGAAAACTACTAATTTAATTGTGATGTTATAGTATCGACCAAGTTTTAAAGATGACTAATATTATGGTGTATATAAAGCGATGGAGTAAACTTCCTTTGATGGAGATAGTATTGATAAAATAAATTACTTGATAGAAAGTATTTACAGGGAGTTTTTCGAAGAGTTCAGAAGAAAGAAAGTAGCAATAGTAGATTTACCTAATTCCTTTGATATTTTCGATTCTGATTTATATATTAAACAGATTGAACCGAGTTATAAAGGAGGTTAAATAATAGCAAAATTAATCGAATACGTAGTGAATAATAAAGATTTTAGTAAGTCATAAGTTTACAGTGTTGCAAATGAAAATGGAGAAGTTTGCGTAAAAGAAAATAAGGCTACCTTTTAATGAAGAATTAAAAATTTTAAAGTGGATGTTGGAATGAAGGGTTTGAAGGGATAATAAGAGGAGATAAATTCTAAATATCCTGAATAGTTAAAAAAATAGCAGAAAAAGACAAAAGATATTTTGGCACAAAGGTTTTATTGACATTTTTGATAAACAATATAAAAACCAATTTTTTTAATTTGGTTTAATTTGAATACTTTTAAAATAGGATGGATTAACTGTGTTCATATATCTAGTTTCTAAATTTTCTATTTTAATATACTATTAATTAAATTATTTTAAAATTACCATTAAGTTTCTTTTTTTTAGACAACATAATAATCTAAAGTTGATATGCATACTTTTTTTATAATTTTTACTAAAATTTGCTTTTTTACATTTTATACTGGATTAAAAAAGGTTTTATATTCTATTGATTCATAGTGATATTTCTGCTTGCAACAGGAGAGACCATCCTGTAATAATTAAGTTTCTTTTGAAGATATATAGGTAATTATTTTTCTAAAGATTTAAAGCTAATTTAGAAAGTAAATTTCACAAATCTCAGCCTGAGTAAGACATAAAGAAAGTTAGTTGAATAAACATAGGCTATTATTGCTTATAAATTGGCGATACATAATAATTAATACAGAAACGGAAAATATACTTAATAAACCTGACAATTTTTTAATATATTAGCTCAATTAGAATAAAAAAAGTGCATAATACTGCTATATTTAAATAGATAAGTCTCGATGTTGGCAAGTAATAAAAGAGATGCTAATTTCATATATTTTAAGAAATTAAAGAAGCATATGACTTTAAAATGCTACAGTAAACTTTATTTTATATTTGATCTATATATTTGTATCTAGTCATTTCACGTATATTCAAATTAAGCTTATCTCTAAGTAGAATCTTTATGTTGAACTTATTGATAAAAATAGGTGTTCTTAAATAATTTTAAGTAAAACCTCTTTAAAGACTGATTCAGTAATTATAAAAATTTTAGAATTAGATAAGAGTCAAAAAATCTATATTATATATGTAATTTACTCTTCTCTCTGTTGTAACTTTTAATTATGGATAGTTTGACTTCTAAGTTTTAGTATAATTAATTAATAAAAATATTAATAAAATTTTAGTTCTTTGGTTTCTCTCTATGTCATATAATAAAAGAAAAGAACTAAATACTAACTACCTTAAGAACATGCGATATAAATCTAGCAATAATATTTTCTAATTTTCTTTGTAGAAAATTAGTATTAACACTTTGAAATATCTAACACTTTTGGGAATAAAAAAGTTTGAAAGCTAGATTTATAAAGAATATTGCAAATATATAATAAAGATTTTTAGCTTTCACAGCTTTGTTAGATGCTTTACTATAAATGATTGCTTTTAAAATAAAAATTACTTTTGATGTTTAAAACTTTTAAAAGCTGAAATTTTATTAAGAGTTCTTTACAAATCGTTCTAAATAAAATCTCTATAATAAATCTGCTGTGTAATTCCAGTTGTTTTTTCCACTATTTTTTTCTATTATGCTTTGGTATTTCTTCGTCATTTAGGTGATTCACAACTAAGATGCGTTATATTTAATAATTTAGGCTGCTTTATTGACAAATTTTATGCAATTCATATGAGTCTTCATTGAGGCTTCAAACATGGACATAGATTTATAAGGCTAGCAAATGAAAGGTTATCCACAAATACTTTTTGCAATTTCAGAGCAAACTGACATTGGAGAAAAATTTTATTAATATTCTGTTTAGAAAATCTCTGAGTTTTTTGCATATCTCTTAAGTTCATTATGGCATTAGAACTCATAGTTAAAGAAATGAGCTCTAATTACTGCTTTACTTTCTTTGGATACACAGTGAGCTAACATGTAAGAATATTTTTTATCATCTACATTCCATTAATTTCTAAAAATTATACCAAAATGGCCTATATCAGTTCCCATTGCTGCAGCTAATCTAATCTTGCTAGCAGTATTTGCTTTAATTTATCTTCAAATTCCATCATAATCCTTAGCCTCTAAAGAAAGAGTAGCCCCGTTTCTAATATCTTCTTATCCTTAAATTTAAAAATATGGGAATTAGGTTTGCATTTTTTAACTATTTGATAAATGTATGACTTTATAGCGGATTATGATATAAAATAGTTTTGAAATGAAAAGAATTTTCGAAATCAGAATTAAATTGCTTTAGATAATTAAAGTATTATGTTAAATTACATTTAATCTAATAAAATATATTGCCTCATTTGCTTAATTTAGCTATGATAAACTAATAAGAATCTTAATGTTCAAATACTCTTTTAACTACATTCTAATAAAAATACCTTCATTGTATGTTTCTTCAAAAAGGATTAGTAAAATGTTTAGATATCAATTAATACTAGCAATAAATTGCTTCTAGTGAAATAGGATTCTTGAGACAATGGTTTTATTTCAGTAAGCTGATTTTTGGTGGTCATTTTATCCCTTTATAATTATAGTAGATTTCTTTAGTAACTAATATTAAAATCTCTCTAAATATGAGAGATACTTAAGAAAAAAGAGTAAGCTGAGCAAATATTAGATTGTACTATTATAGTGGACTGATAGAAAAGTGATAGAGCAGATAGTAGTAAATCTTTAAATGCTAAATATAAAATTCTTAAACTAAAAAGAATGAGAAAGCATAATTATGCAAATTAATTCTTAGCTTAATCAGGGTTGTAAAATAGCTAGAACTAGTATATCTGAATAATATCATGCTTTCATTTTTATATAGATCGGAGTAACTCTCTTGAACTTATTCAATCTTTATTACTCATGATTCTTCTTTCATATAACTTTAAATAAATTTACTACTTCACGATCCTTCTTAGATCTATCTAGTTCAAATCATTTTACTAGATTCAATTTATAATACCTTAGATTCTAATATGTAAATTTCTAAACTGTATGGGTTATAAGATAATTATCCCTAATATGCTTAAATCAAACGAAGAGAAAAGCAAAAATTCTTTTAGCATACTTAATTACAAAACTGTATTGATATTATGAGAAGAGTAAATAAATTTTTCGACAGTATTTATTAGCAGAACTATATAAAGAATTTTAGAAATTTTCAGTATAAATTAAAAAGATTAAAAGCTAATTGGTGATTATCTCTTTCTAGAGCAAACTTTTGTCTATTTATTTTAAAACAAATAATAAATTATTGAACTTATTTATAATAGATTTGATAAGTATCCTAGCTATCTTTCTTCTAGTTTTATTCAAAAAATTTAAATCTTGCAAGCTTTATTCAAATAAGAGCTCATTAATAGAAGAAGAAGACATATAAATTATAAAATAGTATCATAATACTTAAAGAAAGAAATTATTAAACCTTAGAAACAATCAAAATGAAACATACATCAGATACTAAATGTAATAAGGAAGTATTCCTTTCTTCTTAACATTAATAATCTTCATAACTTTGAAAATAAGGCGGCAAAATGATGTAACAGTTACTTTACACACAAATAGATCTAGAGGAATTTATTTAACAATTTATTCCTAAAGATTTATAAATTTCATTAGATTTATTACTTATTTATAGTTATATGCATAATAAGCATTATTACTTACATCAAATTGAGTATAATTGAAATAACTTAGTTAAATAGCTCCCTAGTTGAATTATTTAACTATATAATCTTTGCTTTTAGTAAAATAATCAAGATCAACTAGAAAGCTCTCGCTATTTTTTGTTTACTTGCTTTATTTTTAATCACCTCCATTTATTTTTATGACAAACAATGTCCTTTCAATTAACATTCTATGCTAAAATTTCTATTTAGTGAGATCAGATTAAAAAGTAAATTCTGAAAGAAAAATTATTTTAGTATTATTGCCAATAATATCTAATAAAGTCTATTTTCACTAAATATAACTCAAGCGTTCGATAATTATAATAAAAACTCAGCTTTATGCTATTGCGCTGAAAAACAATAAAGATAAATAGATAGAACTATTTAATTAAGCAACTATTCTAATAGTAAAATTATCTATCATCTACTATTTTTGGAATCTTCAAATGAAAATAAAATAGTTATAAGGTATTTAACAAGAAAAGCCTTTACAGTAAAATAAAACTGAATAGAAATGAATATGATAAGATACATTCAAATATAATAACTTACTAAAGTTATTAAATCCATTAAATCATAAATTACAACATAATTTTATTTAAATTCTTATATCTAATTATTTTATAACATATGAAAGCCACTTAATCCTTACTTTTCAAAATTTATTCTGCAGAAGATATCAAAAAAGAAGATTTATATTCTATAGATACTAAACACTAAAATAGTAAATTAAGAAGAATCTAAACTAATTAGACTAGCTAATTTTACCTTATCACTGCAATAGAAAATAACACTGTATATGCTGCTTTAATTGCAAAAAACAAATGAAATGTAAGTAATGTAAATTACAATTATATGCTTATTTAACTTATCCCAAGTAATAATAAAGCAGCAATTTAATTGGAACTATGTCAAAATGAGAAAATCTGTATTTAGAAATTTAAAGAAGCTACAGCAGCAGAAACTAATTGATAAACAAAATTAAAGTTCTGTTACAAACCAGATTCTTTTTTTTCAAAAATAGCAAAGCAAGTTTGTGGGAAAACTTTTTAAAATCTAGATATTTAAGAACTAGAAATCTAAGAGACAACTAGAAGTACTTATTTTAACTACTTCAAATTTATTTAACTTGTAAATGAGTTAATTAACAATCAATTCTCTCTATCAGATTGGAAAAATTAGGTAGTAAAGCGATGGAGAGCTGTAGTTTAAAATAAAGAGACACTTTTACTTTAACCAAAAAGAGAAAATTAAACTAAGAATTAGCATCATCAAGCTAATTAAAAAATCTCAAATAATTTTCAATCAAAAACATTAAGCAACTTTCAATAAAATTCTTAGGAGTGCTCAACTAGCGCTCAACCTATAAAGCCTGAAAAACCGTTTGAAAAAAATTATAGCGATTCTTAAAATGTTCAAAAGACTAATATCTAATAATCACAAAAAAACTAAACTAATCATCAATAATAACTAGTTTTAATTGGAGACTCTACTATTGATAACATCGCATGGGTTAAATAAGCTTAATTATCTATTCCCTTTCTTATTAAAGATAAATTACCTTAGTTTTAAGTTATCAACTATGCTGCAGATGGATTCACTAGTCAAGATGTTATAAACGGAAATAATCCTAGCATTTCCAAAGTGGCTCGTAGAAATATAGGAGATCCCTTTCCTAACGAATAATTTTTCTAACCACTGAAAGAGCTTCAAAAATTGTAAAATGTAAATTATATTATACTAAGTATAGGTGGAAATGATATTCGAGAAATTCTAGTAAGAATGAATCTTTTACCTTAAAGATTGATGTAATTGAAGAAGAATTATCGATAAATTTTAAACTAATGCTACGAGAAAACTACTAATTTAATTGTGATGTTATAGTATCGACCAAGTTTTAAAGATGACTAATATTATGGTGTATATAAAGCGATGGAGTAAACTTCCTTTGATGGAGATAGTATTGATAAAATAAATTACTTGATAGAAAGTATTTACAGGGAGTTTTTCGAAGAGTTCAGAAGAAAGAAAGTAGCAATAGTAGATTTACCTAATTCCTTTGATATTTTCGATTCTGATTTATATATTAAACAGATTGAACCGAGTTATAAAGGAGGTTAAATAATAGCAAAATTAATCGAATACGTAGTGAATAATAAAGATTTTAGTAAGTCATAAGTTTACAGTGTTGCAAATGAAAATGGAGAAGTTTGCGTAAAAGAAAATAAGGCTACCTTTTAATGAAGAATTAAAAATTTTAAAGTGGATGTTGGAATGAAGGGTTTGAAGGGATAATAAGAGGAGATAAATTCTAAATATCCTGAATAGTTAAAAAAATAGCAGAAAAAGACAAAAGATATTTTGGCACAAAGGTTTTATTGACATTTTTGATAAACAATATAAAAACCAATTTTTTTAATTTGGTTTAATTTGAATACTTTTAAAATAGGATGGATTAACTGTGTTCATATATCTAGTTTCTAAATTTTCTATTTTAATATACTATTAATTAAATTATTTTAAAATTACCATTAAGTTTCTTTTTTTTAGACAACATAATAATCTAAAGTTGATATGCATACTTTTTTTATAATTTTTACTAAAATTTGCTTTTTTACATTTTATACTGGATTAAAAAAGGTTTTATATTCTATTGATTCATAGTGATATTTCTGCTTGCAACAGGAGAGACCATCCTGTAATAATTAAGTTTCTTTTGAAGATATATAGGTAATTATTTTTCTAAAGATTTAAAGCTAATTTAGAAAGTAAATTTCACAAATCTCAGCCTGAGTAAGACATAAAGAAAGTTAGTTGAATAAACATAGGCTATTATTGCTTATAAATTGGCGATACATAATAATTAATACAGAAACGGAAAATATACTTAATAAACCTGACAATTTTTTAATATATTAGCTCAATTAGAATAAAAAAAGTGCATAATACTGCTATATTTAAATAGATAAGTCTCGATGTTGGCAAGTAATAAAAGAGATGCTAATTTCATATATTTTAAGAAATTAAAGAAGCATATGACTTTAAAATGCTACAGTAAACTTTATTTTATATTTGATCTATATATTTGTATCTAGTCATTTCACGTATATTCAAATTAAGCTTATCTCTAAGTAGAATCTTTATGTTGAACTTATTGATAAAAATAGGTGTTCTTAAATAATTTTAAGTAAAACCTCTTTAAAGACTGATTCAGTAATTATAAAAATTTTAGAATTAGATAAGAGTCAAAAAATCTATATTATATATGTAATTTACTCTTCTCTCTGTTGTAACTTTTAATTATGGATAGTTTGACTTCTAAGTTTTAGTATAATTAATTAATAAAAATATTAATAAAATTTTAGTTCTTTGGTTTCTCTCTATGTCATATAATAAAAGAAAAGAACTAAATACTAACTACCTTAAGAACATGCGATATAAATCTAGCAATAATATTTTCTAATTTTCTTTGTAGAAAATTAGTATTAACACTTTGAAATATCTAACACTTTTGGGAATAAAAAAGTTTGAAAGCTAGATTTATAAAGAATATTGCAAATATATAATAAAGATTTTTAGCTTTCACAGCTTTGTTAGATGCTTTACTATAAATGATTGCTTTTAAAATAAAAATTACTTTTGATGTTTAAAACTTTTAAAAGCTGAAATTTTATTAAGAGTTCTTTACAAATCGTTCTAAATAAAATCTCTATAATAAATCTGCTGTGTAATTCCAGTTGTTTTTTCCACTATTTTTTTCTATTATGCTTTGGTATTTCTTCGTCATTTAGGTGATTCACAACTAAGATGCGTTATATTTAATAATTTAGGCTGCTTTATTGACAAATTTTATGCAATTCATATGAGTCTTCATTGAGGCTTCAAACATGGACATAGATTTATAAGGCTAGCAAATGAAAGGTTATCCACAAATACTTTTTGCAATTTCAGAGCAAACTGACATTGGAGAAAAATTTTATTAATATTCTGTTTAGAAAATCTCTGAGTTTTTTGCATATCTCTTAAGTTCATTATGGCATTAGAACTCATAGTTAAAGAAATGAGCTCTAATTACTGCTTTACTTTCTTTGGATACACAGTGAGCTAACATGTAAGAATATTTTTTATCATCTACATTCCATTAATTTCTAAAAATTATACCAAAATGGCCTATATCAGTTCCCATTGCTGCAGCTAATCTAATCTTGCTAGCAGTATTTGCTTTAATTTATCTTCAAATTCCATCATAATCCTTAGCCTCTAAAGAAAGAGTAGCCCCGTTTCTAATATCTTCTTATCCTTAAATTTAAAAATATGGGAATTAGGTTTGCATTTTTTAACTATTTGATAAATGTATGACTTTATAGCGGATTATGATATAAAATAGTTTTGAAATGAAAAGAATTTTCGAAATCAGAATTAAATTGCTTTAGATAATTAAAGTATTATGTTAAATTACATTTAATCTAATAAAATATATTGCCTCATTTGCTTAATTTAGCTATGATAAACTAATAAGAATCTTAATGTTCAAATACTCTTTTAACTACATTCTAATAAAAATACCTTCATTGTATGTTTCTTCAAAAAGGATTAGTAAAATGTTTAGATATCAATTAATACTAGCAATAAATTGCTTCTAGTGAAATAGGATTCTTGAGACAATGGTTTTATTTCAGTAAGCTGATTTTTGGTGGTCATTTTATCCCTTTATAATTATAGTAGATTTCTTTAGTAACTAATATTAAAATCTCTCTAAATATGAGAGATACTTAAGAAAAAAGAGTAAGCTGAGCAAATATTAGATTGTACTATTATAGTGGACTGATAGAAAAGTGATAGAGCAGATAGTAGTAAATCTTTAAATGCTAAATATAAAATTCTTAAACTAAAAAGAATGAGAAAGCATAATTATGCAAATTAATTCTTAGCTTAATCAGGGTTGTAAAATAGCTAGAACTAGTATATCTGAATAATATCATGCTTTCATTTTTATATAGATCGGAGTAACTCTCTTGAACTTATTCAATCTTTATTACTCATGATTCTTCTTTCATATAACTTTAAATAAATTTACTACTTCACGATCCTTCTTAGATCTATCTAGTTCAAATCATTTTACTAGATTCAATTTATAATACCTTAGATTCTAATATGTAAATTTCTAAACTGTATGGGTTATAAGATAATTATCCCTAATATGCTTAAATCAAACGAAGAGAAAAGCAAAAATTCTTTTAGCATACTTAATTACAAAACTGTATTGATATTATGAGAAGAGTAAATAAATTTTTCGACAGTATTTATTAGCAGAACTATATAAAGAATTTTAGAAATTTTCAGTATAAATTAAAAAGATTAAAAGCTAATTGGTGATTATCTCTTTCTAGAGCAAACTTTTGTCTATTTATTTTAAAACAAATAATAAATTATTGAACTTATTTATAATAGATTTGATAAGTATCCTAGCTATCTTTCTTCTAGTTTTATTCAAAAAATTTAAATCTTGCAAGCTTTATTCAAATAAGAGCTCATTAATAGAAGAAGAAGACATATAAATTATAAAATAGTATCATAATACTTAAAGAAAGAAATTATTAAACCTTAGAAACAATCAAAATGAAACATACATCAGATACTAAATGTAATAAGGAAGTATTCCTTTCTTCTTAACATTAATAATCTTCATAACTTTGAAAATAAGGCGGCAAAATGATGTAACAGTTACTTTACACACAAATAGATCTAGAGGAATTTATTTAACAATTTATTCCTAAAGATTTATAAATTTCATTAGATTTATTACTTATTTATAGTTATATGCATAATAAGCATTATTACTTACATCAAATTGAGTATAATTGAAATAACTTAGTTAAATAGCTCCCTAGTTGAATTATTTAACTATATAATCTTTGCTTTTAGTAAAATAATCAAGATCAACTAGAAAGCTCTCGCTATTTTTTGTTTACTTGCTTTATTTTTAATCACCTCCATTTATTTTTATGACAAACAATGTCCTTTCAATTAACATTCTATGCTAAAATTTCTATTTAGTGAGATCAGATTAAAAAGTAAATTCTGAAAGAAAAATTATTTTAGTATTATTGCCAATAATATCTAATAAAGTCTATTTTCACTAAATATAACTCAAGCGTTCGATAATTATAATAAAAACTCAGCTTTATGCTATTGCGCTGAAAAACAATAAAGATAAATAGATAGAACTATTTAATTAAGCAACTATTCTAATAGTAAAATTATCTATCATCTACTATTTTTGGAATCTTCAAATGAAAATAAAATAGTTATAAGGTATTTAACAAGAAAAGCCTTTACAGTAAAATAAAACTGAATAGAAATGAATATGATAAGATACATTCAAATATAATAACTTACTAAAGTTATTAAATCCATTAAATCATAAATTACAACATAATTTTATTTAAATTCTTATATCTAATTATTTTATAACATATGAAAGCCACTTAATCCTTACTTTTCAAAATTTATTCTGCAGAAGATATCAAAAAAGAAGATTTATATTCTATAGATACTAAACACTAAAATAGTAAATTAAGAAGAATCTAAACTAATTAGACTAGCTAATTTTACCTTATCACTGCAATAGAAAATAACACTGTATATGCTGCTTTAATTGCAAAAAACAAATGAAATGTAAGTAATGTAAATTACAATTATATGCTTATTTAACTTATCCCAAGTAATAATAAAGCAGCAATTTAATTGGAACTATGTCAAAATGAGAAAATCTGTATTTAGAAATTTAAAGAAGCTACAGCAGCAGAAACTAATTGATAAACAAAATTAAAGTTCTGTTACAAACCAGATTCTTTTTTTTCAAAAATAGCAAAGCAAGTTTGTGGGAAAACTTTTTAAAATCTAGATATTTAAGAACTAGAAATCTAAGAGACAACTAGAAGTACTTATTTTAACTACTTCAAATTTATTTAACTTGTAAATGAGTTAATTAACAATCAATTCTCTCTATCAGATTGGAAAAATTAGGTAGTAAAGCGATGGAGAGCTGTAGTTTAAAATAAAGAGACACTTTTACTTTAACCAAAAAGAGAAAATTAAACTAAGAATTAGCATCATCAAGCTAATTAAAAAATCTCAAATAATTTTCAATCAAAAACATTAAGCAACTTTCAATAAAATTCTTAGGAGTGCTCAACTAGCGCTCAACCTATAAAGCCTGAAAAACCGTTTGAAAAAAATTATAGCGATTCTTAAAATGTTCAAAAGACTAATATCTAATAATCACAAAAAAACTAAACTAATCATCAATAATAACTAGTTTTAATTGGAGACTCTACTATTGATAACATCGCATGGGTTAAATAAGCTTAATTATCTATTCCCTTTCTTATTAAAGATAAATTACCTTAGTTTTAAGTTATCAACTATGCTGCAGATGGATTCACTAGTCAAGATGTTATAAACGGAAATAATCCTAGCATTTCCAAAGTGGCTCGTAGAAATATAGGAGATCCCTTTCCTAACGAATAATTTTTCTAACCACTGAAAGAGCTTCAAAAATTGTAAAATGTAAATTATATTATACTAAGTATAGGTGGAAATGATATTCGAGAAATTCTAGTAAGAATGAATCTTTTACCTTAAAGATTGATGTAATTGAAGAAGAATTATCGATAAATTTTAAACTAATGCTACGAGAAAACTACTAATTTAATTGTGATGTTATAGTATCGACCAAGTTTTAAAGATGACTAATATTATGGTGTATATAAAGCGATGGAGTAAACTTCCTTTGATGGAGATAGTATTGATAAAATAAATTACTTGATAGAAAGTATTTACAGGGAGTTTTTCGAAGAGTTCAGAAGAAAGAAAGTAGCAATAGTAGATTTACCTAATTCCTTTGATATTTTCGATTCTGATTTATATATTAAACAGATTGAACCGAGTTATAAAGGAGGTTAAATAATAGCAAAATTAATCGAATACGTAGTGAATAATAAAGATTTTAGTAAGTCATAAGTTTACAGTGTTGCAAATGAAAATGGAGAAGTTTGCGTAAAAGAAAATAAGGCTACCTTTTAATGAAGAATTAAAAATTTTAAAGTGGATGTTGGAATGAAGGGTTTGAAGGGATAATAAGAGGAGATAAATTCTAAATATCCTGAATAGTTAAAAAAATAGCAGAAAAAGACAAAAGATATTTTGGCACAAAGGTTTTATTGACATTTTTGATAAACAATATAAAAACCAATTTTTTTAATTTGGTTTAATTTGAATACTTTTAAAATAGGATGGATTAACTGTGTTCATATATCTAGTTTCTAAATTTTCTATTTTAATATACTATTAATTAAATTATTTTAAAATTACCATTAAGTTTCTTTTTTTTAGACAACATAATAATCTAAAGTTGATATGCATACTTTTTTTATAATTTTTACTAAAATTTGCTTTTTTACATTTTATACTGGATTAAAAAAGGTTTTATATTCTATTGATTCATAGTGATATTTCTGCTTGCAACAGGAGAGACCATCCTGTAATAATTAAGTTTCTTTTGAAGATATATAGGTAATTATTTTTCTAAAGATTTAAAGCTAATTTAGAAAGTAAATTTCACAAATCTCAGCCTGAGTAAGACATAAAGAAAGTTAGTTGAATAAACATAGGCTATTATTGCTTATAAATTGGCGATACATAATAATTAATACAGAAACGGAAAATATACTTAATAAACCTGACAATTTTTTAATATATTAGCTCAATTAGAATAAAAAAAGTGCATAATACTGCTATATTTAAATAGATAAGTCTCGATGTTGGCAAGTAATAAAAGAGATGCTAATTTCATATATTTTAAGAAATTAAAGAAGCATATGACTTTAAAATGCTACAGTAAACTTTATTTTATATTTGATCTATATATTTGTATCTAGTCATTTCACGTATATTCAAATTAAGCTTATCTCTAAGTAGAATCTTTATGTTGAACTTATTGATAAAAATAGGTGTTCTTAAATAATTTTAAGTAAAACCTCTTTAAAGACTGATTCAGTAATTATAAAAATTTTAGAATTAGATAAGAGTCAAAAAATCTATATTATATATGTAATTTACTCTTCTCTCTGTTGTAACTTTTAATTATGGATAGTTTGACTTCTAAGTTTTAGTATAATTAATTAATAAAAATATTAATAAAATTTTAGTTCTTTGGTTTCTCTCTATGTCATATAATAAAAGAAAAGAACTAAATACTAACTACCTTAAGAACATGCGATATAAATCTAGCAATAATATTTTCTAATTTTCTTTGTAGAAAATTAGTATTAACACTTTGAAATATCTAACACTTTTGGGAATAAAAAAGTTTGAAAGCTAGATTTATAAAGAATATTGCAAATATATAATAAAGATTTTTAGCTTTCACAGCTTTGTTAGATGCTTTACTATAAATGATTGCTTTTAAAATAAAAATTACTTTTGATGTTTAAAACTTTTAAAAGCTGAAATTTTATTAAGAGTTCTTTACAAATCGTTCTAAATAAAATCTCTATAATAAATCTGCTGTGTAATTCCAGTTGTTTTTTCCACTATTTTTTTCTATTATGCTTTGGTATTTCTTCGTCATTTAGGTGATTCACAACTAAGATGCGTTATATTTAATAATTTAGGCTGCTTTATTGACAAATTTTATGCAATTCATATGAGTCTTCATTGAGGCTTCAAACATGGACATAGATTTATAAGGCTAGCAAATGAAAGGTTATCCACAAATACTTTTTGCAATTTCAGAGCAAACTGACATTGGAGAAAAATTTTATTAATATTCTGTTTAGAAAATCTCTGAGTTTTTTGCATATCTCTTAAGTTCATTATGGCATTAGAACTCATAGTTAAAGAAATGAGCTCTAATTACTGCTTTACTTTCTTTGGATACACAGTGAGCTAACATGTAAGAATATTTTTTATCATCTACATTCCATTAATTTCTAAAAATTATACCAAAATGGCCTATATCAGTTCCCATTGCTGCAGCTAATCTAATCTTGCTAGCAGTATTTGCTTTAATTTATCTTCAAATTCCATCATAATCCTTAGCCTCTAAAGAAAGAGTAGCCCCGTTTCTAATATCTTCTTATCCTTAAATTTAAAAATATGGGAATTAGGTTTGCATTTTTTAACTATTTGATAAATGTATGACTTTATAGCGGATTATGATATAAAATAGTTTTGAAATGAAAAGAATTTTCGAAATCAGAATTAAATTGCTTTAGATAATTAAAGTATTATGTTAAATTACATTTAATCTAATAAAATATATTGCCTCATTTGCTTAATTTAGCTATGATAAACTAATAAGAATCTTAATGTTCAAATACTCTTTTAACTACATTCTAATAAAAATACCTTCATTGTATGTTTCTTCAAAAAGGATTAGTAAAATGTTTAGATATCAATTAATACTAGCAATAAATTGCTTCTAGTGAAATAGGATTCTTGAGACAATGGTTTTATTTCAGTAAGCTGATTTTTGGTGGTCATTTTATCCCTTTATAATTATAGTAGATTTCTTTAGTAACTAATATTAAAATCTCTCTAAATATGAGAGATACTTAAGAAAAAAGAGTAAGCTGAGCAAATATTAGATTGTACTATTATAGTGGACTGATAGAAAAGTGATAGAGCAGATAGTAGTAAATCTTTAAATGCTAAATATAAAATTCTTAAACTAAAAAGAATGAGAAAGCATAATTATGCAAATTAATTCTTAGCTTAATCAGGGTTGTAAAATAGCTAGAACTAGTATATCTGAATAATATCATGCTTTCATTTTTATATAGATCGGAGTAACTCTCTTGAACTTATTCAATCTTTATTACTCATGATTCTTCTTTCATATAACTTTAAATAAATTTACTACTTCACGATCCTTCTTAGATCTATCTAGTTCAAATCATTTTACTAGATTCAATTTATAATACCTTAGATTCTAATATGTAAATTTCTAAACTGTATGGGTTATAAGATAATTATCCCTAATATGCTTAAATCAAACGAAGAGAAAAGCAAAAATTCTTTTAGCATACTTAATTACAAAACTGTATTGATATTATGAGAAGAGTAAATAAATTTTTCGACAGTATTTATTAGCAGAACTATATAAAGAATTTTAGAAATTTTCAGTATAAATTAAAAAGATTAAAAGCTAATTGGTGATTATCTCTTTCTAGAGCAAACTTTTGTCTATTTATTTTAAAACAAATAATAAATTATTGAACTTATTTATAATAGATTTGATAAGTATCCTAGCTATCTTTCTTCTAGTTTTATTCAAAAAATTTAAATCTTGCAAGCTTTATTCAAATAAGAGCTCATTAATAGAAGAAGAAGACATATAAATTATAAAATAGTATCATAATACTTAAAGAAAGAAATTATTAAACCTTAGAAACAATCAAAATGAAACATACATCAGATACTAAATGTAATAAGGAAGTATTCCTTTCTTCTTAACATTAATAATCTTCATAACTTTGAAAATAAGGCGGCAAAATGATGTAACAGTTACTTTACACACAAATAGATCTAGAGGAATTTATTTAACAATTTATTCCTAAAGATTTATAAATTTCATTAGATTTATTACTTATTTATAGTTATATGCATAATAAGCATTATTACTTACATCAAATTGAGTATAATTGAAATAACTTAGTTAAATAGCTCCCTAGTTGAATTATTTAACTATATAATCTTTGCTTTTAGTAAAATAATCAAGATCAACTAGAAAGCTCTCGCTATTTTTTGTTTACTTGCTTTATTTTTAATCACCTCCATTTATTTTTATGACAAACAATGTCCTTTCAATTAACATTCTATGCTAAAATTTCTATTTAGTGAGATCAGATTAAAAAGTAAATTCTGAAAGAAAAATTATTTTAGTATTATTGCCAATAATATCTAATAAAGTCTATTTTCACTAAATATAACTCAAGCGTTCGATAATTATAATAAAAACTCAGCTTTATGCTATTGCGCTGAAAAACAATAAAGATAAATAGATAGAACTATTTAATTAAGCAACTATTCTAATAGTAAAATTATCTATCATCTACTATTTTTGGAATCTTCAAATGAAAATAAAATAGTTATAAGGTATTTAACAAGAAAAGCCTTTACAGTAAAATAAAACTGAATAGAAATGAATATGATAAGATACATTCAAATATAATAACTTACTAAAGTTATTAAATCCATTAAATCATAAATTACAACATAATTTTATTTAAATTCTTATATCTAATTATTTTATAACATATGAAAGCCACTTAATCCTTACTTTTCAAAATTTATTCTGCAGAAGATATCAAAAAAGAAGATTTATATTCTATAGATACTAAACACTAAAATAGTAAATTAAGAAGAATCTAAACTAATTAGACTAGCTAATTTTACCTTATCACTGCAATAGAAAATAACACTGTATATGCTGCTTTAATTGCAAAAAACAAATGAAATGTAAGTAATGTAAATTACAATTATATGCTTATTTAACTTATCCCAAGTAATAATAAAGCAGCAATTTAATTGGAACTATGTCAAAATGAGAAAATCTGTATTTAGAAATTTAAAGAAGCTACAGCAGCAGAAACTAATTGATAAACAAAATTAAAGTTCTGTTACAAACCAGATTCTTTTTTTTCAAAAATAGCAAAGCAAGTTTGTGGGAAAACTTTTTAAAATCTAGATATTTAAGAACTAGAAATCTAAGAGACAACTAGAAGTACTTATTTTAACTACTTCAAATTTATTTAACTTGTAAATGAGTTAATTAACAATCAATTCTCTCTATCAGATTGGAAAAATTAGGTAGTAAAGCGATGGAGAGCTGTAGTTTAAAATAAAGAGACACTTTTACTTTAACCAAAAAGAGAAAATTAAACTAAGAATTAGCATCATCAAGCTAATTAAAAAATCTCAAATAATTTTCAATCAAAAACATTAAGCAACTTTCAATAAAATTCTTAGGAGTGCTCAACTAGCGCTCAACCTATAAAGCCTGAAAAACCGTTTGAAAAAAATTATAGCGATTCTTAAAATGTTCAAAAGACTAATATCTAATAATCACAAAAAAACTAAACTAATCATCAATAATAACTAGTTTTAATTGGAGACTCTACTATTGATAACATCGCATGGGTTAAATAAGCTTAATTATCTATTCCCTTTCTTATTAAAGATAAATTACCTTAGTTTTAAGTTATCAACTATGCTGCAGATGGATTCACTAGTCAAGATGTTATAAACGGAAATAATCCTAGCATTTCCAAAGTGGCTCGTAGAAATATAGGAGATCCCTTTCCTAACGAATAATTTTTCTAACCACTGAAAGAGCTTCAAAAATTGTAAAATGTAAATTATATTATACTAAGTATAGGTGGAAATGATATTCGAGAAATTCTAGTAAGAATGAATCTTTTACCTTAAAGATTGATGTAATTGAAGAAGAATTATCGATAAATTTTAAACTAATGCTACGAGAAAACTACTAATTTAATTGTGATGTTATAGTATCGACCAAGTTTTAAAGATGACTAATATTATGGTGTATATAAAGCGATGGAGTAAACTTCCTTTGATGGAGATAGTATTGATAAAATAAATTACTTGATAGAAAGTATTTACAGGGAGTTTTTCGAAGAGTTCAGAAGAAAGAAAGTAGCAATAGTAGATTTACCTAATTCCTTTGATATTTTCGATTCTGATTTATATATTAAACAGATTGAACCGAGTTATAAAGGAGGTTAAATAATAGCAAAATTAATCGAATACGTAGTGAATAATAAAGATTTTAGTAAGTCATAAGTTTACAGTGTTGCAAATGAAAATGGAGAAGTTTGCGTAAAAGAAAATAAGGCTACCTTTTAATGAAGAATTAAAAATTTTAAAGTGGATGTTGGAATGAAGGGTTTGAAGGGATAATAAGAGGAGATAAATTCTAAATATCCTGAATAGTTAAAAAAATAGCAGAAAAAATCAAGCAAGTTTTTTTGCTGCAGATTATTTTGATAATTTAAATAAAATTATTTTTTGATTATTTTTTCATAATTTTTTAACCTTCTTGATCTTTAGTAAGAAAATTGTTATGTTATTATAATAAATCTCTAATTTTTTTAAGTTTAGTCGTAAGCAAACTTAATGTTCGTGAATTCTAAGAAACATAAATCTCTTTAGATCTATAGTGAATCACATTAAATATTTTTTAGACATGTCCTAAACTACAAAAATTTCATATATGTTAAATGTAAGAGTTATTAAATTATCAATCAACCATCTTTCTTATATATTAAATATATAGGTAAATTCCAGTTAGAATAACTTTTCTTTTTTCACAAAAAATTACGAATTAAATTTAGAAGGTAATCTATTTAATCTAAGATTCTTTATTCTAGACGAATAAGTAAAGACTTTAATTAAGAAAATTTAGGAATTTTCTTAAACTGCCTTCTTAATGTTTTAATAAATTTATATTGTTTAAAATTATTGCTGCAACTTTAATAATATCCTTTGCAAACATTTACGTAAAACTTTGATTTTCTTCTTTTGTATATATGTTTCAAGAGTTTATGTTTATAAGATTCATGATAGCATAACTGTATTAATTATCTTTTGCTAGATAATGTCTAAGTTTAATTAGTTATATGCTATTTTCTATATTTTACTTTATATTTTTTCTTCGCTTGAATTTTATTTTTTCTTGATAAATCAGCTTTAATTTATTTTTTATATTTTTCTTGTTTTTGTTTAATTTCGGAACTAATTTTCCTCACATTAACTAATATTGAAAGATATTATAAATTTACTCATACTAGAATGCTGAAATAAATTAATGTAAGCTGGATTGATTTGGTTTAATGGTATAAACTTTTTAGTAAATCCTTAGGCTAAATTTTATTTTATTTGAGTTGATTCGATTCATTTTATTTTGCTTTGATGCTCATATCTGTTGTAATTTTATGAGATTTATTTATAACTGAATAGACGCTAAGACTTTAAATTAGAGAAATGTATATAGTTGGTTTTATCTTGTTACTGTCGCATAATAGAGTCTTAAACTATCACACTACAATTAATATTCATTCTAATTGTCTTATTTTCAATCCTTGATTCAAGCAATAGGGCTTATTATGATATCATTAAGATTTCATCTATCATTCTATCATTTATGCAACTTCTTTTCTTCAAAGACTTTTCATAAAAAAAAGAATTTTAATGGATATTTGATAGCGATTATAATCTGTATAATTGTAAAGATGTAAAGTTTATAATTCGGAAATTTTTTAAATGTATATGATTTTGATTTGTAAAGAAAAAGATTATTCAAGAATATATTTTGTGAGAATTATTATGAAAATTATCATTAGAGAGAACATAATAAAGGTATATTAAATGTTAGCAAGTAATAATAATAATTCTTATATCATATATACACCAATCTTTAACTCTTTCATATATAATTAAAAATAATAAGATATTTTAAAGCTGAAAAACTAAATTTTTTTAAAAGTTCACCGAGGATATCCATTAACTTTATTTCCGGTCTATCCATTTCTTTGCCTCTTTGGATTGTCTTCTACATATGTTGCCGAATTTACATTTTTCTCTGGTTATTATTACTTTTAGTTCTCCATCACATTCTTATTAAAATATTCTATTCTTCAGTTAAAATTTATGCCATTTTCTTTTATTTGAAAAACTTCATCTATTTTGGAAAAACTGTAGATTTACGATCTACTAAAATCTTTATTATTCACTACGTATTCGATTAATTTTGCTATTATTTAACCTCCTTTATAACTCGGTTCAATCTGTTTAATATATAAATCAGAATCGAAAATATCAAAGGAATTAGGTAAATCTACTATTGCTACTTTCTTTCTTCTGAACTCTTCGAAAAGCTCACTGTAAAATTTTTCTATCAAGCAATTTATTTTATAAATGTCATTCCAACCTAAAGGGATTTACCCCGACGTTTAATTTCCACCATGATATTAGTTGTTGTAAAAACTTGGTAAATACTATAACATCACAATCAAATTAGTAGTTTTCTTATAGCATTGATTTAAAATTTAGATATAGTTATTCTTCAATTAATTCAATCTTTAAGGTAAAAGATACTCGCTTCTTATATTTTCTTGAATATCATTCGCATCTATGCTTAGTAGAATATAGTTAACATTTTACAGATTTTAAATTTCCATTAGTGACTATTAGAAATATTAAATAATTAATCCTTATTAAGCTAAATTGATTTCTTAAAGCCAAGGTAATACATTTTTAATAAATTAAGGAATGGACCACTTAGCTTATTTGACCCATACGATTTTATCAATAATTAAGTCCCCAGCTTAAGAGAGTTATTATTAAGGATTATTTTAGTTTTTTAAGATTATTAGATATTATTTTTTTGAATATCTTAAGAATTGTGGCATTTACGATTATTTTAGTGATCAAATTCATTAACCGAAACTTTATTGGAGCTTTTCTATGAGCTAGATAGCTATCTTTATTATTCATCTTGTAATGAAGGACTTAAAATATCATTTCTTTTAACGTGTAAAATATTAAACTCTTTATTTTATTTTTTATTGTATTAGTTATTGTTTTTTATTTTTCACTTAAAACTAGCCTTATTTTCTTTTACGCGAACTTCTCCATTTTCATTTGCAACACTGTAAACATATGACTTACTAAAATTTTTATTATTCACTACGTATTCGATTAATTTTGCTATTATTTAACCTCCTTTATAACTCGGTTCAATCTGTTTAGTATATAAATCAGAATCGAAAATATCAAAGGAATTAGGTAAATCTACTATTGCTACTTTCTTTCTTCTGAACTCTTCGAAAAACTCCCTGTAAATACTTTCTATCAAGTAATTTACTTTATCAATACTATTTCCAGCACACAAGGAAGTTTACTCCATCGCTTTATATACACCATAATATTAATCATCATTGAAACTTGGTCTATATTATAGCATCACAATCAAATTGGTATTTTTTTAATAGCATTGATTTAAAATTTATCGATAGTTCTTCTTCAATTACATCAATCTTTAAGGTAAAAGATGTATCTTTCCTAGAATTTCTCGAATATCATTTCCACCTATACTTAGTATAATATACTTTACATTTTACAATTTTTGAAGCTCTTTCAGTGGTTAGAAAAATTATTCGTTAGGAAAGAGATCTCCTTAATTTCTACGAGCCACTTTGGAAATGATAAGATTATTTCCGTTTATAACATCTTGACTAGTGAATCCATCTACAGCATAGTTGATAACTTAAAACTAAGGTAATTTATCTTTAATAAGTGAGGGTATAGATAATTAAGCTTATTTAACCCATGCGATGTTATCAATAGTAGAGTCTCCAATTAAAACTAGTTATTATTGATGATTAGTTTAGTTTTCCTAATATTAAAATTTATTATTTTTTTGAATATGCTAGATATTATAATTATGGTTTAGTATTTATTCAGATTAATTATACGGAAAGCTAATAGTTTATTTCTTAGAGTTAAATAGATTATTGTATAATGACTCTTGTAATTAAAAATTTTGAATGGATTTTTCATTCGAACGATTGTAATAATCGTTTTAGTTTTCTCTTTCTTGATAAGTTTTTTATTGATTACTATTTTTAAGTGTTTGTTCCCACCCCATTTAAATATTTTATATTCATTCTGAATGATCAAAAGGATAGTTTATTATCTCTGAGACTATCTCGATGAATTTTAAGCAGTTTAACTTTCTACTTCTTAAAGCTTCTTAATTGAATAGCTTTTCAATCTTTAGTATTTCGAAAGTGTTGCCACTAATTTGCTCAGCTATTTTCGATAAAACAATTAATGAACATGAGCAAGTCTCAGATTAAGATTACCAAACTTATCCAGTTCCTAATACTCTTTAAAATTACTCAATATATTCGTTCTATTCTTGATAAAATTGAACTTGAAAGCACAATTAACTATTTTGGGGTTAGCAGTGAATTAACATATATTTTTAAATTGTTCCATCTACGTTCCATTTATTTTTCGCAATGAATCCCGCATGAACATAATTATTTTCTATTACAGTGATAATGGAAATCTAACTGTATTAAGAGATTTAGATTTTGTGTCATCTTCCTTAATTGTCTTTAATTTCTAAAGAAATGTCACTAAGATTCCTAATATCTCTTTCGCTCTTTATATAAAAGCTTAAGGTTTGACTGTAACTCATTTTTATAAAGATAAATTGATAGAGCGCATTTAAAGGAAATTATATTGTAATTATTGATTGAAATAGACTTTAACAGATTTATTGATACATTTATTACAACATATTTCTATATTTCTTTTATATTAAATTCTTATTACTCCCATTTTATAAATGCCATTTACCCATTAAACTTATCAATCTACACTTACTTTTCCAAATCTAATGTAAAAATATATCAGGTGAATAAATATTAGCTTTATGTTTTAGTTAAATATAATTAGTGATTTTCTGAATGCATTAATATAGAAAAGTAAAGAGGAAAAGCTTAGCTAATAGACACTTAAGGAGCATAATGATAATTAGAGTAAATAGATGTTATTAGATTTATTAATATAAAAATTAATAAAATCAAAATACATTTAGCATTTTCCTTTATGATCAGATTCTGTTATAAAGTAAATCTATATCAGAAGCTTAATTAAAGTAGCCTTGCTGAAGATTTTAATTTATAGAAGATTAAAATTAATAAACCTTATAATTTATTAGTAGCCAAATAAAGTTATTTCAAATAAAACCATTTAGTTTACATTTATCACTAGTGTAACTTTTGCACTAGCAAAGGTCTCCAATTTAATTAATTTTAAATTTAGAAATAAAGCTTAAAAACAGAATAAAATATAAAAGCTATGGACAATTAATAAAATGCAGAATGTCTTTCTGTTTCAATAAGAGACTGCTATAAAACCTTCCTTCAATTTATTTTATTAACTCTTGCAAGAAAAATTATTAATGTTAAGTGAGCAAATCTTTTCTAGCTATAGATAATTAACTCTATTAAATTAAGAAAATTTACCTAACTAAATCTAGCTATAATGTCTTTTTATTTCATTATTCACCATAATAAAGAGAATAGCACAAAAAATCTTTATATAACAGTGGCAATTGAGAATTAGTCTATACAATAGGATTTTAAACTAGCAAGATCTTATTTACACTCAGTTGATAGTTCTATACTTAATAGTTACTTCTCTTTCATAAGAATCTAACTATTTATTCGAGCCTTCAAGTTTAAATATTTTCTTTAAAAAGACCATAGACTAATTGCCAAAGCTTGCTTTAAGAAATAGATTATTTTCTATTTGATATAAAGAATCATACATTTTGATGCTAGATTATGGTTTTTAAGCTAGTTTGAAGTTATTTAATATTTAACTATATTAAATGCCTTCATTTAAATTAGCAAAATAATTTAAAATAGTTATATCATATTCTTTCCAGAATTATAGGAGACTGACTAAGTTAATTATAAAGGAATCATTTATAGCCAGATTATTTTTTGGTCAACTCAAACCCTTAAAAACTTTAAATTTAAAGATAAAAGAAGAAATAACTTTAGTAATGAAATGAAGAATCAAAGATAAAAAGCTTTAAATTAGTCTATTAATAATACTATTACTATATAGCAACCTGGAAGTAATCCACTATGCTACAATATTAGTTGGAAAAAAAGATTCAAAATTGAATATTTACTATAACTATGTAGGCTTTTTTATCACTTCATTTTAAAGCTATATACTTCTCCAAATTTTTAGAAATATCTATAATTATAGTTTTGATTATATGCATTATAGTAATAAAATTAAGACTGAAACAAGTGTTTAGATTTATATTTTCTTCCAATATAAGAGAAACATTAGAAGGAAATGATTATATCTCTCTCCTAAAAGATGATAACTTCTCTACAATCGTTTGATTTATCACTAATATTAACAAAGAGTAATTTTAACGTTCTTAATCTTATTTTAAATTTGATTATATACTTGACTGAAAGAAAGTAGATTTTAATTCTAATTCTTTGATTGCTTACTTAATTTTGTAAAATTTGCTGAAGAAAAAGACTTCCATTTTGCTTTTTATTTTGCAGCTATTAGAACTAAGTTAAGTTTTTATTCATTTTAGCCATTTCTTTTAGTTATACTTCAAACTTTTTGCAAGGCATCATTTTCTTCTGTCATTTTTTGGATTTCTATAAAAGTTTATCTAGCTGATTTTTCTGTATTCGCAATACTTTTTAAACTCTTTATCTACTCTTAAATTACTCTAAATAGCTCTTCATGTTCAATCTTACTTACCATTTGAGACTTAAATTGTATATAGTCCAAAAAAACTTAAGAGGCTTTTAGCGCTTATTTTAATTAATTCAACCATTTTAACAGTGTAAGAATTAATGTAGGAGGAAGCTAAAGACAAAGGCAGAAAATTTAGCTAAAATAAAAAATCAAACTAGGCTCTCCTTAATGAATAAAAAGGAGAAGCTGATGAAGGTTAAAAATGAAATGAGTTTGAATTTTAATCCTATAAAAGCTTTAAAAAAAGGATATACAATCCTGTTTACAAATTTAAAGGAACTATTGATTTTGGTACTCAATTAAAACTATCTGTCGAAATTTATTCGAAAGTAGAGGAAGAAAAATTACCTTTATTTGGTAAATATAGTACATTAGTGGAATTTAGCGAGGAAATTACAAGTGGAAAAGTTGGTATGAAACGTTTCTATGCTAAATGAGACGATCTATAGAGAGAGAAATTAGACAAAGACTAATTAGCAAAAGCGTATTATTATGGAAAAAGGTTGGTTGCTGTATCTGAAACTGATTAAAAGTCTTTGCAATTCAAATTTTCTAAAGAGTTTTTATTTATGGGATTTTTAGATAAGCAACATATAAATCGTGACTTATTCTTATCTGGAGTTGATATTGTTTTCCCCTAAAGCAACAACTAAAACAACAATAAAGCCTTTAATGCTATGGTAGTAGCTTGCTAAGAAAAAGATGTTTACATAATAGGAAGATTAACTTATAGAGATAATTAAGCTCCTAAATTAGTTTGCCTTATTCCCTATATTCACTCTAAATATATGTGCTTTTATATGAATCAGCTACCTACTTCCTGAGATATTAAAAATCTATCTTTCAGATCTCTTTAAGAATCTACGAAAAAGTAATAAGAAGCCATAGATAAGATGATAGATGCAATGGATCTAGATTAAGAAGATCCAGAAGAAGGCGAACTTCTATAAGTGAAGACTACTTTTAATCCTGTATTATAATACTTTTACTAATGTTTAGAGTATAAAAGCTTGAATCAGCAAGGAATTCCAGAGCCTGATCCTAATATTTTTAAATAAGTTTGTACAGATGAAAAGCTAGTTAAAAAGATTAATACTCAAGAACTATAAGAAATATTCCTTCTTTAAGATAATTAACTTTAACAAAAAGTATTTACTTTCTAGACGGAAATAGAGGAAGAGCCATTTGAAAATTTAGTAGAAAAAGAGTAAGAGCCTGCTACTGTTTTGAATACAAGCATCAGATTTGATAATGCTATTGAGGATTTTAATAAACTTTTAAATGATAGAACTACTGATAGAGTTTCTGATGCTGTTTAGTAGTTTGGTAACTTAATTATTTTAAGAGTGAAATACACTTTTCTAGAAAATTTCTATCCATAAGCACTCGAATGAATAGAATTTTTAAGAAAAGTATGTGTATATGAAGATTAAGCTCTATGGTTTAGCAATTTCATGTAAAAAAGAATAAAACCATTCTCAGTGGGATAACATTCTGAGTTCTGATAAATGATCGTGTAAAAAGGAATTAGTCTAATAAGTAAATACGAAAGCGTTAAGTCAGAAATTTCCGAAAAAGAGAAGCAAGCTTTCTTAATTATAGAATAGAAACCGGTTTCGTAGTTAATAGAAGAAGAGCTAATGAAAGATATAGAATGAACTAATTAGAATTCCTTCTAATTGATTTTAGCTTATCCTTCATTTTTTATAAAGAATGTAATTAATCTATCAATTAGTAAAACTCTAATAAGACTCTAATTACTAAACTTCTTCTATTTTCTCTTTCTATCGATGTAGCATTAACAGCATCATATTTAAAGAATATACTCTAAATAATAGATTTAAGTTCCTTTATTAGTTCTGAAACTAAACTTAGTACAATAAAGTGAGAATTATGTCTATATTACTTAATTATAATTTAGATTTCTATTTAGGAAATCTAGATCTTAAATAAAACTATACTTAATTATATATATGCTCTAAATATTTAATATGGCTAATTTATTAACACTATAAACGAAAATAAAATTAAGTTAACTATTTTGCTATAATATCTAAATTTTAAAACCAAGCATAGGATTTAGAAAGTATCTAAAGTCAATAAAGTTTACCTATTTAGAATATTCATATGAATGATAATCTGGTCTTTTTTTACGGTTGGTATCTTGTTCCAATCACAGTCCTTAACAAGCATTTGATTGGTTCTTCAACTTTGAGTATCTACTATTTGTATTCTAGTAATTTTTCTCCACCAATCATTTTTCTTCTGTATAACTTACTTTTAGATGTACAATAAACTATGTTAAGTTTTTAAATAATTTTTTATTTTCGTACTTTTGTAATTTATGGTATCTCCAACAATTTTTTATATATCCTATTTTTCTATTTAAATTTGATTATTCAATCTCCATTTGATCGTGTATAGCTTTAATAATTCTTGCTTGTGGTTTATTTAATTGATATTTCTAATTTTTTGTATTTTTTCTTCTGTTCTTTTAATTTCTTGATTATATAGATGTGTTGAGGCTTTTAAGCTAAATTCTGTGTTCAGTATTTTATTATCATTTTGGAGTTAATTAATTTTTATATCTAGGTTGCTTATTCGCTAAATTAGTTGCTGCACTGCGTCCTAAAACTTTTATTCTCAGCTAATAAAGATAAAGTTTAAATGAAGGTATCTTACTATTAGTTAGAAGAAGATTGATTTTAGGTAAATTGTTTCTTAAGTGCCATTTTGTATATAATAAACAAATATTTTATGTGCATAGAATGAAAAAGGCATATGCCTTTTATAGCATATTAATAATTACTTTATCTTTAAAAGATATTTTACATCTGCATTTATGTCTATCCTAATAATGCCAATTTTTAATTTTAATTATGCAAAGTTTCCTTAATTTATTGTGCTTTTGTGCTTTACTAAGTTTAGATTTCCAGATTTTTATTTTAGATAAATATTTCGAATGACAGGATATATTTACTTATGTTATATACACAAAAAAGGATAAAATTAAGTTTATAGTCTTAGAGAAGAGCTTTAAAGTTAACTTCTATTGTTCTCTTTTAAACTACAGGATGTTGTAGGATTTCATTAGTCTGCCAACTTTGTTTCCGCCCAAAATCCATTTTTATTTCTGTTTTCTTCTCCAGTTATTATTCGTTGATTCTTGAGTTATAGAATTTTTCTGTATATTTATCCTGTCCTTGTTGGTCAAAAGCAGAAAAGTTCTTCTATTATTTATTTCTTATTACTTCTTTCAATTTCTCTTTCAACATTTTTTTCAGTAGTGATTTTTCCAGCATATGTAGCAACGGATTTTTCTGCGATAGAAATTTATCTTATTTGGATCTAATTATTGATATTTAGATTCGATTTCCATTGGAATACTTGATTACTAATAAAATACCTTTTAAATTGCTGCTTATTATTATTCTTACTTACAGTTCTTTTATTTGCTATTCAAATTTACAAAATTAGAATTAAAACATTCGAGGATCTTCATTGAGTTATTTGTCAATCTCTTCCATTTTAATTACTATTTATGATTAAATCTTATTAAAAGTTACTTCTATGGATGGAAATTATAGGTCTAGTTATTAATCAGATTTTCTAGTGTGTTTTCTAGTTTTTCTATCCTTTATCTTTGCTATTTTAATTCGTATTATATATTGGTTATTCGTTGCTTTACCAATTATGCGTATGCTTCCTTAGATAACTTTTCTTAAGCTAATAGAGGCTCTTATTCAGTTAGTTAAATTATTATTCTTGTCTTTTGACGAATGAGCCAGGAAAAGACTATTTCTTCCTGTATTTTCTGTTTATATAGTAGATAATAAAAATATAAAGGATTCTTTCTATTTAATTAAATAATAGTTTACTAAGTTGGCTACAGCCAATAAAGAGTATTCAGATATCTTCTGCTACTACATTTCTCTCAATATTTATAATATAAAAATGTACTTTTGCAAACAATAGTGATCATCTAGTTTAAGGCTAAAGATTTGTGTTTAAAAAACTTTAAGATTGTACTATTTATCAAAGGATCTACAAAAGATGCAATCCCTTTAATTACGATGAAAGCTTTTACTCAAGTTTAGATATTTTTTAAACTGGATTATCTCTACAGTTAGTTTAATCAATACAATGCTTTCTAAAATTTAATCTTTCAACGATTTCCTTATGAAATTGTTAGACATTAAAATATGAAGGTTCAAATAAAAGAGTATAAATTATAAAGAATAAATTAAATTCTTTGGTGAAAAGTATTTAAACTTTACCTTCTTCGATTTTATCTAGAAGTTAAGTAGAACATTTCTAGCACTTTAATTATTTAAGTTATTGTATTGTTGATAGGTCTTTGATAAGAGAATTGTTCTTTTAGTCTATAGATATATTATAATCTTTTTAGCATAATCTACTCTTTTTTACTTAAGTTATTTTTCTTTTTTCAAGTAAATGTATTTGATATTATTATTTTTTAACTAAATGTAAAATTAAAGTTTGCATATCCTGGGTTTTCAACCAGGTTCCTGCTAACAAGTTTTTTTCCGCTTTGTTCTCCACGACTTTTTTTAAACCAGACGGTTACCACGAAAAATTCTCTTAATTTCTTGTTCATAGTTTCTATTTATATATTCCTTACTCAGTAATCCAAAGTTTGTTTAAGTTTCTTCAGGTCCTTTATTCTTCATTATACTCGAGCTATCTTCATTTCTTACAATGTCTTAGTAAATGATACCAAGATTAGCAGTACCAACAATTTTTATATCGTTTTTCTAATTTCTATTTTTAAAAAACTTTTTTCTCCAGCATCTCAATTTTTTTGTTTATGTTTGTATCATTTTTTTCTTAATTTTATTTTTCTTAATGTTGTGTTTTGTGCTAATCTTCTTCTATGATCATTCTTTGTGATTAATTGAAGTTAGTTTACGACATTTCATAAAGTTAATTTTCTGTTACTACTGAGTTTTCAATCAGTTAACTTTTGAGAATTAGCAGTTCGTTATTTTAATCTTCTATGTAATTCATTAGCTCCCGGATTTTTTCTCTTTGATTAAAAAATATCTCTTCATATTTCGCAATTTTTTCTTTCATTTTTTCGATTTCGCTTTGCAGTAAATTGCTATTTTTGGTTTCAGGGTTTTATTGTTCATTCGAACCAACCATTACTTTTCCCTCTGAGGACGAGCTAGATTCTCTATCCTGTCTTTGCTTTTTTAGCTCCTCGTTCGTCGCTTGCTTTCTTGTTTTTCTTTGTTATTTCTTAGAAAGACGAATGTTCTTCTCCATTTTTTTAGCTTAGTAAATGTATTTGTATTAATGAAAGTTTTTGGTTTTTAATAGATATATTTACTAGAACTGCAAGCATCATTTATCTTTAGTATTTTCAGTCTTTATTCTTCTATTTACATTCTTTCAGCTACTTAAATTTATCTTTTATCGGATCCATTTTTAAATTCGCTGCTACTTAATTTATGAGCTACTGAGTACTAGTTGATAGAATGAATAGTGAATAGCATGATAACTGTAAATAAGAATTAAAAGTGTTTCAATGTTGATTATGAATGAAAGAGATGCTAATAATAAAAAGGAAACTAAGAAGCATATGCTTTTTAAAATATTACCAACTTATCTTTAAAGCTAATTAAGCTCTACACTTATCTTATGCTTTATAAGATTTTATTTAAAGACACTAAACAGAAATTATGCTAAGGTACTTATAAATAGATCTTCTTAAATATTTGGAAAATAAGTATTATAGCAGCTGCTTTAGCAATGTACTTAAGATGATATATTTATTTAAAAGACTTTGCTGAAAGCTATCATTTGAGTTTTCATTTAGAACCATTAAATATTTAAATAAGTAAAAGCAAATACTATTAAGAGTCTATAATCCCTCATTCTAAATAAAATTCCTTTATTAACTCTGCTATGCAACTCCAGTCCTTGTTTCCCTTGCTTTCTTCTATAATCCTTTAGTATTTCTCTGTCATTTATATGATTCACGCTGGAGGAATGTAGAATTAAAGTTTTTTCGCTGCCAAATTAACGAATTTTACGCAATTCGCATGAGGAGTAAAAGATGCTTCAATCAATGACTTGGATTTGAAAGGTTGACTATCGAAAAGCTTCCCGCAAATTTCCTTTGCAATTTGAGATCAAACTGACAATGGAGAATAATTAGTTTGATAGTCTGTATTGAATATCTCTGAATTTTGATCAAATCTCTTAAGCTCATTATGACATTAATACTCATAGTGGAAGAAATTAATTCTTATTGCTGCTAAATCATCTTTGGGTAGACATTGAGCTAACATGTACGAATACTAAATACCATCTACAGTCCATTAATTTTAAAAAATTATACCAAAGTGACCAACTCTAGTTCCAATTGCTGCAGCTATGCAAACATTGCTGTAATGCTTTGATTTGATTAATCTTCAAAATCCATCGTAATCCTTAGCCTCTAAAGAAAAAAGAGCTTGATTTATAATATAATCTGAACTCTTGATTTGAAAGTATGGGCATTATGCTTGCATTGCTTTATAATATTTGACTAATGTGTGGTTTATATAGAAAAATATGATATAAGCTAGCTTTGATTAATGAATAGAACTAGCAATATATCAGAATTATATTAGTTATGCATAACATTCTATTATAATGAACCTATTTAAATATGTTGGTTCTAATAAAGTATATTTGCATTTCTAAATCTATAAAGTAAGATGGCTCTATTAAGTGCTCTGAAATCATTATTTACAACTTAATTTGCTATAAACCAAAATAACGTATAACTTTAATAAAATTAGACTTCCAAACTTCTTAATCAACAGATAATGCTAAAAATCTAACTTTGTATTCTCTATAGGCTAAAATATACTTAAACTGATGAATATCTAAATCTGAAGTCAGCAAATATGCATTGCTAGTGTTATTGGAAATGATAATGAATAAGCAATTCTCATTGCAAAAATTAAATGGAACATAGATGAAGAAATTTATAACTATATGCTCATTCATTATATAAAGCAATAACTTAGCAATAATTAAGCATTCATCTAAATTCTATTTTATCAAGATGAGAATGAATGCATATGCACCTTTAAAAGTTTTTAGAATCGGAAAGTACTTGGAAATAAACTTATGTATGCTGGAAATTATTGAGTGTTAATTTATTTTGGATGACAAAGTTTTGCATATATAATTTTGTCTTTAAGAATTAAACTCTTTTTATCTTTTTCTTTTAAATATTATATGATTTTCAAAATTTTAACTAATATTTGCATAGTATTTACAATTGAAAATATAATCAAATTCATCACAATTTTAGCCACAGATACAAATTATGCTACAACTAATGTTTAAGGTTCATACTAAGTTCCTACTGAAAATTATAGGTAAATGATCTGAGTTTATAAATAGAAATAGTCTCTTAAATATACTGGTTGCTATATTCCACTATTGTTGTTTGAGACACTTTAATTATTTTCTATTTGGCTTATAATCCTTTATGCAGTTAATATTAGAGTGTTCCTTTAGATACTTTTTTAAAATTCTATTTAATTTTTATTTATTTCATATTTCAGTTAATCGAAACTATATATAGATGCATTTACTTAAGTATTTTAAGTAAAGCAAATAGTGCTAAATGCATTTACTAATAAAAAGCTTGAGTTGGGATTTTCTATGAGATATTAATTTTTAATAGAAGCGCCTTATTTTTAAACTACTATATGTTTAATGGCCAATTAAATCAATAAAGCAAGACTCTTTTATGAGATTATCTAAAAGCCTATGTTGCAATATTTCTTAACGATTTAGTAATTTATTTGTTGCTTTTAGTTTTGGAAGCAAAGGAGTAGACATTCATTTACTTTAGGATAAAAGTAGTGCAAAATGTTTTAAAGTTAAGATGTTTGTGCATAGGAGTAGCTGTTGTAATTGGTATTCTACATTTAGATGTTACTACTGCATAATGCATTTTCATATAAATGGATTAATTAAATTGGAAATATCAAATGGAGTTTGTTTCTTGATTCTAAGGCAACATAAGAGTCTAAGCTAATAATTTAATTTATCTGTTTTTATACTTCTTACTTAAGATTCTTTCTATTATTTGCATAATTCTATATTAAAAGACTTTACTATCATTGCTGTTTGAGAAATATGGAACTTAGATGAGTAAATCTAGACGCTTAAAGTGTACATGTTGCTAATAATAAATACAGAAATAGAAAACTAACTTAAAAGTAATAATCAGCAAGAAACCATTATTTGTAGCAAGCTCGTTTAGACCAATAAAAATACACAATTCTGTAACATTGTAAATAGTAAACTTTCAACGATAACAAAAGAGATGTTAAGTTTGTATTTATGCAAGGAACTTAAAGAAGCATATGTTTTAAAATGTTACAATAACTCTATAATTATATCTAGTCATTCCAATTATATTCAATTTATGCTTTCCTCTAAGCAGAAAGCTTATGCAAAACTCATTAAAAATATTTATTTTCCTCATGGAAATAACGTCTAAAGATTGACTCTGTATTTAGAGAAATTTTAAAATGAAAGAAAAAATGAAAAGATAAATATAAATGGTAGTTGAAGCTTATTCTTTGCTTATAGATACTTTCAATTAGAAACATTTTATAGCTTTAATAAAATTCATTATACAACTGTATTTTAGAAACCTTAGCTCTTCTGCTGCCTAATCATTAAAACAAGGGCTGAATAACTATCACCTTAAGAAAATACAATTAAAATTAGCATTTTATGTGCCTTTCTTCGAAGAATAATAGTTATTAGCACTTTAAAGAATAAAATTCTTTGATATTTAAAATTTTATAAACTTTAAAGAGTGTAGAATATAGCATATAGCAACCATGAAAGATATCAAAACTTTTTATCTTCATAGCTTTTGTAAAAGACTTTGCATCAATTCTTCACTTTTAAATACTAAGTACTTTTGAAAATTAAGATATTTAAAATGCAAGAGTTCATTTTGACTCATCCAAATAAAGCTTCTATAATAAATCCGCCGTGCAATCCCAGTCCTTACTTCCGCTATTTCTTTCTATTATGCTTTAGAATTTATTTGTCATTTCGGTCATTCAATTCTAAGGAACGTTATAGTTAATCAGTTTCGTTGCTTTATAGACAAATTTTATGCAATTTGTATGAGAATTTTTAGATGCATCTTACATAGACAAGGTCTTATAAGGCTGGCAATTGAAAGGTTATCCACAAATACTTTTTGCAATTCCAGAGCAAACTGACATTGGAGAATAATTTGATTAATACTCTGTTTAGAAGATATCTGGGCTTGTCACATATCGCTTAAGTTCATTATGGCATTAAACCTCACGATTGTAGAAATGAACTCTAATAACTGCTTTATTATCTTTGGATGCACAGTGAGCTAACATATAAGAATATTCTTCATCATCCACAAACCATTAATTTTGTAAAATTAAACCGAAGTGACCTATGTCTGTCCCCATTGCTGCAGCTAATCCAATTTTGGTGGCAGAAGTTCCTCTAATTGATCTTCAATTTCCATAATAATCCTTAGCCTCTAAATAAAGAACAGATCCGTTTCTAATATCTTCTTAACCCTGGATTTGGAAATATGGATATGGTTTTTGCATTTTTTATAATGACTGATTGATGTGTAGCTTAATAGAAAAATATGTTATAAATTTAACTTTGATAAGAGAATTTGCTTAATATAAAATTAGACTAGATTAGTAAATAAATTATACTAAACTATTGAATCTAATAAGATATATTGCATCATTAGTTATATTAAACTAATAAGAATAGAGTTAAAATATTCTGTTAATTACATTCTAACATAAATTATTCCACACTACAAGGAAACAGAATTACAAGCATCTTTTACCAAATTTTATTATTATCTGTATTGATAGAATGAGAACAGTAAATTAATTTCCTTACAGCTAATAGAACTTTTTATACTTTTCCGTTTAAATTCAAAACAAACTAAATTCTTCTCATCTTCTTGTATATTTTCTTGTTCTTGACAATTCAAATCTAACTGCCTATTTATTTCATTTTTTAATTAATCGATAGATAAAGATAATGAGACTAGCAATAATAGATTAGCCAGGTATTTTAGATCCTTTCTCCTAAACTATTCAAGAAGGTTTCTATCTTTTTAACTGGAAACTATACCAATAAAATATTAAAAGTGTAAAAGTAATAAGTTCTTTATAAAACTTATATAGATCATTTTTGCTATAGAAAGAAGCTTTGTATTCTTCATTGAGTAAAACAAACAAAATTAAAATTTATCGATAAATAAAATTTAACTAGACAGTATTAATTTGCTCTTAGAGCTATAAATCTAATTATCTATATCATGCTAATAAAAATATGAACATTAAAGCAATTTTCTGTTGTAAGAATAAAATAAAAGAAGTGATATAAGTTAGAAATAAATAAGGATACTATATTGTATTATCTAGGACTATTTACATCTAATTAGTTTATAAGCTTTACATCTAAACTATAATACTTAGTTTTCTAAAAAAGTTTCACTTGTAAGATATTTTAACTAATTACTCTAGGTAGTTTTTAAACTTATTAATAAGTAATAAGAATTAGATTATGCTTAGCTATTTATTTTATAACTCTTAGTCTTAATAGTTAACTTTACATTCTAAATTTACATTATAATAAATATTATCATAAAGGATGCTTAAAGAAAATAAAGTTTAGATATTTTAATGTTTATCTAATAAAGTCTATTTACCAAGTACCTTTATAAGAATTTAATAAGATATATAGAAATATGTTATAATGCATATAATTATTTAAAGTCTATTTTAGTCATTTATTATAATATAATCTTCTTTAAATGCTCTACTTCATCTTTATTAAATATGAAATATTCTCAAACATTAACTTTCGATATCAAGAGTGCATCCGATATTCAAACCATAAGTCACTATTCTTTAAATATCAAACACTATTCAGGATAGTTAAGTCAAATATAACTTTCAAAGGCTACCTAAATTTCCATTGTCACTACAATAGGAAACAATTATGTTCATGCTGGTTTCATTGCCAAAAATTAGTGGAATGTAAATGGAATAATTTGAAACTACATGCTAATTCACTGTCTGCCTTAAAGTAATCAAGCTATCATTCGACTTCAATTTTATCAAGATAAGAATGAATGTATCGAGCAATTTTAAGAACTTTTAGGATTTGGAAAAGTTTGATAATCACAATATAAGGTATGCAAATGATCTCTTTTAAATTTTTATTAAATAGAAGACTTAGTATGGGACAAAAAATTTGAAATATTAACAAAAGAAAAACTATAAAAATAATAAGCTAGAAGCAAAAAGTTAAACTGTTTAGAATTTGTCACAAAAGTCGCAAAGATACTTAAATATACTTTTAATTTTAATAAATGGAAGTATAATGTTAAAGTGAAAATGGAAAAAATAATGTAAAAGTCATATAAATAAAATAATTAGAAAGAAAGAGAAAATATAATTTAATAAGAAAATTGCAATAATTAAAATACAAATTGAAGTACTTCCATAACAGAGAATTAGAAAAATTTATAAAATAATAATAAATTTCAAAATTAAATTTCATCTTAATCATCGGAATGAGCAGAAAGGCAAAGTTATGATATCCCTTCAGAAAATTATAGGACTAACAATTAGTAACCTTTAAAATAATAAAACGAATATTAATAATAACTCGTTTTGATTGGAGACTCTACCATTGATAACATCGTATGAGTCAAATAAACTGATTACTCTATTCCCTCTCTTATTAAAGATGCAGTACCTTTACTTCAAGTCGTCAATTATGCTGCTGATGGATTCACTAGTACAGATGTTATAAATGGAAATAATCCAGCTATTTCGAAAAAGGCTCGAAGAAATACAGGAGATCCCTTTCCTAACGAATCACTTTTCTAACCATTGATAGAATTTCAAAAATTGTAAAATGTTAAGTATATTCTACTAAGCATAGGTGGAAATGATATTCGAGAAATTCTAGGAAGAATGCATCTTTTATAAGAAAGACTGAGATAATTTAAGTAAAACTATCTCTAAATTTTAAACTAATGCTATAAGAAAACTCCTAACTTAATTGTGATGTTATAGTATCGACCGAGCTTTTATGACGATCAATACTATGGTGTATATAGAGCGATGGAGTAAATTCCTTTACCTGGAAATAGTATTGATAAAATAAACTATTTGATAGAAAATGCTTACAGCTAGTTTTTCGAAGAGTTCAGAAGAAAGAAAGTAGCAATAATAGATTTACCGAATTCCTTTGATATTTTCGATCGAGATTTGTATATTTCTCAAATAGAGCCGAGTCATAAAGGAGGATAAATAATAGCAAAATTAATTGAATATATAGTTAAAAATGATGATTTTAGTAAGTCAAAAGTTTATAGTCTTTCCAATTTAGATGAAGATGTATAAGCAAGAGAAAATGAGATAAATTTTGAGTGAAAAATCGAAAATTGCAACTAACAATAGAAAATATAACTTAAAGCTTCTTAAGCTTAATATGTTGACAGATTTTCAATTTAGTCTTCTTCATCTCCAGAGACTTAATAAAATCTATAAAACTCTAAGAAACATTAAAATATTACTCCTTTTAATAAATTAATGTAAGTTTCCAATCCCATCTATTAGAACTCTTATTATAACCATAATACTAACAATTAGTAACCTTTAAAATAATAAAACGAATATTAATAATAACTCGTTTTGATTGGAGACTCTACTATAGATAATATCGTATGAGTCAAATAAACTGATTACTCTAATCCCTCTCTTATTAGAGATGCAGTACCTTTACTTCAAGTCGTCAATTATGCTGCTGATGGATTCACTAGTACAGATGTTATAAATGGAAATAATCCAGCTATTTCGAAAAAGGCTCGAAGAAATACAGGAGATCCCTTTCCTAACGAATCACTTTTCTAACCATTGATAGAACTTCAAAAATTGTAAAATGTTAAGTATATTCTACTAAGCATAGGTGGAAATGATATTCGAGAAATTCTAGGAAAAATGCATCTTTTATAAGAAAGACTGAGATAATTTAAGTAAAACTATCTCTAAATTTTAAACTAATGCTATAAGAAAACTCCTAACTTAATTGTGATGTTATAGTATCGACCGAGCTTTTATGACGATCAATACTATGGTGTATATAGAGCGATGGAGTAAATTCCTTTACCTGGAAATAGTATTGATAAAATAAACTATTTGATAGAAAATGCTTACAGCTAGTTTTTCGAAGAGTTCAGAAGAAAGAAAGTAGCAATAATAGATTTACCGAATTCCTTTGATATTTTCGATCGAGATTTGTATATTTCTCAAATAGAGCCGAGTCATAAAGGAGGATAAATAATAGCAAAATTAATTGAATATATAGTTAAAAATGATGATTTTAGTAAGTCAAAAGTTTATAGTCTTTCCAATTTAGATGAGGATGTGTAAGCAAGAGAAAATGAGATAAATTTTGAGTGAAAAATCGAAAACTTTAATGAAGACTTTACAAGGAATGGAATAAAACAAAAATAAATAGAAAAAAAAACTAATTAGACTGAATTAAAAAAAATAAAAGCCAAAAATGATAAATGTTGCAATTTATTATGATAAACAATGAAAATTTTTCTATTAAACATTTTAAGATTTGATTATGAGATTTTTTAATTTTCATAATTTTTATTTAATTTAATAATCCTAATATAATTTTGGTGTCATTACTTAGATTTTAAATCTTCTGCTTTATAGTAATTCTTAATTTAGTATTTAAATTTATGAGAGACTATTTTTTTGTTCTATTCTAAGCTTTAAAATTTTAATTCTTTATTTATACTCTTTTTATAATATTACATATAATAATATACCTCTTTCATGTAACTATTCAATTTTTATTTAAAAATCTATTCAATAATAAACGAAATACTATGAAAATGTTTACAAAATCACAAATCTTATAAAATATGAAAAGAGTAGATTAATAATTAAAGCTATCAATTTATTAAACTATGAAATTATACAAATTTTTACAAATAGCAAGCTTCTCAACTCTTATTGCTCCTCTTTTTTCATTATACAAAACTTTACAAACAAAGATTACTAAATATGTTAACGGAAGATTTAAGGATAACTTTGCTTCCGTTTTTCTGCTTCCTCTGTGCATCCTCTTAAAAAATATTAAAAGAATATTCTGCTTATTAGTTTCTACAAAAAGTGATCAATATGAACAATACTGACATACCATTTTTTAAAGACATTAAACCTTTTAAAAAGCAGGATAATAATTTAGCTGCTTCTCTTGAAGATCTCGCATGAAACTAGATATCTCTCTAAGACAAATAGGTATAGTGAGAAGATAAAAGTGATGGTAGTTTAATTTTGTTGATGATATGATATTAATATATTAAATATTAAAGCAATAATTAGATTATAAATGGAATTTTAATTATTATATTAAATATCCTTTTTACTTATAAATGCTTTAAATTAATCTCTTTTTTCTTTTACTCTATTTACTTAAATTTCTTTTTTACTTTTATTATACCAAAAATAATTATTTTGTACCAACGAGATATCATTTGATAAATATAAAGAGTAATAATAATATTAATTTTAAGTTTTCCGTTTTAGGGATTTCCAACCCCGTCAGGAAGACAGTAGTTCATGTTTCCTGCTGTTAAATATAAAAGTTCGGGTCGCCCTATTTTAGCGAGATTGGGAACTCGGATTTTTCCAGGTTTTCCCTCCTTTAACTTGCCTTGGTTCCATCTTAATCTTGTATATTGAACCATCCGGGTTGCAATACATTCTTTTCATTCTTGCTTCTTCTTTTGTTGTTCTTTTATCCAATAATTTCTTTATTTCTATTAGAATTTCTAACACTTCCGATAAAAATGTCATACGCCTCCACAGCAGAAACATTTCTTTTTTATTTTGAATTATTTTCCTTGATTTGTTTGCTCTTTCTAGGCTTCGATTTCCATTTGTATAGCTCCAGTTTCGCTTTACTCTTTCTTAAAAGTTTACAATTTTTCTTCTACTTTTCCGAGTCTGTTATCCAGTTCAGTCTGTTTCTAAAGCTAATTTTAGGATTCGTTAGTCTGACTTTGTGAGATATTCCAAAAGGCGTTAAGATCTCTTTCCTAGGACATAAGTCTTGGCTCAATTCCTTCTGCTAGGTAAGCTTTGCAATCAGCATATCCTGGAGGTTCAGTACCATTTTGATGAGTTACTTCATGTTCATCTGGCCAGAAGGGTTGAATTCTGATACCTCCTGGTGGAGAACAAACTTCATCTGTTTCCTCGGTTTCTCGCTTGAGGTTGGAGTTTCTGTTCTTATATTCTTTGGCTTTCGTTCGTTTTGTTAGATTCCAAGTTGTTAGTTCAGTGTTGGTTAAGGTTGGGATAGAGAAGATTTTTAAGATTATTAAGACTTGGTTTCTTGCTTCCTCCCTTCCTTTTTGGCTTAGGAAGAGATGGTATATAAGCCTGACTTGAAACCTTCAACCATTTTTATCTGTTTATATAAAGAGTAATTAATTATAAAATTAGCATTATTTACAAAGTTATACTATTTCTTTATTTAATGCTGTTAATAAATGCAATACTAATTTTGAATATGTTTCCATCAATATATCATATGTAAATATGAACTTAATCATATAATTATTACTTTTAACGTTGTTTAGTGATTATGTAAGTATTCTGTTTATTTCAATAAGTTCAATCATTTTATCTATGACTTACTCTTTAATTATTTTTATCCTATTATTATTTTAAATTTCTGTCTCTTTTACTATTTTACATTTCATATGCATTCATTTGAATATATTCTATTTTCTTCCAATCCTTTGCTAAACGGAAAATCCTTCTATTGCATTTCGTAAATTTATGATATTTTTTATCTTTTTTTCATTTATAAACTATTAAATTAATAAATCGCTTCTATAATCATGTTTTATTCTTGGCTAATATCGGTTGTATCTGCTTATAAAAATTCTATTCAGTTACTAAGCTTTTTTAGAATGGCTGACAATAAAACATTTAAATCATTTTTTGGTCCATAAATATAAGTCATTAGTTTTCTCCTTGATTGAAAATTATTCTTTATACTTTTAGATTTATCTTTACAATTGGTTTCGTTTATTTTAGATCTTTTGATCAATTTCTTTCTTAGATTCCTCTACCCTACGGTTGAACATAATTTTTCTATCTGATGAAGAAATTACTCTTGTTGCTGCTGTTTTTCTCATTTTCTTTTGTCGCTTTTCTTCTTAAGTTTTTAATTTAGTTATTTGGGAGACGAAAAGATAACTCCATATTTTAACTATTTTTATGAGAAAGTACTAAGCAGAAAGCTAATTTTATGTATTTCACTATCTCAAAGTTTTAGCAACTCTATTCAGTTATAAATTATCTCACTAGACTACTTTAGACAATTTTATTTAAAGCTAACAATTTAAATCCAATTACTAGCAATAAAACATTATAAAGAAAAGGCTTAAAACTAATAATATTTAAACCAATTCATTCGAGCTTCACTTTATTATTTGGGCATTTTTAGAATAAGTAAATAACAGTATTTAAAAAAGCAAATTCATGGAAAGAAAAGTAATCTTAAAGAAATAATAAGAAGGATAAATAGTAAGGACAATTTTAAGTAATTTTATTTAATAAAAAGCAAAAAGACTAAAAGAAGGATATTAAGTAAAATTAAATAATAATCCTCCAAACTTACGGAATATCTTCTAAAAATTAATTAAAGCAAGAATGCAATTTAAACCTTATGAAACTATCTTAAGCAAATAAACCTTCATTTGATAGGAGAAAAAAAGTAAAATTTTAGATTTTTGATTCTAATTATTAATAATAAAATTGCAGCATAAATTTTTATAATATGCATCTGACTAAAAACATTAAGAAAGCAAATTAAGATAAATCCTATATATTTTTTTATCAATTAAAAAGTTATTTCTTTGTTAAATCGACAATCAATATCCGATTCAGTTTATTTAAATTCAAAACTAAGCTAAAAATTATTTCAAAGGTAATTTTACTCAGAATGCTCAAATATATGATGAAAGATATTTGCTGATATATTAAATGCTTTTTCGTTGAACATATTTAAACTAATATAATTAAGGCTAAATCTAGTATAATATTTGCAATATCTCTCTTTAGAAAATAAAAGAATCTTGCAGCTCAAAAAAAATTAAATGGTTTGTACTTGAAAATAAAAAACTGAAAATTAAATTAAAAAATTTAAAACTTTGCATATATTCAAAAATATGGATTTTGAGAAATGTTAAAAAATATAATTTTTATTTTTAAAAGTTTATCAGAAATGTTTTCATCGTTTATAAAAATAAGTTGACGTTTTGATTACCTTTTGTCTCTCATTATAGCTCTAGCTTGAATGTCTTTAACTTTATTCCATTTATTTTTGTTTTATTCCATTCCTTGTAAAGTCTTCATTAAAGTTTCCTATTTTTCACTCAAAATTCTAATTATTTTCTCTTGCTTATACATCTTCATCTAAATTGGAAAGACTATAAACTTTTGACTTACTAAAATCATCATTTTTAACTATTTATTCAATTAATTTTGCTATTATTTATCCTCCTTTATGACTCGGCTCTATTTGAGAAATATACAAATTTCGATTGAAAATATCAAAGGAATTCGTTAAATCTATTATTGCTACTTTCTTTCTTCTGAACTCTTCGAAAAACTAGCTGTAAGCATTTTCTATCAAATAGTTTATTTTATCAATACTATTTCCAGGTAAAGGAATTTACTCCATCGCTCTATATACACCATAGTATTGATCGTCATAAAAGCTCGGTCGATACTATAACATCACAATTAAGTTAGGAGTTTTCTTATAGCATTAGTTTAAAATTTAGAGATAGTTTTACTTAAATTATCTCAGTCTTTCTTATAAAAGATGCATTTTTCCTAGAATTTCTCGAATATCATTTCCACCTATGCTTAGTAGAATATACTTAACATTTTACAATTTTTGAAGTTCTATCAATGGTTAGAAAAGTGATTCGTTAGGAAAGGGATCTCCTGTATTTCTTCGAGCCTTTTTCGAAATAGCTGGATTATTTCCATTTATAACATCTGTACTAGTGAATCCATCAGCAGCATAATTGACGACTTGAAGTAAAGGTACTGCATCTCTAATAAGAGAGGGATTAGAGTAATCAGTTTATTTGACTCATACGATATTATCTATAGTAGAGTCTCCAATCAAAACGAGTTATTATTAATATTCGTTTTATTATTTTAAAGGTTACTAATTGTTAGTATTATGGTTATCATTTGAAATCTATTAGAAAGAATTGGTAATTTGTTCAGATTAATTGTTTGTTTTTTTTGTTTTGCTATTTATCATAAAACTATTATTTTTTTATTATAGTTTTGAAGTGATTTCATTTTATTATTTAAATTGGTAGTTTTAGTTAGTTTTTTTATTTTCTATTTATAGTAAAGGTGTATTATTTTATTTATCTTCTTATTTTATTTTCGTTATTATTTATTCTTTCTATTGTAAAAGAGAAAATGGATAGTTATCTAACTAAGTAACAAATATTACAAATGTATTACAATTTTATTCTTTATTTTCTTTCATTTCTTATCTCTTTTAGAATTTTATAATTTCATTATTATTTCTTTTAGTAAAATCTGTCTTACTAGATAAATTGAACTCTGGATTATTTCTTCGCATGAATTCTTCTTTCTATAAGTTTCCAGATCCATAAATTTGCTAGAGATGCTTAATACATTCCTTCTCATCTTGATAAAATTGAAATTAAGTGTATACTTTCTTATTGATAGTTATATAGTAAACAAGCATATAGTTATAAGTTATTCCATCTATATTCCATTCATTTTTCTTAATCAGACCAGTGTAAACAATATCATTTCCAATATTACTCTCGATATATAGTTTAATAGCTCTGACTAATCTTTTATTTTGATTTAAGTCTTTAGGTTGTAGAGAGTAAAGAGGTTGTTTATCAGTATTATCTGGAGTATTGAATAAGAAGTTAGAATGTTTCATTTTTATTAAAGTTGAAAGTTAAGTTGGTTTTATATAAATTTATGTTATAAATGATGATTTCAGAATACTTAATAGAATGAATATACTTTAATAGATTCACTATATTTAAAGGCAAATATACTTTATTAGAACCAACATTTTTAAATAGATTCATTGTAATAGAATGATATGATCGCTAATTTAATTCTGTTATATTGAAAATTCTATTCAAACTTAACTTATATCATTATTTTATATAAAAGCACATATCTAAAAAATATTCTAAAACAACGCAAACTGATTACCCATATTTTCAAATCAAGAGTTCTGACGATCTTAGAAACGAATCTATTTATTCTTTAGAGATAAAGAATTTAGATGGAGTTTGGAAATTAATCAAAGTCTCTAAAGCCAGCAATATTAGCATTTCTGCAGCAATAGGAAATAAAATCGGACATATCGGTATGATTGTGTAGAATTAATGGGCTGTAGATAATAAATCTTATTCTTACATGTTAGCTCACTGTTTATCTAAAGATGGTTTAGCAGTAATTAGAGTTCACTTCTTCGATTATGAGCCTTAATGCTTTGCTGAACTTAGGAAATATGCAGCGGACTCAGAAATATTCAAAACTGAGTATCAAATAAATTATTCTCCATTGTCAGTTAGTTCAGGAATTGCAAAAATTATTTGTGGGTAACCATTCGACTGCAAGCCTTTTACAATGTCTATCTCCGAAGCATCATAAAGTTCGCATGTAAATTGTATAAGATTTGTTAAAAAGGCAGCAAAAAGAATTAACTATTAGATTCCTGAGACATGGCTTAATCAAATGATATAGAAATACTAAAAATTAATAAAACAACAACAAGGAAGAGAAGAGTGGATAGAAAGTGAAGCAGGAGATTTGACAGATGTTTATTTCGATTGAGGAAAAACATTTTATAATATTTCAACTTATAAAGTGTTTTTAATTATCAAAAGTGCTTCATTCTTAATAAGACTTTCATAAAGCAGTTTCATATTTGGGAGCATATGCATATATTCTTATAAATATATCTATTTTTCTAAAGAGTTAATATTATTTATTTATCAGTCTTACTAGAGTGATGAAGGACTAACAATTTTTAAATGTTTTTATAGTTTGATATAAGAAATCTATTAAAAGGTAAATTGACTCTTATTACAATTAAGTAAGTTATGCTAAGCAATTAATTTTAATATATCTCTTAACTTTTTAAGATTGTTACAATACAAATAGCTGCTAATATAATTGGGTTAACATATTTAATTTTATTGCATTCTACTTTTCTTAAAATTTAGATTATTTCACTATTTCAAATATTCCGAATAATTATCTTCAGTTACTTAAATGATGCTCATTGTAGTATTATCTAAATTATTAGCTATTAAAAGGATTTACTTAATCAATTAATTTTTAACTATTTTAGATTTAAATGCTGCTTGTAAATGTTTCTTTCCTAAAATTATTTGTTTATTCTTATCTTGTAAATTGTTAGCATTTAGTAATCTTCTTGATTTAAAGGTGTGTTTGATCTCCTATGGTTTTTCAAGCTATAGTTGATAAACTTGTATTTATTTTTCAAATTTGCTTCTATTCAAATCTCTATTAATTTTTTACATTTGGAGAAAAATTTAGTACCTTATATTTTTATTTATCTCATTATTTTTATTTTTATTTAGTTCTTAGTTACTTCATAGCGTTTAAGTATTTCAACTTAAAGTTTCCATTTAAATTGGATGTAAAAATGAAACTAATTGTTTCTGCTCTTTGAGTATAGCTTCTCAATAGTTTTTTATTTCCAGTAAAGGTTACTATTTATTATTGCTTCTAATATTTGATGGACTTGCTACTGGCACTCTTAATTACATAAGTTAAAATATCTTATTTTTTATTAGATCGACTAGAATATTAAATAGATACTTTGAGAAACAGTACCAATTTTAGTATTTTGGACATAGTTCATTAATCTTATACTATACGAACACTATCATGAGTAAAAGTATTTTGTGTTTATACTTTAACTATTTATTAATGCGAATTAGCAGAAGATAAATGCTCGAACAACCTAGACAAATTTGCATTTTAATTTAATAAAAAGAAATTTGACTCTTTATAATCATTAAATTAACTAAGCACTAGATCTTGTTGTTTTATATAATTCAGCTTAATTAGAAACCTCAAAAACTTGATTTAGCAAACACTAAAGAGAATATCAGAATAATCTAACTTTCTATAAGTAAAATTACACAAAACATTTAATAGCATATAATTTTTACCTTTAAAGTAAATATGATTCAAGAATATGAAAATGTGAGGAGCATTCTGTAAATTATCTTGGTGGATTAAATATTAGTAAATAAATAAATTTTATTATAGAACGTGAAGCACCTCTTTGGCCCGCAGCTCTTTCAATATTAATATTTAATATTAAAAAGCTGTTTTCATACTTCTTATTATCATTCTATTCGTCCAATGAGTCACGTTAGCTTCTCCAAAGGGAAATCTACTTATAAAAAATTATTATTGAGGCTTTAATCAAATACTCCAGTCTTCTTGAATAAGATCCAAATAAAAATTATTAATTAAATCATTAGTAGGCCCGTCATTCAAACTTTTATACTGCTAGCGAGAACCCTCGGTCAAGTTAGACTTGTCTCTTCCGAGCTTGTCCACCCTTCCCTATGATGGCTTCTAGTGTGAGATTACTCGAAAAGCAGTTTACATTGCACCAGATTATCTACTGGTTCTCTTGACCGTGGCTTACATCCAAATTTTTTGTAATGATCATTATATCAATCTTTGCACTTAACAAGCAAAAATAAATGTAAATTTATAAAAATTAATCTTTTTACAGTAGCAACGTTAATAAAAATGAACTTAATGGGAAGCTAAAATTATTTATTATTGGAAGTATTTGGTTAGACATAAATGCAGATGCCAAATATCATATAAATAAAAAATAAGTTAGTATTATTTTAAAAAGTATATGTCTATTTAGTTTATAAAAAAGATAAATATTCATAAATTAAAAATTAACATTTTTTATTATCCTTCAATGTTTTCAAGTCATGCATTTTAAATACTCAGTTTATCCCTTAATAATTACAAACTTATTATTTATTAAATATTTTTTTATTTTTCTCTTTTAAGTTCTTTTAATTATTAATCCTATTAGTTTTATATTCATAATGCTTTATACTCTCTAATGATGTTGATATTACTCTCCTATTATTCTTACTCCTATTAAGATTAGAAAATTTATGATTAATTTATTTCAAATCTAGCTTCACGGAAAAAAGTAATATTACTTGATGTAGGTTTGAAATAGCTCGTTCAGCTTTTAAAATAAAAAAAGGATTAAATAACCAAGGACATGTTTGTTTCCAAATATGTAAAACTTAAAAGCATGAATTTAAAGATAGAAGTTATAAATATAACAAAAGAAAAAATAGTATTTAATAAAGAACTAAAGGGTAAAGGGGCCTTTTTTCTTATTAAAGTCAAAATATATCATATTTATAACTTGACAGAATCTTCACAGTCGTAATCAAGAAATTTATAAAAGACTCTCAGATCAAATATTAAAATAAAAGCAAAGAAAAAAACGAAAAAAGATTAAAAGTAAAGATGAAAATTAAAGAATCTAAAAAATTATATATTAAAATATAAATAAAATAATTGCTTTTTACTTCTCTCTTAATTTAATTTCTTATACCAAGAAATGAAAGTTTTATTTCAACAAAATAACTAGAAAATAAAAAATTCAAAATATTTAAATCATAATCTAAAAAAAGTTTATTTAAAAAAGTTTATCAGAACTATCTTTTAATCTAATTGCTAGAATTTGCCACTTCTTACTCTCGTAAAGTTCAGATTAAGTAATAATCTTTGTTTCATTTATATTAAAATTTTAGATTCTTCAATAAAAGGTAGCTAAATTTTCTTTTACACAAATTTACTCATTTATATTGGAAAGACTGTAAACTTTTGACTTACTAAAATCATCATTTTTAACTATATATTCGATTAATTTTGCTAGTATTTAGCCTCCTTTATAACTCGGTTCAATCTGTTTAATATATAAATCAGAATAGAAAATATCAAAGGAATTAGGTAAATCTACTATTGCTGCTTTCTTTCTTCTGAACTCTTCGAAAAACTCCCTGTAAATACTTTCTATCAAGTAATTTATTTTATCAATACTATTTCCATCATAAGAAGTTTACTCCATCGCTCTATATACACCATAATATTAATCATCATTGAAACTTGGTCTATATTATAGCATCACAATCAAATTGGTATTTTTTTAATAGCATTGATTTAAAATAAAGCTATAGTTCTGCTTCAATTACATCAATCTTTAAGGTAAAAGATTTATCTTTCCTAGAATTTCTCGAATATAATTTCCACCTATACTTAGTATAATATACTTTACATTTTACAATTTTTGAAGCTCTTTCAGTGGTTAGAAAAATTATTCGTTAGGAAAGAGATCTCCTTAATTTCTACGAGCCACTTTGGAAATGCTAGGATTATTTCCATTTATAATATCTTGACTAGTGAATCCATCTGCAGCATAGTTGATAACTTAAAACTAAGGTACTGCATCTCCAATAAGAGAGGGAATAGAGTAATTCTTTTATTTGACTCATACGATGTTATCAATAGTAGAGTCTCCAATTAAAACTAGTTATTATTGATGATTAGTTTAGTTTTTTTGGGATTATTAGATATTAGTCTTTTGAACATTTTAAAAATCGCTATAATTTTTTACAAACGGTTTTTCAGGCTTTATAGGTTGATCGCTAGTTGAATGATTCAAAGAATTTTATTGAAATTGCTTAATGTTTTTGATTGAAAATTGATTGAGATTTTTTAATTAGCTTGATGATGCTAATTCTTATTTTCATTTTATCTTTTTGGTTAAAGTAAAAGTGCCTCTTTATTTTAAACTAAAGTTCTCCATCGCTTTATTACCTAATTTTTCCAATCTGATAGAGAGAATTGATTGTTAAGTAACTCATTTACAAGTTAAATAAATTTGAAGTAGTTAAAATAAGTACTCCTAGTTGTCTCTTAGATTTCTAGTTCTTAAATATATAGATTTTAAAAAGTTTTCCCACAAACTTGCTTTGCTATTTTTGAAAAAAAAAGAATCTGGTTTTTAACAGAACTTTAATTTTGTTTACCGATTAGTTTCTGCTGCTGTAGCTTCTTTAAATTTCTAAATACAGATTTTCTCATTTTGACATAGTTCCAATTAAATTGCTGCTTTATTATTACTTGGGATAAGTTAAATAAGCATATAATTGTAATTTACATTACTTACATTTCATTTGTTTTTTGCAATTAAAGCAGCATATACAGTGTTATTTTCTATTGCAGTGATAAGGTAAAGATAGATAGTCTGATTAGTTTAGATTCTTCTTAATATACTATTTTAGTGTTTAGTATCTATAGAATATAAATCTTCTTTTTTATATCTTCTGCAGAATAAATTTTGAAAAGTAAGGATTAAGTGGCTTTCATATGTTATAAAATAATTAGATATAAGAATTTAAATAAAATTATGTTGTAATTTATGATTTAATGGATTTAATAACTTTAGTAAGTTATTATATTTGAATGTATCTTATCATATTCATTTCTATTCAGTTTTATTTTACTGTAAAGGCTTTTCTTGTTAAATACCTTATAACTATTTTATTTTCATTTGAAGATTCCAAAAATAGTATGAAACTATTAGTAAAAAGATCCCAATATTCTTATTTATCCTTATAACTTTAAAAAACAACAGTATAAAGCTAAGAAATGTATATATTAATTGGTGACCTCAAACTAAATTAAGTGTAAATAGACTTTATTAGATTCCATTAATAAAATAACTAAGCCTAACATATTTTACTTATGGTCAGATTTAAATAAATAGAAGCTTTAATGTGAAGCTTAATTGAAGAATAATTTTATAAGAATATAGAAATAGTTAAATCAAACTAAATTAAAAATAATGAAAATGTATTAGTAAATTTGATTATTTCACTAAAATGTAAGTATAAAGTTAAATCATTCAACTAGTGAACTATAATAATCAACTAAGTTATTTTAATTTGTTGTTTATTTCAGTGTAAACTAAGGGGGAAGACAGTACTGGATTATTATATTTAGTTCCTATTAATGATATACTTATTATTTAATTATTTATTAATAAAAGAAAAATAAAATAAATTGATAGGAATTTTTCTTTTAATTATTTAAAATTAAATATTCAACAAGAAGATGAGAATAGGATATTATGTTTTAGGTGTAAGCTTTTAGACAGTAAAAAGGCTTAAATGATTCAAATAATTCTATTAATTAGCACTATCAGCAAGCTAATTTACTGTTCTAATACTATCGGTACAATCTAACTTTGCAAAGGATTTTACGCTTCTCCTTCACTTTTATAAACATATCAGATGAAAAGAGCTGATACCATCCATATAGTTTATAATAATCACTGATATATAAGAATATTTTTGCATGATTGAAATTGAATATAAAATGAATCTAGTTATGATTTAAAAACAACTAACTTTCAGAATTACCATAAAAAATAGGAGTAGGAAGAATTAAATAGAGGTTGATAATAAACTTAAATAAACTCTTATACTTAACATAATTCGCATAAAATATAACTATAAATAGTGCAATTATGTCCCAATACTCAAAGTATTTAAACTTTTTTATCTTATTATTATTATTATTATCGTTATTATCTATCCCCATATTAACTATAAGAGCCTCTTTCTTTATATATAACTCAAGCAGCATTTTGCGATAATCACTAAATTAAATTTAGAACTGTGGGAAAAAAATTAGTTATTAAGTTACTGAAAGAATACAAAACTATGCATGATATATCCTCCTATTACAAGATGAAATCTCACTATGAAGCAATGATGAATAGAACCTATTATAAAATGCCATTATATGGACTAATTCTCAATTGTCGCTGCTATAGAAAGATTTTTATGCTATTCTCTTTATTGTGGTGAATAATCAAATAAAAAGACATTATAGCAAAAAAAAAATGGAATAATCTATTCGCCTTTCCAAAAACCAAATTAAGAACGCAAAAAGGAAAGCTGCGAAACTAATGCAGAAACAATAACAAGAAGAAGATAAATCGAGTTCCTCATCTGAAGGAAAAGTTATAATTGGAACAATAGAGACGAATCCAGTAAAAGTACAAAAATAATCAGAAATCTAAATATAAATTGACTAAATGAAAACAATAATACAAAATTATTAGGAAACAATTTACAATCAAGGGGAAAAAATAAGAGAACTAATGAATACTATCGAAGATTAAAACAACGAGCTACTAATAATAAGACGACAATTAATTTAAAATAATTTAGTCACGGAATAGTAACTATATGAATAATCTCAATCGAATTTTAAGCAAGAACAAAATATGATTATTGAAAAAGTTTCTACATAAACAAACATCCAAGAAAAATAGAATGACGAAAAGATTAATATAGAATTACTCCAAAGAATCAATTAACTTGAAAAAAAAGTATTTCTGAAGAGATTCAAGAAAAGACCAATCAAAATTGCTATTATTGCAAATCAAAGTGACACCTATTACAAAATTGCGATCAGTGAAGATAAATTTAGATGAAAGAACAACAAAGAACGTTAAGAATGCTTAGCAGACTCTGAATCACCGAAACGGGAATTTACAAGAAGAAGATATTCGTATAAAAGACAGAAGATTCTCAGTGGTTCCATCCACAAAAAAAATGGCGTGGTATCCATCCACGCTAAAAAAATGGTAGCAAAAACCTGGTTGAAAATCCAGGGAACGCTAAACTTTAATTACTTTTAGTTTACTATATACTATATAAGACATTATAGCTAATTTTGATTAGGTAAAATCGTTTTTTAATCTAATAGAGTGAATTATCTATAAAATGTTAGAAAAGATATGCTCACTTGACATTAATACACTTTTCTTTTAAGAGTTAATAAAATAAATTGAAGAAAGGCTTTATAGCAGTCTATTCTTATTGAAGCAGAAAGTATCCTGCATTTTATTAATTATGTATAGCTTTTATATTTTATTCTGCTTTTAAGCTTTACTTCTAAATTTAAAATTAATTAAATTGGAGACCTTTGCTGATGCAAAAATTACACTAGTGAGAAATGTAAACTAAATAGTCTTATTTGAAATAACTTTATTTGCCTATTAATAAATTATAAGGATTTATTGATTTGAATAGCTTAATTATTTTAATTTTCTATAGATTAAGATCTTAAACAACGCTTCTTTGATTAATCTTCTCATATATTTACTTTATAACAGAATCTGATCATAAAGGAAAATGCTAAAGAAATGTATTTTATTTAATTTTTATATTAATAATATCTAATAGCATCTATTTACTCTAATTATCATTTATGCTCCTCTATTAAATGTCTATTAGCTAAGCTTTTCCTCTATTACTTAATGCATTCAGCTAATTATATTTAACTAAAACATCAAGTCAATACTTATTTCAGTCAGACCTTAAGCTTTTATATAAAAGTGCAAGAGATATTAGGAATCCTAGTGCCTTTCTTTAGAAATTAAAGACTATTAAAGAAGATTACATAAAATCTAAACCATTTAATCCACTTAGATTTGCATTATCACTGTAGTGGCAACAATTTTAAATACTAAATATTGAAAAGCTACTCAATTAAGAAGTTTTAAGAAGTAGAAAGCTAAACTGCTTAAAAGTAATTTCATTATTCTAGAGATAATTAACTATCCTTTTAATCATTCGAATGAATGTAAAAAATAAATGAAATGGGAACAAACACTCAAAAATAGTAATCTATAAAAAAGTTATCAATAAATTGAAAACCAAAACGATTATACAATCATTCTAATGAAAAATCCATTCAAAATTTATAATTACAAGAGTCACAATACAAATAGCTATTTAGCTCTTAGAAATACTCTACTAGTTTTCCATTTAATTAATCTGAATAAGTGTAAAGCCATAATTATAACATCTTCTAGCATATCAAAAGAATAATAAATATTAATATTAGTAAAACTAAACTAATCATCGATAATAGCTCTTTTTATTGGAGACCCAACTATTGATAACATCATATGGCTCAAATAAGCAGAGTGAACTATTCCTTAAACTATTAAAAATACATTACCTTTATTCTAAGTTATCAATTACGTTACAAAAGGATTCACCAGTTCCTATTTTAGCTGCCACTAATGGAACTTTAAAAATATAAAAAAGACATTCTACTAAACATAGATGTGAATGATATTCAAGAAATTATAGGAAGAGAGTATCTTTTACCTTAGAGATTTAGTTAATTCAAGAATAACTATTTCTAAGTTGTAAAATTATGCTTTAGGAAAACTCTTAATTTGATTGTGATGCTATAGTATTTACCAAGTTTTTACAACAACTAATAATATGGTGGATAAAGAACAATGGAGTAAGATCCCTTAGGTGTTTAAAATAGTATTTATTAAATAAACTTCTTGATAGAAAGTTCTTACAAATATTTACTCAAGATCTTATTGAAATGAAAGTGGTGATAATTGATTTACCTAATTCCTTTGATATTTTTGATCGAGTTTTGTTTAATTCTTAAAATGAAGCAAGTGCAAAGGAGGCTAAATAATAGCTAGGTTATACGAATACGTAATTTAAATAATGATTTTAGTAAATCAAAAGTTTATGTTCTTTCCAATATAGATGAAGATATTTATGCAAAAGAAAATGACATATATTTAAACTGAAGAATAGAAAATATTAATAAGAATGTGATGAAGAACTAAAGCAATAATAAGAAGAGAAAAATCTAAAATCGGCAACATAGATTGAAGATGTTTAAAAGATACAAAGATAGACTGGATATAAATTTAAAGGAATTTATTGAAGAACTTTAGTTTTTTAGCTTATTTATTTTATTTAAATATGAAAGAGTTAAAGATCAGATTAAAATTTGCAATAATAATAAATAAATATTTTATATTTATTGAAGGAAATTAAATAAGCATAAGCTTTTTTTAAATAATACTAGCACGTTTATTAATTGCAAGACATTTTGCCTCTACATTTATGTCTATCAATATATTTCCAATTTTAACCATTTTAGCATTCCATTAAATAGATGATAATGTCAGTGCAACTGGAAAAAGATGAATTGATCTAAAATATTTCAAATTAATTTGTTTCTAAAGTGCATATATTGATATAAGAATTATTACTATTGCTTATTTTCATTTAGTGTACCTTTATTATGCTCTCTCTAAAATTAATTTACAAATAATCCTCACAAAGCATATGCTTGAATCATCTTTTTCTTTAAATCTCATGTACACTAAAATCTTTTTCCAAACTATCAACTTTACATTTATGCAGATTGTAAGTATTTAGTATTCATTAAATCCTTGTTTCTGAAAAGCCTTTGAGGATAAGAAGTTACATAAATGATAGAATGATAGATGAAACCTTAATGATCATATAATAAACCCTATTACTTGAATTAAGGATTGGAAGACAATTAAAAAGGATAATAATTGGAGTGTGATATTTTAAGACTCTATTATGCAACAGTAACAAGAAAAATAAACTATAAACATTTCACTAATTTAAAGTCTAAGTGTCTATTCAGTTATAAGCAAATCTCATAAGATTACAGCAAATATGAGCATCAAAGCAAAATTATTTGAATCAAATTAACTAAAAAAATTTAGCTTAAAAATTTGTTTAAAATTTATATCATCAAACCAAATAATTCCAGCTCACATTTATCTATTTCGACATTCTAGTATGAGCAAATTAATCATATCTTTCAAAATTAGTTAATGAGAGGAAAATTAGTTTCAAAGTTTAAGCAAAAACAAGAAAAATATATAAAATAAATTAAAGCTGGTTTATCAAGAAAAAAGAAATTTAATGTGAAGATAAAAATATAATGTAAAATATAGAAAATAACGCATAACTAAGTTAAACTTAAACAGTATCTTACAACAAATAATTAATACAGTTATGCTATTAAGAATCTTATAAAAAACTTAAGCTCATAAAATTTATATATAAAAGAAGTGAATCAAAACTTTATGTCAATTTTTGCAAAAATGATTATTAAAGTTACAACATAAATTGCTAAATAATTCAAATATATTAAATATTAAGAAGGTAGTATAATCAAAGGTCTAATTATTTTCATTAAAGTTTTTATTTATTCTTTTTGAACAAAGAATCTTAGACTATATATATTTAATTCTAATTATGTTTGCAATTTGTTGTGAAAAAAGAAAAGCTATTTTAACTAGAAAACACCTATATATCTGATGTATAAGATGAATGATAATATAATAAATCTTGCATTGAACATATATGCAAATTTTATAGTTTAGATTATTTAAAAATATTTTTAATTTGATTCACTTTATAATTCAAAAAAATGCTGTCCCTCAGAATTCTCAAATATTAAGTTGGTTTGCAACTAATAGAAAAATAAGCAACTACTTATAAGAAAATAGCAATCTTCATACTATTGATAAAATAGGTTTAAAAATAATTAAAGAAATATTTTTGCTTAAATTGTTTAAAAATCTAATTTATAGATTATCAAAATAATCTGCAGCATAAATATTTGCTTGCCTTTTCATTTTCGTTCTATTCAGATCATTTAGAACTTTTCTCTACTTATTTCTCTTTTTATTATCACTTCATCCCAACATCCACATTAAAATTTTCAATTCTTCATTAAAAGGTAGCCTTATTTTATTTTACACAAATTTACTCATTTATATTGGAAAGACTGTAAACTTTTGACTTAATAAAATCATCATTTTTAACTATATATTCAATTAATTTTGCTATTACTTATCCTCCTTTATGACTCGGCTCTATTTGAGAAATATACAAATCTCGATCGAAAATATCAAAGGAATTCGGTAAATCTATTATTGATACTTTCTTTCTTCTGAACTCTTCGAAAAACTAGCTGTAAGCATTTTCTATCAAATAGTTTATTTTATCAATACTATTTCCAGGTAAAGGAATTTACTCCATCGCTCTATATACACCATAGTATTAGTCATCATAGAAGCTTGGACGATACTATAACATCACAATCAGGTTAGGAGTTTTCTCGTAGCATTAGTTTAAAATTTAGAGATAGTTTTACTTAAATTATCTCAGTCTTTCTTATAAAAGATGCATTTTTCCTAGAATTTCTCGAATATCATTTCCACCTATGCTTAGTAGAATATACTTAACATTTTACAATTTTTAAAGTTCTATCAATGGTTAGAAAAGTGATTCGTTAGGAAAGGGATCTCCTGTATTTCTTCGAGCCACTTTGGAAATTTTAGGATTATTTCCATTTATAACATCTTAACTAGTGAAACCATCAGCAGCATAATTGATGATTTGAAGTAAAGGTACTGCATCTCCAATAAGAGAGGGAATAGAGTAATTCTTTTATTTGACTCATACGATGTTATCAATAGTAGAGTCTCCAATCAAAACGAGTTACTATTGATGATCAGTTTAGTTTTGCTAGCATTAAGATTTATTATTTTTTAGAATGTGTTTAGAAGAATTTAGTTCGCTATTTGTATTACTAGTTTTGTGACTGATGAGTAATATATTGGTTGATGGTTTTTAAGTGATGTGGATTGATTATTTATCTTGGTAATTAGTGTTTTCTCTTTATGGTAAAGTTGAAAATGATTGCTTAACTATTTTTCTCAATTGCATTTCTTTCTAGTATAATTGAGAAAATGGATAGTTAATTGACTCAGTGACTAGTTAAACGAACTAGTTGGAATCAGTAGTTTTAATAGTTTCTTATAGCTTTTAAACTGTAAGAGTTGCAATTTTATTTTCTTAAATTTACTTTGTCATCCAAAAAAAAATGAAAACTGGATTTTTTCAGCGTGTATAATTAGATTTTCAAGTACTTTCAGATCCTGGAAGTAGTTAAAGGTGCTAAATACATTCATTCTCATCTTGATAAAATTGAAATTAAATGGATGCTTAATTATTGGTTGAGATATAGTAAATAAGCATATAGTTATAAATTTCTCCATCTACATTCCATTCATTTTTGGCAATGAGACCAGTGTATACAGAATAATTTCCAATAGCACTAACAATGCCTATTTTGCTGACTTTTGCAGCTCTGATTAATGTTGAATTTCGACATTATTATTTAGCCTCTAAGGAATAAAGAACTTGGTTGGTAATATCAGCTGAAGTTTTGATTAGAAAGTTTAGGTAGCGCATTTTTATTAAAGTTATGACTTATGTGGGTTTTATAAAAAAATATGTTATAATGACTTTTAATGCTTAAAAGAAACATCAAATTTAATCTTTATTTTATAATCTTAAACTAATTTTATTCTGAAGCATTATAAATTCTAGTCATTTTTTATATCATCACTTTCTATATAAACCACACACCTAATATTATAAACCAATGAAAACCAATTATTGAGATTTTCAAATCAAAAGTACATGAGATATTAGAAATCAATCTACTCTTCTTTTAGAAGGGGTACGATGGAATTTGAAGATGAATCATAGCAGAACCATACAGAAAAGTTTTCATAGCTGCAGCAATCGGTACTAGAGTTGGCCACTTAGTATAATTTTTTAAAATGAATAGACTGTAGATGGTAATTCGTATTCTTACATGTTAGCTCACTGCCTGCCTAAAGATGATTTAGAAACAATAGGAATTAATTTCTTTCATTATTTATTTGAATGCTTTGATGAACTTAAGAGATTTGATCAGAGATATTCGATACAGACTATGAAACTAGTTATTCTCCACTGTCAGTTCTATCTCAATCAACAAAGAAAATTTGTGGGAAGTCTTTTGACAGTCAGCATTTCAAATCCAAGTCTATAATTGAAGCGTCTTTTACTCTCATGCGAATTGCATAAATCTTGTCAACTCGGCAGCGAAAAACTTAACTATTGCATTCCTTAAGCGTGAATCATGAAAATGAATAAAGAAGAACTAAGGAATTATAGAAGAAAATAATGGAAAGACTGGAGCTGCAGAAACAATAAAGAGATTTTATTTAGAATGAGTGATAATAGACTTTTGATAATATTTACATTATGCTTTACTTATTAAAATAATTAATTTTTCAAAAGTCAAATTATACCTTTCACAAAGTCTTCCACTGAAGCTATCGAAATATATCCTCTATTTTAATCTTATATATAAATTTCTAAAGCAGTTGATGTCTTAAGTATTTTATTTACTGGATATAACTGTCGAAGAACTAATTAAAGTTAAGATTATAAAATTGGAAGTTCTCACAGAGAAGAAATAGCATTTAGTTAGAATTTTCTTATTTTTACTTAAGATAGTTCAAATATTGAATCAATCTTATGGAAGAGAAGGTAATATTAAGATAAAACTATGGGTATAAATAAGATCTTGCTAGCTTAAAATCCTATTATATGGACTAATTCTCAATTGTCGCTGCTATAGAAAGACTTTTATGCTATTCTCTTTATTGTGGTGAATAATCAAATAAAAAGACATTATAGCTAATTTTGATTAGGTAAAATCGTTTTTTAATCTAATAGAGTGAATTATCTATAAAATGTTAGAAAAGATATGCTCACTTGACATTAATACACTTTTCTTTTAAGAGTTAATAAAATAAATTGAAGAAAGGCTTTATAGCAGTCTATTCTTATTGAAGCAGAAAGTATCCTGCATTTTATTAATTATGTATAGCTTTTATATTTTATTCTGCTTTTAAGCTTTACTTCTAAATTTAAAATTAATTAAATTGGAGACCTTTGCTGATGCAAAAATTACACTAGTGAGAAATGTAAACTAAATAGTCTTATTTGAAATAACTTTATTTGCCTATTAATAAATTATAAGGATTTATTGATTTGAATAGCTTAATTATTTTAATTTTCTATAGATTAAGATCTTAAACAACGCTTCTTTGATTAATCTTCTCATATATTTACTTTATAACAGAATCTGATCATAAAGGAAAATGCTAAAGAAATGTATTTTATTTAATTTTTATATTAATAATATCTAATAGCATCTATTTACTCTAATTATCATTTATGCTCCTCTATTAAATGTCTATTAGCTAAGCTTTTCCTCTATTACTTAATGCATTCAGCTAATTATATTTAACTAAAACATCAAGTCAATACTTATATTAGTTGATATATTTTTACTTTAGATTTGGAAAAATAAGTGTAGATTGATATGTTTAAAGAGTAAATGGCATTTAGAAAATGGCTGTAATAAGAATTGAATATAAAAGAAATATAGAAATATGTTGTAATGAATGTAAAAATAAATCTGTTAAAGTATATTTCAATCAGTAATTACAATATAATTTCCTTTAAATACACTCATAGTTAATTGTGCTTTCAAGTTCAATTTTATTAAGAATAGAACGAATATGTTGAGTAATTTTAAAGAGTATTAGGAGCTGGATAAGTTTGGCAATCTTAAAATGAGACCTGCCCGTGCTCATTAATCGTTCTATCGAAAATAGCTTAGCAAATTAGTGGCAACAATTTCTAAATACTAAAGATTGAAAATCTATTCAATTAGGAAGCTTTAAGAAGTAGAAAGTTAAACTGTTTAAAATTCATCGCGATAGTCTCAGAGATAATAAACTATCCTTTTAATCATTCAGAATGAATATAAAATATTTAAATGAAATAGTAGCAAACGCTTGAAAATAGTAATATATAAAAACAATTACCAAGAAAGAGGAAACTAAAGCGATTATTACAGCCATTTTAATAATAAATTCATTCAAAATTATTAATTACAAGAGTCATTATACAATAATCTATTTAACTCTAAGAAATAAACTACTAGCTTTCCGTATAATTAATCTGAATAAATACTAAACCATAACTATAGTATATAGTATATTCAAAAAAATAATAAATTTTAATATTAGAAAATATAAAATAATCATAAATAATGACTAGTTTTAATTGGAGACTCTACTATTGATAACATCGTATGGGTTAAATAAGCTAAATTATCTATTCCCTCACTTATTAAAGATAAATTACCTTAGTTTTAAGTTATCAACTATGCTGCAGATGGATTCACTAATCAAGATGTTATAAATGGAAATAATCCTAGCATTTCCAAAGTGGCTCGTTGAGCTTAAGGAGATCTCTTTCCTAACGAATAATTTTTCTAACCACTGAAAGAGCTTCAAAAATTGTAAAATGTAAAGTATATTATACTAAGTATAGGTGGAAATGATATTCGAGAAGATTTAGGAAGAATGAATCTTTTACCTTAAAGATTGATGTAATTGAAGAAGAACTAAATCTTTATTTTAAATCAATGCTATTATAAAACTACTAATTTGATTGTGATGCTATAGTATTTACCAAGTTTTAAAGATGATTAATACTATGGTGGATATAGAGCGATGGAGTAAACTTCTTATGATGGAAATAGTATTGATAAAATAAATTACTTGATAGAAAGTATTTACAGAGAGTTTTTCGAAGAATTTAGAAGAAAGAAAGTTGCGATAGTAGATTTACCTAATTCCTTTGATATTTTCAATCGAGATTTAAATATTAAAAAGATTGAACCAAGTTAAAAAGGAGGCTAACTAATAGCAAAATTAATCGAATACATAGTGAATAATAAAGATTTTAGTAGATCATGAATCTACAGTCTTTCCAATATAGATGAAGATATTCAAGTAAAAGAAAATGTAATAAATTTAAACTGAAGAATTAAAAATTTTAATAAAAATGTGATGGAGAACTAAAACCAATAATAAGCAGAGATAAATTCTAAATATCCTGAATTGAATGAAAATAAAAAATCAAGCAAATTTTGTGCTGCAGATTATTTTGATAATTTATGAATTAATTTTTTTAATAATTTAAATAAAATTATTTTTTGATTATTTTTTCATAATTTTTTAACCTTCTTGATCTTTAGTAAGAAAATTGTTATGTTATTATAATAAATCTCTAATTTTTCTAAGTTTAGTCGTAAGCAAACTTAATGTTAGTGAATTCTAAGAAACATAAATCTCTTTAGATCTATAGTGAATCACATTAAATATTTTTTAGACATGTCCTAAACTACAATAATTTCATATATGCTAAATGCAAGAGTTATTAAATTATCAATCAGCCATCTTTCTTATATATAAAATATATAGGTAAATTCCAGTTAGAATAACTTTTTTTTCACAAAAAATTACGAATTAAATTTAGAAGGTAATCTATTTAATCTAAGATTCTTTATTCTAGACGAATAAGTAAAGACTTTAATTAAGAAAATTTAGGAATTTTCTTAAACTGCCTTCTTAATGTTTTAATAAATTTAAATTCTTTAAAATTATTGCTGCAACTTAATAATATCCTTTGTAAACATTTACATAAAACTTTGATTTTCTTCTTTTGTATATATGTTTCAAGAGTTTATGTTTATAAGATTCATGATAGCATAACTGTATTAATTATCTTTTGCTAGATAATGTTTAAGTTTAATTAGTTATATGCTATTTTCTATATTTTACTTTATATTTTTTCTTCGCTTGAATTTTATTTTTTCTTGATAAATCAGCTTTAATTTATTTTTTATATTTTTCTTGTTTTTGTTTAATTTCGGAACTAATTTTCCTCACATTAACTAATATTGAAAGATGTGATAATTTGCTCATACTAGTATGCTGAAATAGATTAAGGTGAGCTGGATTGATTTGGTTTAATGGTATAAACTTTTTAGTAAATCCTTATGCTAAAATTTATTTTAGTTAAATTATTTTGCTTTGATTCTCATACTGTTGTAATTTTATGAGATTTATTTATAACTGAATAGATACTAAGACTTTAAATTAGAGAAATGTATATAGTTGGTTTTTCTTGTTACTGTCTCATAATAGAGTCTTAAACTATCACACTATAATTAATATTCATTTTAATTGTCTTATTTTCAATCCTTGATTCAAGCAATAGGGCTTATTATGATATCATTAAGATTTCATCTATCATTCTATCATTTATGCAACTTCTTTTCTTCAAAGGTTTTTCTGAAAAAAGGAATTAATGGATATCTGATAGCGATTATAATCTGTATAATTGTAAAATGTAAAGTTTATAATTTGGTAAAAGTTTTAGTGTACATGATTTGCTTTAATATGATTCAAGAATATATTTTGTGAGGATTATTCTGTAAATTATCTTTAGAGAGCATAATAAAGGTATACTAAATGTTAGTAAGTAATAATAATAATTCTTATATCATATATACACTAATCTATAACTCTTTCATATATAATTAAAAATAATAAGATATTTTAAAGCTGAAAAACTAAATTTTAAGAACATTTCATCAATAAAATCCTTTAACTTTATATCCAGTCTATCCATCAATGTTGCCGAATTAAAATTTATCTCTGCTTATTATTGGTTTTAGTTCTCCATCACATTTTTATTAAAATTTTCTATTCTTCAGTTTAAATTTATTACATTTTCTTTTACTTGAATATCTTCATCTATATTGGAAAGACTGTAGATTCATGATCTACTAAAATCTTTATTATTCACTATGTATTCGATTAATTTTGCTATTAGTTAGCCTCCTTTTTAACTTGGTTCAATCTTTTTAATATTTAAATCTCGATTGAAAATATCAAAGGAATTAGGTAAATCTACTATCGCAACTTTCTTTCTTCTAAATTCTTCGAAAAACTCTCTGTAAATACTTTCTATCAAGTAATTTATTTTATCAATACTATTTCCATCATAAGAAGTTTACTCCATCGCTCTATATCCACCATAGTATTAATCATCTTTAAAACTTGGTAAATACTATAGCATCACAATCAAATTAGTAGTTTTATAATAGCATTGATTTAAAATAAAGATTTAGTTCTTCTTCAATTACATCAATCTTTAAGGTAAAAGATTCATTCTTCCTAAATCTTCTCGAATATCATTTCCACCTATACTTAGTATAATATACTTTACATTTTACAATTTTTGAAGCTCTTTCAGTGGTTAGAAAAATTATTCGTTAGGAAAGAGATCTCCTTAAGCTCAACGAGCCACTTTGGAAATGCTAGGATTATTTCCATTTATAACATCTTGATTAGTGAATCCATCTGCAGCATAGTTGATAACTTAAAACTAAGGTAATTTATCTTTAATAAGTGAGGGAATAGATAATTTAGCTTATTTAACCCATACGATGTTATCAATAGTAGAGTCTCCAATTAAAACTAGTTATTATTTATGATTATTTTATATTTTCTAATATTATTAGATATTCTACTTTTTAATTTCTTATAGATTGTTTTATTAATGGTTTAATGCTTAATCAGATGAATAAGAATGAATACTAGCTGAATATCTCTTAATTTTTTAAAGATCGTTTTATTCTAACTCAGGCTAAAAAGTCATCTAATGGGACTAACTCTTTAAGTCAGCTTAATTAATATGTTTCTTTCCTTTTCTTGATAGCTTTTTTACAGCTTACATTTGTTAATAATTTTTTCCCCAACTCCTTATAACTTTATACACCCATTTTTATGCGTTAAAAGGATATTCAATTAAGTCAGTAGCTTTTTAGATGAATTTGAAGCACCCTAACTCCCAACTTTAAACTGCCTCTTAATCCTATAGCTCTTAAATTGTTAATATTCTAAAAGTTTGGCCATTAACGAACTCTACTATTTAAGATAAAATGAGCAATGAGCAGCTGTATAATTTTTATTTTAATTACCAAGTTTTTCCAGCTCCTATAACTTCTTAAAATTTCTTAATACATTTTCGCTCATTTTTATAAAATTTAATTTAAACGCATACTTAATTACTCTGAAGTAAACAGTGAATCAGCATATAGTTATATTTTAATTCCTCTACTTTCCATTGCAATGAAACTGGCATATATATAATTATTTCCTATCGCAGTTACAATGCAAAGTTTGCTAGCTTAAGAAGTTTAGATTTATATTAATTTTCCTTATTAATCTTTAATCTTTAAATAATATTCGACTATATTTTTAATTTAGCTTGCAGCCTTGATAAAAAAGCAAAAGGTTTGACTGATTTTCATATTTAATAAAGATAATAAGTTAGAGACCATTTAAAGAAAATGATACTGTAATTAAGGGTTAAAATAGATTTTAATAGATTTATTACTTATATGCATTATAACATATTTCTATATCACTTGCTACAGCTATTTATAGTAATTAAGTAAATTTACTACATAAGGCTAAATTAAAGAAGCATACCTGCTTAATTTATTGAAAAGTAATCAAAAAAAGCAAGCAAAATTAAATAAATTTTAAATAATTTATTAATAGGCTTTATAAAATTACCTTTAAATTAAGATCAATTAGCTTAAATATTCTGTAATTAAACCTTTTTAGTAAACCAAATTATTTTTATTTAATACAGATTGATTCACTACCTAAGATGCTATAAATGGAAATAATCCTATAATGTTTTAAGAAAACTTCTAATTTAATTGTGATGCTATTGTATAGGCCAAGCTTCAATGAGGACAGGTATTATGGTGTATATAAAGTGATGGAGTAAATCTCCTTAGATGGAAATAGTATTGATAAAATAAATTACTTGATAGAAAGTATTTGCAAGGCAAACAGTTCAAAGAAAGAAAGTAGCAATAGTAGATTTACCTAATTCCTTTTATATTTCCGATTGAGACTTATATATTAAACATATTGAACTGAGTTATAAAGGAGGCTAAATAATAGCAAAATTAATCAAATACGAAATAAAAAAAAATGATTTTAGCAGGTAAAAAATTTATAGTTTTCAATTAAAATGGAGATGTTTGCGTTAAAGAAAATTAGACTAATTTTAAATGAAGAAATGAAAACTTTAATGTGAATGTTGGGATGAAGAGATTGAAGCGAAAATAAGTAGAGAAAAGTTCTAAATAATCTGAACACAGTTAAAAGAAAAAAGAATAACAATGTTGTAACTTTTTATAAAATAAAGCAAAAGGGTTTTTCTGATAAATAGTTTAAATATAAAGATTTATTTTAGAATGTTTTACATAATTTTAAAATTAATTTTATAAATAAATAAAATAAATTAGCATTGTACCACCATTGTTTGGTTTACCACGAAAAAATAAAGAAACCAAATTTAATTATTAATAATGGGCCAGAAATGTTTCTAGCTTCATCTAGTCTCTTTTATTCTTATCTTCTTCTCTTCGTTTTTATAATCGAAATTTATTGCCTTCACTCTCCAAATTCTTATAATTCTTCCAAAGGCTGGAGTTAGAAGGGGTTAGAGAAAATTCCAATATTTGTGTCAAATGACTCAATTAAGTTAATTCTTCTAAGTAATAATTATTTTTTATTTCAATCATGTCTTTTTATTTTCTATTTCATGATCAGAATAGCGACATGTAAAATCAGGATAATTCTGAGATATGTATTTCAGTACCCTCAAGTCGAACTCTCATACCAATGGAGAGAACCCTCAAGCATGTTAGGCTTATCACACAATGGGCCCGTCCTTACTTGTTTGTGGTGGCATCTATTGCAAAAGTACTGGCAATGCAGACATGACTGCGCCGGATTACCTACTCGGTCGACTAGAAATTATAATCCATTTAAAAAATGAATATTATAGATTATTAAGGAAATTATAAGTTCATTAAAATTAAATTTGCTATTTTAAAGTTGCAAAAAATTAAATAATTTAAAATTTTGAGAGGCTTAATTTCTTTTGTATTCTAAAGCTACTAATTACATTAAATATGCTAATAGATATTAAATAAACTATTAGAATTTTAAGTATCTTCAACTTGAAGGCTTTTTAAATGTTAATCAAGCATCTTCTATTCAGTCAGATACAAGATTTTTTAGTTAAAATGCTTTTCCCAAAAATTATTAATGCTTAGAAAAAAATGCATTAAATTTGATTTTTTTATCCTAGTTATATAAATAAAAACTCTTAAATAATAAAGAATATATAGGATTAACTTAAGTAGCTTCTTAATGTTTAAGTAAGTTGAATAATCTAACTACTTTGATGTAATTATAAGACATTCTAATAAATAAAATTTCCATTTCGTTTTAATTTTCTTTTTGAAGTAAAATATTAAGCGCTTAAAATATCTTCATATAAAATGGTAACTTAGTTGTAGTATATTTATATAATAATTTAAATCCATTTAAAATCTTATTATTCCTTTTAATACTTTTATATCTTAAAGCTATTATTTTAATACCCAAAAGAATCTTATTACCAAGACTTTAAGTAACTCATTTGAAGTTCCTTGTTAAATTCAAGGTCTTAAAAAAATGACATTTCTGGGTATTATATACTTTGATATAGGCTTGAAATCTGTTAATATAGATTAACCTTTCACTATTTATGGTGGTCTCTGTTGGCAGGAATTGATAAAAATAATATCCCTATTATATCCTTACGAGGATATTTAGATTAATCAAAAAAGCAAGTACTTAACCTCCTCAAGCATTCCAAGTTAGATATTAATAATTAGTAACTTTTTTTAAGTTCATCTATATAACAAGTCTATTGTATAAAACGTCGAACTTAAAATTCTAAACATTACTAATGCAAAACTTTCTCTTATCAATTTCTATAGCTAAAAAATTATAAATTGGCTGAGATTTATAACTAACTAGTTTAAAATAACGACTTTCTTAAATTTGTTATAGAGAAGCTTCAAGCTTATAGAATAATCACAAGCACGCTCATAAAACCTCCAAGCAAAATCCTTGAAGTTAATACAGTTTAAAAAATAAACTAATAATGAATCTGCAAAAAAATAATAAAAGCTTGTAGTTAAAAGCCAGAAAACAAATTCGCTCTGTTCTATTAAAGTTATTTTTAATTTATCTTCAATTTGGACATTATTTGTAGCCTTTTATAAAAGTAAAGCTAATCTATAGTAGAAAACTAATTTTTACCTTAATAGTACTTCATAAGATACTAAAAGATTATTCAAAAATCTTTTACAAAATATGATATTACCTAAGATAGTAAAGGTATTACTTCAAATCTGAACTTAAATTACAATAATAAAGTTAGCTTTGTTAAAGCCTTACTAGTCAACCATCTGACATATTCTATCAGCTTGTCTCCATTAGTTTGTCTTGAATTCCTACTAGACTTAGTTAGGTGTAGCACTTCATTAGTGCACCATCCTTTAATATTCTGAATAGTTTTGATCTTGCACGTAGCGTTCCAAATTATTTATCCAAGGATTAAGATTTGAACTAAAGAATTTTTTTCTATAAATGTTTCCGTTTTAAAATGGATATATCCTAAATAGTTTTTTAAAAATATCTTATTTATTCTTTCTTTAAATTTCGCTTAGTTAGTAGCAGTATTTTCATTAGTGTTATTTATTGCACACATAGCATTTTATTCTTCTTTTAAACTATTATTCCTGTAGCACTTATTTAATTTAAATTTACTAGTTATTTTAAATAAATATTTAGTGTTTATTTTAATTTGAGGCTTCATTTTCTATTTCCATAGGATCTGATTAATTCTGTTAAAACGAAAATGGCGTTACCTGAATTTATTATTAAATTTAAAGAATTCTTTGTTCCAGTTTTTTTTCCACTTCTTATGATGATTAATATAGTTTCTCAAGTAAAGACGTTATTAGTTTTTCTAATTTTTCTACTTTATCAGTGAGGTATCTATTTTTGAACATAAACTCTTTTAATGACTTAGATAATATTTCTATTTGAGTTTGTGCTGGAAGTTTTTTAATTGTGGATTTCCAAGTGGTTAATGTTAATCATATGAATCATATTTCTCACTTTCACTCATTGTAATTATTTCGCCTATTTATTTTTATAGAATTTTCCTGTTTATATATTTAGTTCAAAGTTCTGTTATTTCTTAGAAGCCATTTTATATTAAATATAATAATATCCTTTTGTGATAGTAAAAAATGCATAAACATTTATTTATTTTTGAATAATAGCAATCAGTAATTCTCTTAATCTTATATAATGAAGCAGTTAAAAGTAAGGCAATATTTTTAATTCTGATAATTCACAGAATCTCTATCTAACTGATCTTTAGAATCAAAACTCACATTTTTAAAATGCGACTAGAAGTGAATTAAGTAATTAAAAGTTAGTATAAAGCTACAGACAAAATAACTCTGTATTGTAGCAGATAAAGCAACAACCTTTTGATAGTTTTTAAGCAGAAATGTAAACTTAATATATCTAATTACATAATGCTGATTGTAAGTTATAATTTTCTATATATATAACACATTTAATCACTACTTTAGGTAGCTTCTTAATAAAAATAGCAGACCAAATAGTATTCACTTTAATCCAAAGAGAACATTAAGATTCCTCCATAACCAAGCACTTATGATAATTCTAAAGAGACAATTGTTAAAACAGGATTCTTAATATAATTTATTGAGTAAAGGACTTACATTTATAAAACGAATCTTTTATTTAAGAAGTGTAAATATAATTGGTGCAGATTGAGACTAATCAAGCTTAAACTGTAGATTATTCTTTTATACAGAAATGGAACGTTTAAAATACTAATTTTTATAATACTAATAGTAATTTCCTTATAAGAGACTATTTGGCTACTACTTTAAGAAATTTCTGATATATAATAACATAAAAATAGAACCAAGCATGCTTTTGGCTTTAAATAAACAACTAAATAATATCTGATTAACTTCAAATATTATAAAGCTAGTTTGCTATTTTAACCGTCTATAAGAGAGAAATAGCTTTAGAAGTATGATTAGTGTAATCATCTGTAAGAGAATCTATGATTAAAAGAATTGGATTATTAAAGTATATTAGTTCATTGAGTTTGCTAAAAAGAAACATTATAAATCAGTTAGAAATACCTTTGAATAAGCAGTATACCTTAGCTACCTTAGCTACCTTAGCTATTTAATTTAATTTTAAACTTAAAGAGTTTTGGACTGCAACTTCTTGCAGTTTAACGACCCCAACACTCCCTTCATGGGATAACAGGGATATCCTGTTGCTTTCGAAAAGCAGCTGCCAGGGAGCTCCATCGCTATGGGCAGCCAGGCTTCAAGCCCCTACCAGGAGTGGATAATCAAAAGGAAGGCGTTCCCTTGCAAAGGTTGACTTTGACCAGGAACTTTCTCAGCGACAGGAAAGGAACTTGTTTCTAGCTATAAAACCAGAAAGTATGATTCAGAAGGTCAATTCAGCTCCCACCATCTTTTTAATTATTTAGCTACCTTAGCTATAGAATTAAATAAAATAGGTTGTAATTTTACTAAGCTATAACAAATTCAAACTGCTCTTTGACTTTAGATTCGTCTACTGAGGCAGAATTATTTTTTTGATTAAGTTTCCTAATTCGATTTTATTGATTCAAAGCATATAACTTTATAGATTAATATTAATAACTAAGTTCTCAATTAATCAGCAAAGTAAAAGCTTATGATAGAGTGATATAAAGAGCACTTATTTTAATGAAAAACTGAAATAATGCCAATATTTAAAGTATTGATTTATTCAAATTTTTCGATTTTATCCGTCAAATTCTGCAAGTTATTATTTAAGATTCTTAATCAAATCTGCCCATTAAATCTAAACTAAGAAAAGCAAAAAAATTCCTCAAAAGAAGAGTCCATAAATAAATTTAAGAGATAATGTCTAATTCATATTTTCTGCTACCAAATAACGTCATTATGAAACAGAGAAAAATCTGACTAACATAAAAATTACATTGCTAATTCACAATAGCTACGAAACTTTATAATATCTATTTAAAGAAGAATTAATATCTAAGCAATTGTCTCGAATAGATACTTTGTACTTTATTAAGAACTCGAAAAAAGATAGATTAACAGTCAAATGGTTAACATTAGCATTGACTAGAGACTATTGATGATATATTTTCTGAAGATATCTCTACACTTTAAAATAATTTTTTGACTAGAATAGCATGCATGAAAAAATACATTAATGTTAAATTTCTGGATAAAAAAGAATTTTAATTTATGCCCTGGTCTGAAAGAAGGCCCTTAAAAATATCAATATATCAAATAAGTTTTGTTTAATTCATGATAACTACTAAAAAAGAAAAAGAGTGGATCAGATTAAGTAATTAGTTTTCATCAATTGTTTTTCCTATATAAGTCAACTTCAGATGTACAATAAATCTTTGTTAGATATTTAAAACTTTTTAAATTGGTTCTTTTCTATTTTTTTAATTCCTACAGTTTTTTATTGTATTCTAGACTTAAACAGTATCAGCATATAATTTTATTCTTTTTATTATATTATTAATTGTCTAGTTTTTATGTTTGATTTATATTTAAGTTTGATTGCTCAGTCTCTATTGGATCATGCATGGATTTAATCGTAAAATGTTAGTGATTACTTAGTTCAGATTAATTTCTTATATTTTACTTTTTTTTCTTTTAATTTATTAATTAAACAGATATGTTGAAGCTTTAAAGCTCATTTATTTCATTACCATTTTAGAGTTAGTTAATTTATTATATTGGCTGTTTATTTGCAAAATTAGTTGCTGCATTTCATCCTATAGGTTTTTGTTCTCAGCCAATAATGGAAAAATCTGAATAAAGGTACCTTATAGTTAGTTAGGAGATTGATTTAAAGTAATTGTTTCTTAGGTTCCATTTTATATAATTAAGAAATTAATGGTTTTTAACTCCATATCTTTAAAATCTTGAATCTTTTACCTAAAATAAATTTAAGACATTATAAAAGAAATTCCAAATGATAAAGCGTCTGGTTCCGATAGTATCAAAATAGAATTATTGGAATATGAAGGACCAGTTCTAGGCATGATTCTTCATTCCTTTGCAAATAGAATTGGAAGAATTACTGATGAACTGTAACCTTTAATCATAATTCCAACTTTTAAAAAAGAAAGTAAATATTATTGAATAATAGATATCCAATTTCACTTATTAATACAATTCTCAAGTTCTAATGAAAAGATTTTATAGCATTATAATTAAAGGAATTAATTAATTCAAGTTGGATGGATTTAGGAAATAAGTAAATAACATTGAAAATTTGGATGATCTAATAAATCATTGATGTCTTCGCAAACAAACAAAAAGAAATATCAAGTTAATAGCAACTTTGATTTATGTCGATAAAATATGGATTCCATAGAAAGAAGACTACCATTTGAATAACTTAGAAAAGATAAATTACTATTGTGAATCATAATTGCTTTTAAATCTTTATACAGAGGTTTAAATTCACCAATTCTTAAAGATGGAAAAATTTAAAAGTAACTTTAATATCAATGGAGTTTATATGGATAGTATTAGCTCAATTGTATTATGATATTTTATTTCTTATTTAGAAAATAAAAATGGTTAAATAGAATATAATCATATGAATTTAGACAAAAGACTATCCTTGTAGAGGAATGAGTAGATGATTTAAATTTATTATCGAAAGCAAGATGAAATATGCAATAATTAATAAAGGAAACTAAACAGTTTTTGACTGAACATATTCAGCAATACATACTCCTTGCGAAGTTTTCTAATTTTAAAGAAAAATAAAATTAATTAGTTATAACTTAATTTCAAGATTGAAACTTAACCAATCATATAAATGCAAAAAGTCAGTATAAAGATTGATTCAGTATTTAGAAAAAATTTTAAATGTAAGGAAGAGTTAAAAGATAAATACTAAATGGTAGTTGAAGCTATTTCTTTGCTCTATAGATACTTTCAATTAGAATCTTTATATATGCTTGGCTTTAATAAAATTAATCATTCTAAAATATATTAAAAACCTTAGCTATTCTGCTTTTCAATGCTGAATATATAAAGCAAAGATCTAAATAGCAATTACCTTTAGAATAAACGATGAAAATCAGAAATACATTTTATATAACTTTCTTTGTAGAATAATAGTTATTAACACTATGAAAAATAAAACTCTTTTATTAGGTAACATTTTATAAAGCTTAAAAGTTATAAAGAGTATAGAGTATAGAATATAATAGCCATTAAATATACCTTAATTTTTTATCTTTAAAACTTTTAAAAAATGTTGCTAAAAGTTTTTGCTTTTTGAAATAAAATTATTTTTAATAATTTGGACATTTAAAAATTGAAGTACTATTAAAAGTTCATTTTGTACCATTCAAATAAAGCTTCTATAATAAATCTGCCGTGTAGTCCCAGTCGTTGTTTCCACTATTTTTTTCTATTATGCTTTAGAATTTATTTGTCATTTCGGTCATTCACTTCTAGGGAATATCATAGTTAATCATTTCGGTTGCTTTTTTGACAAATTTTATGCAATTTGTATGAGATTCTAATGATGCTTTTATCATAGACATGGATTTATAAGGCTGGCAATTGAAAGGTTATCCACAAATACTTTTTGCAATTCCAGAGCAAACTGACATTGAAGAATAATTTGATTAATACTCTGTTTAGAAAATATCTGAGCTTATCACATAACGCTTAAGTTCATCATGGCATTAAACCTCACGATTGAAGAAGTGAACTCTAATAACTGCTTTATTATCTTTTGATGCACAGTGAGCTAACATATAAGAATATTCTTCATCATCTACAAACCATTAATTTTGTAAAATTAAACCGAAGTGACCTATGTAAGTTCCCATTGCTGCAGCTAGTCTAATTTTGGTGGCAGAAGTTCCTCTAATTTATCTTCAATTTCCATAATAATCCTTAGCCTCTAAAGAAAGAATAGATCCGTTTCTAATATCTTCTTAACCCTGGATTTGGAAATATGGGAATGCTTTTTCCATTTTTTATAATGACTGATTGATGCGTAGCTTTATAGAAAAATATGTTATAAATTTAACTTTGATAAGAGAATTTGCTTAATATAAAATAAAGTTAGATGGATAAATCATAATAAATGATATACGATATACTGTTTTGTAAGCTATATTTAGTTCTATTAAACTAATAAGAATCATTAATGCTAAAAAATTATGTTCTAAATCTTTTTACATTATAACATGCTTAATCCAAGGGAACATAATTGCTAAAAGTTTTTACTTAGCTTGATTATTAGATTGATAGAATGAAAAGAGTAAATTAATTTACTGAGAGTGTTAGGTAATAGAAATGTTTAATACTTTTAGAATTTTTCAGTTGAAATAAGTTAAAATAAGTTAGTTTACTCAAGCTTAAGTAGTGAAATGCTTTAATTTAATATTCTTTATTTTGGCAACTTTTAAAGCTTGAATTAGATGATATTTACTAGTTTATTTATTTTATAACTTCTATAATCTTAAATAATCAGTGATGCTTCTGATTGAATTTCACATACTAAATTTACTTTATAACAAGTTTGATCATAAAAAGGCTTAAAAGGAGTTTAGGTTATTTACTGTTTATATTAAGTAATATCTAATAAAATCTATTTACCCTAAACTCTATGCTACTAGCTAATTTTTTCCTCTATTAGTTTCTTAATTGCAGACTAATAATAACATAATGCAAAAGCTTATTTGTACTGATATATCTATAATTTGTAAATAAAAGGGATTATAATGTAAATGAGTAAAAGTATTTAATAGAAATGAAAGTTATAAGAATTTAATATAAACAGATATATAGAATTATGATGTAATCCATATAAATCTGATAAAGTCTATTTTTATCATTAATTATATCATCATTTTCTTTAAATACTTCTATCTTCATTAAATATCAAACTCCAAGCGTTGCGTTTCGACATCAACAGTGCAAAATACATTCAAAGCACAAGTTATTTTTCTTCAACTATTAAAGATTATTAAGTAAGATTAAGAAAAATCTAAAATTCTTAAGTCAGCATAATTTGCATAACCACTGAAATAGGAAACAATTATGTATAGGCTGTTTTCATTAAAATTTTTGAAAATATGATTAATTTGCTCATACTAGTATGCTGAAATAGATTAAGGTGAGCTGGATTGATTTGGTTTAATGGTATAAACTTTTAGTAAATCCTTATGCTAAAATTTATTTTAGTTAAATTATTTTGCTTTGGTTCTCATACTGTTGTAATTTTATGAGATTTATTTATAACTGAATAGATACTAAGACTTTAAATTAGAGAAATGTATATAGTTGGTTTTTCTTGTTACTGTCTCATAATAGAGTCTTAAACTATCACACTATAATTAATATTCATTTTAATTGTCTTATTTTCAATCCTTGATTCAAGCAATAGGGCTTATTATGATATCATTAAGATTTCATCTATCATTCTATCATTTATGCAACTTCTTTTCTTCAAAGGTTTTTCTGAAAAAAGGAATTAATGGATATCTGATAGCGATTATAATCTGTATAATTGTAAAATGTAAAGTTTATAATTTGGTAAAAGTTTTAGTGTACATGATTTGCTTTAATATGATTCAAGAATATATTTTGTGAGGATTATTCTGTAAATTATCTTTAGAGAGCATAATAAAGGTATACTAAATGTTAGTAAGTAATAATAATAATTCTTATATCATATATACACTAATCTATAACTCTTTCATATATAATTAAAAATAATAAGATATTTTAAAGCTGAAAAACTAAATTTTAAGAACATTTCATCAATAAAATCCTTTAACTTTATATCCGGTCTATCCATTTCTTTGCATCTTTCGTACGTCTTTAATCAATGTTGCCGAATTTAAATTTTTCTCTGTTTATTATTGCTTTTAGTTCTCCATCACATTTTTATTAAAATTTTCTATTCTTCAGTTTAAATTTATTACATTTTCTTTTACTTGAATATCTTCACCTATATTGGAAAGACTGTAGATTCATGATCTACTAAAATCATTATAATTCACTACGCATTCGATTAACCTTGCTATTATTTAACTTCCTTTTTAACTTGGTTCAATCTGCTTAAATATATAAATCTCGATTGAAAATATCAAAGGGATTAGGTAAATCTACTATCGCAACTTTCTTTCTTCTGAACTCTTCGAAAAGCTCACTGTAAAATTTTTCTATCAAATTTTTTATTTTATAAATGTCATTCCCACCTAAAGGAATTTACCCATCGTTTAATATCCACCATATTATTAGTTGTTGTAAAATTTGGTAAATTCTATAGCATCACAATCAAATTAGTAGTTTTCTTATAGCATTAGTTTTAAATTTAGATATAGTTATTCTTCAACTACGTCAATCTTTAATTTAAAAGATACTCTCTTCTTTTATTTTCTTGAATATCATTCACATCTATACTTTGTAGTATACAATTAACATTTTACCATTTTTGAAGCTCTTTCAATGGTTAGAAAGAGAATTTCCTTAATTTTTTCGGGCATTTTAGAAATGCTAGGAATATTTCCATTTATAACATCTGTACTTGTGAATCCATCTGCAGCGTAATTGATAACTTAGAGTAAATGTAATGTATCTCTAATAATTGAGGGAATAGAATAGCCAGCTATTTGACCCAACGATGTTATCAATAGTTGAGTCTCTAATAAAACTAGTTACTATTGATGATTTGTTTAGTTTTCCTAACATTAAACTTATTATTTTTGAATATGTTAATTACACAGGATTTATAATTTGTTAGAACTCTTGACTGATGAGTAAGATTATTTTTGGTGGTATTTAAGTGATGTGGATTGAATATTTATGTTGGTAGCAAGTATTTTCTCTTGATGGTAAAGCTTAAAATGATTGCTTTACTATACTTCTCAATTTTATTTCTTTCTAATATAATTGTTAAAATAGATAGTCAATTGACTCACTATAACTATATTTTTTTCTTAAGAATGCAATTTTCCTCATTTTAATATGTATATAACATAAGAAATATATCCTGCCATTCTAAATAACTTACATAATTAATAATTTACAGATTTAGATTCAGCTAAATGGTAAAGAGAGATATAGCATAATCTTATCATAGTAAAGCTTTTAAAATGTTTTAATTGTATGATTTTATCTTTAAAATAATGATTCAAGATATGCTTTGTGAGTAACATTCTGTAAATTGATCTTGGAGAAGCGAATAAAGTTAGATTAAATATTAAATGCAACTACTTTATATAATTCCTTGCCCTTAGCAATCAAAACTAGTTTGTAATATTTTATAAAAGTTAATCTATTTTCATTAGCTCTTGTGTTATATACATGCTAAATGGAAAGCTAATAATGTTAATATTGAAGTATTTGGATAGACATAAATGGAGATATAAAGTAACTTTTAATATAAAAAATAAGTTGATATTATCTTAATAAAGCACATTATTATTTAGTTTCTTTCTATAAATATGAAATGCTTATTCATTAATACTAATAAAAGTATGGATAACGGCCGCGGTTGGGAGAATTAATAGTAATCTGGTGCAGTTTATACTGCATTGTGAGTAATCTCGCATTAGATGCCACCACAAGGAAGGGTTGAAAAGCTCGGAAAAGACAAGCCTAAATTGCCCGAGGGTTCTCGCTAGCAGTATGAATGTTTGACTGACGGGCCTGGCAATTACTTTTATGCTAACTCTTATTTAGATCTTATTCTTGAAGATTGGAGCATTTGGCTCATGCCTCAAGAATAATTTTTAATAAGCAGATTGACATTTGGAGAAGCTGACATGACTCATTGGACGAGAAGAATGACAACAAGAAGTATGAGAACACTTTTTTTAATATTAAATATCAATATGGAAAGAATTACTCGCTAACGAGGTACTACGCGTTCTATAATCATATTTATTTATTGAAAAGTTCCAGCTAATCTTTAATTATTTCATGACCTTATTTTAGCTGTCTTTTCAGCTTACATAAACTTAATATTGTTCTAGCCTTATTTAAACTTTTTTCTTTTAATTTCTATAATTATTTTTCTATTATTTTAATAGTTATACTATATAATAATTCCTATCACTGTCATTATTCCTCTCACATTTTTCTTTCTTTAATCAAGTTTAGATATCTTATAATAAGAATATTCTGAAAATTATTTATACCAGATTAAATATAATATTACTTGATTGAAAGATAGAATCCTTTTAAATAAGACTCAAAATTTAAAACCACGGACAAAATATCTACTAAATATCTTAGTACTCGAGTTTATTTGAGCTAATAAAGTTTTATATGATTCAATCGTAATACGTAATATTGAGGAAAGCAGTTGCTGTTATAAAGAACTTAAAGATAAAAAGTTTTTACTTTCTTTCTTTCTTTCTAGAAAAGAAATTAAAATTCATGCATGGCAATATCTTCTTTGTCAATATCCGATATTTTTCACTAAAAATATACAGATTTTTTACTTTTGTCATAGAAGGAAATATTGAGAAGTAGAAATAAAATGAATAGAGAGAAATTTGAAAACTGAATAAAAGATTATCAACACAATATTTTATAACTGTTTAAAAGTAAGAAATATTAGTCAATGCTTTTTAAATTTATTATTTTTAAAATTAGGAATTTAGAATGCAAATTCTGAAAATATAAAGTTCATAATAAGCAAATTATAAAATAAAAACAGCAAAAATTTGAAATTTAATAAATTTAATTTTTAAGTATAAATCAGAAAAATTCTTTTAGTTTATTGCCAGTCACTCATTTCTTTGCTGTACATTTTCGATCTACTCAGACTGGTTAGTATTTTTCTCTATTTATTTTTGGTTTTTCCCCATCATTGCAAAATTCTTGTTAAAATTTTCTATTCTTCACTTGTAGCTAACTTTATTTTCTTTTACGTAAATATCCTCATTTATATAGGAAAGACTGTAAATTCTCGATTTTCTAAAATCGTGATTTTTCACTACATATTCAACTAACCTAGCTATTACTTAACCTCCTTTATAACTCGGTTCAATTTGTTAGATATACAAATCTCGATCGAAAATATCAAAGGAATTCGATAAATCTATTATTGCTACTTTCTTTCTTCTGAACTCTTCGAAAAACTCACTGTAAGCACTTTCCATCAAATAGTTTATTTTATCAATACTATTTCCAACTAAAGAAATTTATTCCATCGCACTATACACACTATAGTGTTAATCATCGTAAAAGCTTGGACGATACTATAACATCACAATTAGATAAGGAGTTTTCTTATAGCATTAGTTTAAAATTTAGGTATAATTCTACTTGAATTATCTCAGTCTTTCAGGCAAAAGATGCATTTATCCTAGAATTTCTCGAATATCACTTCCACCTATGCTTAATAAAATATACTTAACATTTTGCAATTTTTAGAGTTCAATCAGTGGTTAGAATAAGGATTCGTTTGGAAAAGGATCCCCTTAATTTCTTCGAGACACTTTAGAAATACTTGGATTTTTTCCTTTTATAGTATCTTGGCTTGTGAATCCACTTGCTGCATAATTGATGACTTAAAATTAAGGTAATGCATTTCTAACTAGTTACGGAATAGAATACTCAGCTTAATTGACCCACACAATGTTATCAATAGTTGAATCTCCAATCAAAGCAAGCTATTATTTATAATTAGTTTATTTTTTTTAAGATTAAAAAATATTAGTCTTTTCAATCTGTTAAGAATTGCTTTAGTCATGGTTTAGCACTTAAGTAGAATAATTAAACGGAAAGTTAGTAGAGTGCCTATTAGAATTTTATAGATTTTATTACGTTTTTGGTAAAGTACTTTAAACAGATTTTTTACCTAAATTACTTTAGTATCTGTTTTGGATTTCTCCTTCTTGCTAATTTTTTTGTTGCTTACTATTTTAAACTAAATTTTTTCACTTCATTTAAACATCTTGCATTCATTCTTAACTATTAAAAGGATATTCAATTAACTTAGCAACATTTAAGATAAATTATTAACAGTTTAAAGTTTAACTTTAAATAGCTTCTTTATTCTGAAGTTTTTAAACAGTTAATATTTCGAAACTATTGCCATTAAAAAACTCTGCTAATTAAGATAAAACTTTCAGTGAGCATCTGCATACCTTATACTATGACTACCAAGCTTATCCAACTCCCAAAACTTCTTAAAAATAACTAATATATTCATTCTTATCTTAATAAAAGAGAATTGAAAAGCATAACTAACTACTCTAAGGCAAGCAGTGAATCAGCATGTAGTTATAAATTATTCCAACTACATTCCACTGATTTTTTGCAATAAAGCCAGCGTGTACATAATTATTCCCTAATGCAGTGACAATGCAAATTTAGCTGACCTAAGAAGTTTATATTTTTCTTCAAGTTCCTTAATGATCTTTAACATTTAAAGAATAGTCATTTATGTTCTGAATGTCTTCTGCACTCTTTATATCGAAACGTTTTGCTGGATTGGGCGTCATAATTATTAAGATAAAAAGATGGAAGCATTTAAAGAAAATAGTAATATAATAAATGATTGAAATAGACTTTAACAGAATTATTCTGATATGCATTATAACATATTTCTATATATCTTATTATATTCAATTCCATTTTTGCAAATGGCACTTACTCATTAGCATTATAAAACCCTTATATTACTAATTTTACTCAAAAGATATCAGCTTAATAAGTTTACCTTATGCTTTGCTTAAATACAAATCAGTCATTTTCTTAATACCTTAATTTATAAGATAATAGAGAAAAAGCTTAGCCAATAGACTTTATTAGATATTATTCAATATAAAAATGAAGTAAACCAAACTTTATTTAAACCTTTCTTTTATGATCAAGTTTCATTATAAAGTAAATTTAGCAATGAAGATAATTAAAGAATTATCACTGATCATTTACATTTATAGAAATTATAAAATAAATAGACTATTTAGTATTATCTAATTCTGGTTATTAATAGCTTTAAAATTTCATTAAAATGAAGTGTATAAACTTAAAATATTTCACAAATGAAGCTTTAAGAGTAAACTAGATTATTTCCTCTTAGCTATTTAAACTTTGATGAAAAACTTATAATTAAATAAAATGTAAAAAGACTTAATTAATAGAATATAGCATTTTTATCTACTTCGAAAGAAACTTTTTGTAGAAAATAATTATCTTCAATTTGAGTTACTTCTTAAAAGAGAAAAATGCTTCGATGCTTAATTAATACCCTTTTAATAACATTTTATTGCTAGTTAAATCTATCACATTAGGGACAAAATACATACTAACTAGTTAAATTCTATTTATCAACGGATTTTCATTTTGATTATTTCAAACAATGAAGAATGCAAAGATAGTTTCTTTCAATAGCAGCAATATCTTAGAATCTATCTATATATGTTTAAAAGAAACTGGCATATTTCATACACTTATAGTATCTTATGGCCAAGTTCGCATATTTAAGAAGGTGACTAATTTGAGATTTCATAAATAAAGATAAAAGGAAATGAATTAAGATTTCTAGCTATTTTATTTTAGATTTATTAAATTACTAAAAATTAATTAATGGGAGGTGATATAATGAAGAAGTATTTTCCCTTGGTTCTTAATGAGAGATATTCCAGCATAAGATGTGAAAACTATAACATATTAAATAAAATACATGACTAAATGCCTTTAAATTTGAGAGTTTGCTCTTTTAAATTTTACTATTTTTCTATGAATTTTAATAAAAAACTTATCATGCAAAATATTTTGTATGGAGATGTTGATATTTAGCTTAAAATTGAATTTGTTACAATACTCAAAGGATTGTAAATCCCTTGAACAATCACATTAAGTTAGATTTACTTCAAATTTATCTAAAAGAACCTTGGTTAATCACAAGAAAGTTATTTATAGTTATGATGAAAAAAACTAGATTTGAAATATACCAAAGACAGATAAATTATTTCTTATAATTTTTAATTTCTAACTAAATTAGTGACGAAGTAATCTACTCAAAATTTGAAAGTAATATAATCATAATTTTCTATTGCTAGCTCTATCACTAACACTCATTTATTTTACCAGTCATTTTAAAGCTCTAGCATAAATCTTAGATATATTAACCTTAAAATTAGACATGGAACTAATAAATTATTAAAGCTTGAGAAATATCAGATATATATTCTAATGGGTTTTCTATAACAAAATAAGAAGATAAATAAAATAAACGCAAATTCATTTTATCCATTTTACTTTTTAGTAGTATTAGTTTTAAATAATGACTTATGATTCTTTTATCTAAGGAAATAGAATATATCAATCACTTTGAATCTATCGAAAATAAAATTTATTAAAGTTTGAGTAAAGAGATTTTATGATTAATTCTAATTATCTTTGTGATAGTTTAACTCTTTGTGCTATATTAGAATTTTAATTAAATTTCCTCTCTTTATTCTCTTTTTCTATTCACTCTATTATTTAAATTTCCTTTTAGACTTTTAGTAGCGAAAAATAACTTTAGTGTAATAGTTAGATTTGTATTTGATAAATAAAAAGAATCCCCAATTATAAATGCAGCATTACTTGTAAGTTCTATTATTTCTTTTGTTATAAAGCATTATTGGTGAATATATTTCCATAATTATATCATAATGTAAAAAGTGGATTTAATCCTATAATTATTATCTTAGTATTTTTTAGTATTTTATATAAGGCATTTATTTACTCTTTAGGTTATTTTGATCTAGTTATTGTTATGATTTTTTGTTTCTTTTGCAATTTTTACATTTCAAGTGCCTTCATTCGAATACAGTCTATAGTACTCCGTTTTCCTTGCTAAAATGGAAAATCTACCTTGTAATATATTATACTTTTATTAGAAAATATCAAAGAATTGCTCAAGCCATTTTTCTAAACTTCAAGTACCAAATATTTCAACAAATGAATGGAATAAGAAAGCAGAAAAATTATTCATTATATGGTATTTCCTTCATTCGAGGAAAGGCTTTGAAATAACTAAAACAAATCCTAAATGAGCATAGATAACTAACTATAGTAATGCTGTACTTGTAGGAAGAAATATCATATTTAATTAAGGACAGCTAAAACTATTTATACCTTTAAAAAAATATTTAATTAGATTCCATTGATGTCCGAAAAATGTATCATGCGCTTTTGAAACTTTCAAGAAACTTAAATATTCAATTAGTAGCTTCCAAACTTAGAACTGTCAAAAATATATGATGTTTTTACTCTTTTACTTGATTCAATATTTGTTATTTCACTATTAAATGCTATCATCTTTGCATTTGTTACTGTGATTATGCCTTTATCCAGTATCTATTATACTTTTTTTTCTGATAAAAACATTTAACGATACTAGTTGAGAAAACAGTAGAAAATGAAGCTCTATTGATGATCTAATGAATAAGAGTCTTATTGCTTAAAGAAAGATTAGAGAAGTCACTTAATAAGGGCAATAAATGTAATTTGATAATTTAAATCTATTATGTGACAGTAATAATAGCAATAAAATAATAAACTAGTGCTAAAAGCTTACTTTCTCAGAAATTTCAACCAAATACCTGCTATTATTTTGTCTTTTTGGATGAATATGATTTCAGTCTTTATATTGTAGAGAGTAAAGAGGTTGTTTATCAGTATTATCTGGAGTATTGAATAAGAAGTTAGAATGCTTCATTTTTATTAAAGTTGAAAGTTAAGTTGGTTTTATATAAATTTATGTTATAAATGATGATTTCAGAATACTTAATAGAATGAATATACTTTAATAGATTCACTATATTTAAAGGCAAATATACTTTATTAGAACCAACATTTTTAAATAGATTCATTGTAATAGAATGATATGATGGCTAATTTAATTCTGTTATATTGAAAATTCTATTCAAACTTAACTTATATCATTATTTTATATAAAAGCACATATCTAAAAATTATTCTAAAACAATGCAAACTGATTACCCATATTTTTAAATCAAGAGTTCAGACGATCTTAGAAACGAATCTATTTATTCTTTAGAGATAAAGAATTTAGATGGAGTTTGGAAATTAATCAAAGTCTCTAAAGCCAGCAATATTAGCATTTCTGAGCAGTAGGAAATAAAGTCGGACATATCGGTATGATTGTGTAGAATTAATGGGCTGTAGATAATAAATCTTATTCTTACATGTTAGCTCACTGTTTATCTAAAGATGGTTTAGCAGTAATTAGAGTTCACTTCTTCGATTATGAGTCTTAATGCTTTGCTGAACTTAGGAAATATGCAGCGGACTCAGAAATATTCAAAACTGAGTATCAAATAAATTATTCTCCATTGTCAGTTAGTTCTGGAATTGCAAAAATTATTTGTGGGTAACCATTCGACTGCAAGTCTTTTACAATGTCTATCTCCGAAGCATCATAAAGTTCGCATGCAAATTGTATAAGATTTGTTAAAAAGGCAGCAAAAAGAATTAACTACTAGATTCCTGAGACATGGCTTAATCAAATGATATAGAAATACTAAAAATTAATAAAGCAACAACAAGGAAGAGAAGAGTGGATAGAAAGTGAAGCAGGAGATTTGACAGATGTTTATTTCGATTGAGGAAAAACATTTTATAATATTTCAACTTATAAAGTGTTTTTAATTATCAAAAGTGCTTCATTCTTAATAAGACTTTCATAAAGCAGTTTCATATTTGGGAGCATATGCATATATTCTTATAAATATATCTATTTTTCTAAAGAGTTAATATTATTTATTTATCAGTCTTACTAGAGTGATGAAGGACTAACAATTTTTAAATGTTTTTATAGTTTGATATAAGAAATCTATTAAAAGGTAAATTGACTCTTATTACAATTAAGTAAGTTATGCTAAGCAATTAATTTTAATATATCTCTTAATTTTTTAAGATTGTTACAATACAAATAGCTGCTAATATAATTGGGTTAACATATTTAATTTTATTGCATTCTACTTTTCTTAAAATTTAGATTATTTCACTATTTCAAATATTCCGAATAATTATCTTCAGTTACTTAAATGATGCTCATTGTAGTATTATCTAAATTATTAGCTATTAAAAGGATTTACTTAATCAATTAATTTTTAACTTTTATAGTGTAATCTTCTTGTTGGACAAATATTGAAGTAATATTTTGTGCTCCAACTGTAAAAATAAAAATGTCCTTATCTTAAAATTTCTAGTTAATTCGCTTACTATTGGAGAAAATGAATACTGCCTTATACTTTTATTTATCTCACTTTTTGGATTTTGCTAATTCTTTGTTACTTCATCATGTGGAAGTATTTGCACTTAAAATAAAAAGTTAAATTAGATATGAAGCTAACTGCTTTTATTTATTGAACTAAGCTATTATAATAGTTTTCTATTATAAGTTGAAATGTCTATTTAGTATTGCTTTCGAATATCTATTGTTGTACCGTTTCTTAGATACATAAGTTTGATCTTTAATTTCTTAACTATATTGACTAGCGTGCTAAGTAATTTCTTTGAGAGCAATAAAATTAAAATTTTGACATAATTCAATATCTTTAATAATTTGAGCACTATCATTGCAAAAGTACTTTGTGTTTATACTTTACTTTTGATTAATGTGAATTAATATATTTCAAGAAATACTCTTTAGTGGCTTGATCAGCTTAGTCAAGCCATATATCCAATTAATAGAAAGAAACTTTCTCTAGTGTATATAACATAACTAACTATATACTTTCATCTCAACTAAATTAGAAATCTCCAAATCTTGATTTAGCAAACACTAAAAGAATACCAAAATAGTCTAGCATCTCGTTAGTAAAGTTGCGATAAAAAGTTAATTTTATATAATTTTTATCTTTAAAGAAAAGAAGGATTCAAAGACATATTTTGTGTGTAATATCCTGCAAATCAATCTTGGACAACCGACTAGATGTGGATTCAAAGCTAATAAATAATAACTGCTATTATTATATTTATCTTGCACTTAACCAGCAAAAATAATTTGTTAGATTAGGAAAATTCAAATAAGGGGTGAGTTGGTATTATTTAAAAAGCATATAGTTATTTAGATTAAATATAAAATGCTTATAAGAAAAAATTGTAGAAGGGTTCAAGAGAGGCTTTTATACCACCTCCTAAAAAGGGGAGAGAAAGTAAGAACCCTCATCTTTAACTCACACATCTTCTTCCTAGAAATAATCTTCTTCTCAAAACCTTCAAGAATAATAGACTCAACTAGGAACTTCCAGGCCAACCTAAAAGATGGGACAAAAGCGCCAAAAGGCTACCCCGATGACACCAACTGAAGAGGAAAGACCTAGAAAGGTGCTGGAGACGCAAAAAGCAGCAGCCGTGCAAGAGTTCGCGATGCCACAGTTCTAGGAAGAACAGGCATAAATTTTAGTCACATTTTCTGACCTGAAGGATAAAGAGGCTACGATTAGAGAATAGAGCTCTAAAAAATCAAGTTACTGAACTCAATTAATGGAGAGAAAGCTTCTGGGAAGTCTACGATCGAGAGCAAAACACTTTCTTCAGAGAAATGGGATTGCTGCAGCAGAGAACAACTGTGCTTGAAGAGAACAGCAAGTAGCAACAGTAGTAGGAATTCAAAATTAGGACAATTCAAGATCAAATGGACATAGAAGGAACTACTAATTTACCAAAGAGTCCAGACAAGAAATGAATTAGGAATAAACCAAGATATTTTGTATGCAAACAAACTGGACATAAATATAGACAATGTTAGAAATTGAAATTAATTAAATAATAGTACTGGAATAGAAAATAATAAGAAAAATAATAGTACTAATATTAGGATAAGATTAGACGAGAATTCTGTAACTAATTTTATCCGTCAGGAAGTCAAATCTACAAATCAAAGTGGCACACAATCCAAGGCGACTGAAGAAAGAGTTCTGAAGGGAGCTGGTTCCAGCCAGGTTATCAAACTGGTCCTGTGAACACGAGGTTGAAAGTCCTCCAAGTTCACTAAACTCCAATTTAAACTTTTTAATTTAGTAATATATATATAAATATATAAAATGCTTATTTATTATTATTGGGAAACTTTAAAGCTAACATTAAATGTTTTCATATCATTTATTGCAACTACTCAACTTGATACTTACATTTACAAACTTAGTGTTGCTTTAGCATTATTTTACTTTAAGTTCTATAATTATTTATTCTATTAGCTTTATAGTGATAGCATCTCACTATTCCTATCAACATCATTATTCCTCCAATCAGGTTTAGATAATTTTACTATAAGTCTGTTCTGAAAACTAGCTATTAACTATAACAGTACTTGATATAGAAAAGAACTGCTTTAAATAAGTTTCAAGATTTAAAACTATGAACTAAATATCTTAGGTATGTGAGTTAGTAAGAAGGACTTAAATCCTGTTATTATAACATTATAAGCAAACTTAGTAAAACAGTAGCTGCTATAAGAGCCAAATTGGTAAAGAAAACTTTATTCTTGCTAGTTAAAATTTTTAAATTCATACATAAAAGTATCTTCCCTTCTATAATCAATTATCTTTAAACTAAAAATAACTAGATATTTTCTTAACATCAAGGAAAACTAATAGGAAGTTAAAGAAAAAGCATATTCAGAAAGAATAATTTAACTAAGTAAAATGATTATCAACATATTACTTTATAGCTGCTATAAAGTATGAAAATCGCTATCTTTCAATATGATTTTAATTTAATTTCTTTTAAAAATGAAACAAAAAAGTTAAATTTAAAAAATATAATTTATTAGTAAACAAATAAAGCAAATAAAAGAAACAAAAAATTAAAATTTTTTAAATGTTTATAAGAAAAAGCATTTAAAATTAAAACATTCATACGTTTATTTGCTGTATATTTTCGATCTACTCATACTAATTAGTACTTTTCTTTATTCCTTTATTCACAAAATTTTTATTAGCATTTTCTATTTTTCACTCAAAATTTATCTCATTTTCTCTTACTTATACTTTCTCATTAAAATTGGAAAGACTGTAAACTTTTGACTTACTAAAATCATCATTGTTCTTTACTACGTATTATACTAACTTAGTTATTATTTACCCTCCTTTATAACTAGGCTCTATTTGAGAAATATACAAATTTCGATCGAAAATATCAAAGGAATTCGGTAAATCTATTATTGCTACTTTCTTTCTTCTGAACTCTTCGAAAAACTAGCTGTAAGCATTTTCTATCAAATAGTTTATTTTATCAATACTATTTCCAGGTAAAGAAATTTACTCCATCGCTCTATATACACCATAGTATTGATCGTCATAAAAGCTCGGTCGATACTATAACATTGCAATTAAGTTAGGAGTTTTCTTATAGCATTAGTTTAAAATTTAGAGATAGTTTTACTTAAATTATCTCAGTCTTTCTTATAAAAGATGCATTTTTCCTAGAATTTCTCGAATATCATTTCGTATTCTCTATAGGCTAAAATATACTTAAACTGATGAATATC